>BSBM01000173.1:22407500-22425000 GCA_027924585.1 Larix kaempferi | reverse complement strand
AAGGTGACACCCTGGCGACGGGATAGGAGGAGAGGGGAACCCCTAGAACTATCATGACTTCCTGAATCCAACAGAGTCGACGATTTGTCGATCCAAGCCACGGTCGTCATTCTACGGCTCATTTTGTATCGCATCCAAAAGGCCTTTAGGGACACCTGCTGGATACCTACCGGGGGAATAGAATTCAAACCATGCAACAAAATTGGGTTCGGGGGAGTCCTGCAAGTGTGTCTAGGAAGGTTCCAGCTGGGAACGATAGCCATAAGTGCCCAGTCGACGATTTTGAAAATTTGACCCCAATGTGCAAAAATTGCACACTCCCTTACTAAGAAAAACCCTAGTTTCCAAAATGGACCTACAAGATGACACCTGGGCCATGGGACCGGAGGAGAGGGGCACCCCTAGCACTATCCCGACGTCTTGAATCCAATGGAGTCGATGGTTTTTCAATCCAAGCCACAGTCATCATTCTACGGCTTGTTCTGTCTCGCATCCAACGGAGTCGACGGTTTTTGGATTCCGTCAGCTCCCACATGTCCACGTGGCCACTCTGGACCTCTCCACGGTGGCCACGCATGCCCGGGGGCCTCCGAATGAGAAATGTCACCCTTAAGCAAATTTGGAATGGCCCTCACTAAGCAAAACCCTAGCTCTGGAGATGGCTCATTGGCACCATTTACGGGTCTTCATGACATAGTGTGGGGGGTCCCCTAGCTAAAACCCAGCATCCCAGACCCCACCGAAATCGACGGATTTGTGAACGGAGCCATGGTTTGGGTGCTATGGGAATTCTAGTTAGGAACCCTGGGGCCATTCAAGGACACTTTAAGGATTTTATCTGGGGCCATGGAACCCAAACCGGTGAGCGGACTTGGATTCCGTCGCCTCCCATAGGTCCATGTGGCCATTGTGGACCTATCCACAGTGGCCACGCATGCCTGGGGGGCTCTGGATGAGAAATGGCCCCCTTGAGCGAATTTGGAATGGCCCTCACTGAGCAAAAATCTAGCTCCAGAGATGGTTCATTGGCATCGTTTGTGGGTCTTTGAAGCATGTTGTGGGGAGTCCCCAAGCTGAAACCCGGGGTCCCGGACCCACCAGAATTGACGGTTTCGCGAACAGAGACATGGTTTGGGTGCTACGGGCATTCTAGTCGGGCACCACAGATCCATTCAGGGACACTTTGAGGATTTGTTCCGGGGCCACGGAACCCAAACCGACGAGCGAACTTGGATTCCGTCAGCTACCATAGGTCCACATGGCCATTGTGGAACTATCCACAATGGCCACGCACGCCCGGGGGCCTCCGGATGAGAAATGCCCCCCTTGAGAAAGTTTGGCATGGCCTTCACATTGGAGTCAAATTTGCAAAATTGTCGACCGGGCACTTATGGCTAGCATTCCTAGCTGAAACCTTCCTAGACACACTTGCAAGACTCCCCAGAACCCGGTTTTGTTGCACGGTTGGAATTCTATGCCCCCGATAGGTATCCAGCAGGTGTCCCTGAAGGCCTTTTGGATGCGAGACAGAACGAGCTAGAGAATGATGACCATGGCTCGGATCAACAGGCCGTCAACTCCGTTGGATTCAGGACGTTGCGATAGTGCTAGGGGTGCCCCTCTCCTCTAGTCCCGTGGCCTAGGTGTCATATTTTAGGTCCATTTTGGAAACTAGGGCTTTTCTCATTAAGGGAGTGTGCAATTTTTGCACATTGGGGTCAAATTTGCAAAATTGTCGACCGGGAACTTATGGCTATCATTCCCAGCTAGAACCTTCCTAGACACACTTGCAGGACTCCTTGGAATCCGGTTTTGTTGCACAGTTGGAATTCTATGCCCCCAGTAGGTATCCAGCAGGTGTCCCTAAAGGCCTTTTGGATGCGAGATGGAATGAGCCGTAGCATGACGGCCGTGGCTCGGATCGACAAACCGTTGACTTCGTTGGATTCAGGACATCGGGATAGTGCTAGGGGTGCCCCTCTCCTCTGGTCTCATGGCCCTGGTGTCGGCTTGTAGGTCCATTTTAGAAACTAGGGTTTTGCTCAGTAAGGGAGTGTGCAATTTTTGCACATTGGGGTCAAATTTGCAAAATCGTCGACTGGGAACTTATGGCTATCGTTCCCAGCTAGAACCTTCCTAGACACACTTGTAGGACTTCCCATAACTCGGTTTTGTTGCACGGTTGGAATTCTATGCCCCTGGTAGGTATCCAACAAGTGTCCTTGAAGGCCTTTTGGATGCGAGACGAAATGATACGTAGAATGAAGACCATGGCTCAGATTGACAAACCATCGAATCCGTTGAATTCAGGACATCGGGATAGTGATAGGGGTGCCCCTCTCCTCTGGTCCTATGGCCCGGGTGTCATTTTGTAGGTCCATTTTGGAAACGAGGGTTTTGCTCAGTATGGGAGTGTGCAACTTTTGCACATTCGGGTCAAATTTGCAAAATCGTCAACCGGGCACTTATGGTGATGATGATGGAGACGTTGATGATGATGGTTATGGTGATGGTGATGAAGATGATGATGATGATGATGATGAATATGATGATGATGGAGATGTTGATGAGCATCCTAGAGATGACAATGATGATGAAGATGGTGATGATGATGAAGATGGTGATGATGATGAAGATGTTGATGATGATGGTGATGGCGATGAAGATGATGATGATGATGATGAAGAAGATGATGATGATGGAGATGTTGATGAGGAACCTAGAGATGACAATGATGATGAATATTTTGATGATGATGATGATGGTGATGATGATGGAGACGTTGATGAGGATGGTGATGGTGATGGTGATGGTGATGGTGATGGTGATGAAGATGATGATGATGAAGAAGATGATGATGATGGGGATGTTGATGAGGAACCTAGAGATGACAATGATGATGAAGACGGTGACGATGATGAAGACGTTGATGATGATGGTGATGGTGATGAAGAAGATGATGATGATGATGACAAAGAATATGATGATGATGGAGATGTTTATGAGGAACCTAGAGATGACAATGATGATGAAGATGTTGATGATTATGATGATGGTGATGATTATGATGATGGTGATGATGATGAATACATTGATGATGATGGTGATGGTGATGGTGATGAAGATGATGATGATGATGATGGAGATGTTGATGAGGAACCTAGAGATGACAATGATGATGAAGATGGTGATGATGATGGTGATGATGATGATGATGGAGATGTTGATGAGGAACCTAGAGATGACAATGATGATGAAGATGTTGATGATGATGATGATGATGAAGACGTTGATGATGATGGTGATGATGATGGTGATGAAGATGATGATGACAAAGAAGATGATGATGATGGATATGTTGATGAGGAACCTAGAGATGATAATGATGATGAAGATGTTGTTGTTGATGATGATAATGATGGTGATGATGATGAAGACGTTGATGATGATGGTGATGGTGATGGTGATGGTGATGGTGATGGTGATGAAGATGATGATGATGATGATGAAGAAGATGATGATGATGGAGATGTTGATGAGGAACCTAGAGATGACAATGATGACGAAGATGTTGATGATGATGGTGATGATGATGAAGATGTTGATGATGATGGTGGTGGTGATGATGATGATGATGATGAAGAAGATGATGATGATGGAGATATTGATGAGGAACCTAGAGATGACAATGATGATGAAGATGTTGATGATGATGATGATGGTTATGATGATGAAGATGTTGATGATGATGGTGATGGTGATGAAGATGGTGATGAAGATGATGATGATGAAGATGGTCATGATGGGGACATTGATGAGGAACCTAGAGATGACAATGATGATGAAGATGTTGATTGTGAAGAACCTGCAACAATTAATTAATGAGAATACACAAGATAACAGAAATAACAGAACTCAGAATCACTTTTATTGATTGCAGGCCACTTCGAGGGGGCAACCTCCTTTGAGCAAGCTATATACAAATAACTTCACGGTACCTTCATTGGTCTCAACACAAAATTATATACTAATTCTAGGCACCAATACCATGTTCAATAAAAACCATGGACCAATACAAACTATGGATCAACAATTACTACGGGACGACTTACAAAGCATATGCATCCAACAACAATAAGACAAACTATGGATCAACAAATACTATGGGACAACTTACAAAGCATATGCATCCAACAACAATATACTAACAAAGTAAATAGAAGGGTTGACATGGGTTCCTAACATTGATGATGCTGGTGATGGTGATGATGATGATGATGACGATGACAAAGAAGATGATGATGATGGAGATGTTGATGAGGAACCTAGAGATGACAATGATGATGAAGATGTTGTTGTTGTTGATGATGATGATGATGATGAATACGTTGATGATGATGGTGATGGTGATGGTGATGGTGATGAAGATGATGATGATGAAGAAGATGATGATGATGGTGATGTTGATGATGAACCTAGAGATGACAATGATGATGAATATGTTGATGATGGTGGTGATGATGATGAATATGTTGATGATGATGATGATGATGATGGTGATGATGATGATGATGATGAAGATGATGATGATGGAGATGTTGATGATAAACCTAGAGATGACAATGATGATGAAGATGTTGATGATGATGGTGATGATGATGAATATGTTGATGATGATGATGATGGTGATGATGATGATGATGAAGAAGATGATGGCGATGGAGATGTTGATGAAGAACCTAGAGATGAAAATGATGATGAAGATGTTGATGATGATGATGATGGTGATGATGATGAAGACATTGATGATGATGGTGATAATGATGAAGATGGTGATGAAGATGATGATGATGAAGAAGATGATGATGACAGAAATGTTGACAAGGAACCTAGAGATCACAATGATGATGAAGATGGTGATGATGATGATGTTGATGATGATGACGATGGTGATGATGATGTTGATGATGATGATGAAAAGTACCTTTAAGTGGTTGTCTATAGGAATCAAGCATCAATATTCAACCATAAATGAGCATGTTTTAAAATAAATTGTTAGGATACATATCTAAGAGTCTAGAAGATCTCTATGCATTTGTCCATCAAATTTGGTCAAGGAGATTCTAGTATCTAGTTAGAATATATTAGGTGAAACCCTAGGTGGATGACATGATGTTTGGATAAGGGCAAAAACCCAAAATCTAGCTAGATTTGGGTGGACATTGAGCATGGGGAACCAAATCTATTTATATGTATATTGTTAAATATAATTTTGTTGGGTGAAGCCAATAACCAACATAATAAACATAATATAAGAGTTTTTTGGGTTGGGGATATACCTCAAGGTACCCAAAGCATGAAAAAAGTTTGGGTGGGCACAAAACAAAGAGAACAAAAAATGTTGAAGAGGTCATGTGGGGTGAGAGTTTGACCTCCAAAAACTCAAGCATTGACATGAGTGAGGTAGGTCTAAAGCAACTTATCTCATACCAAATGAGAGAAGTGGTAGGGATGTCTCTAGGTATCTAAAGAAGCTTCTCTCATACAAAATGAGGTAGGTCTAAAGCAACTTCTTTTGTGGAGTGGTTTTGCATTTTGAAGTTCCCTTGGTCATTGTGTTCTAGTTGCATTGTTGGTTTTGGCTATTTGTTCCCAATGTTCGGAGTTTTTCTTTTCTTTTTCTTTAACTTGTGTGTAGACCTTTAGGCATCAATGGTTGCTGGTTGATTAACATAGGCATGTTGTTGAAGCCAATGAGGGATTCCTAAATGTCCTAGATATTATAGGTTTGCTGAGAAAACCCTAGGAGTTATATGGTAGGGATAATGAAGATATAACCACTGGTGAAGATAAGGGAAGAGACATGGCTATAGTTTGCATGAGAAGATATTATTTCATTTATTTAATTGAATGTGTAATTCTCATCATAAATGTGTCATAATGTCTAAGATTAATATGCCATAACTATGAAAAAATATAACATAACCTTACATAGAAAAATAGAAGCTATTAATTGTCATAATTGTAAGGAATCTATCATACTAGTATACCCACTTGGAGTCCAAATACACCCTAATGAGGGTAGGTGTGGTGGTTCACGGATTCTAGGGCTAGATTAGGTTAATAGGGCTAGATTAGGTTTCTAGGATTCTAGATCAGTTTCCTAGGGTTAGATTAGTGTTCTAGGGCTAGTTTAGGTTTCTAGGACTAGATTAGGTTTATAGCATTCTAGCTTAGTTTTATAGTGTTAAATTAGTGTTTCTAGGGTTAGTTTAGCTTTCTAGGATTTCTAGGATAGATTAGGTTTGTAGGGTTATATTAGTGCTTCTAGGGCTAGACTAAGTTTCTAGGGATATATTAGGTTTCTAAACATTAATGACAAAGGGTGAAATGATGACATGGAAGATGGATGTATCTCTATGTATGTGTGTATGTATCTCTATGTATCTCTATGTATGTGTGTATCTGTATGTATGTATCTCTATGTATGTATGCATGTATGTATGGAAAAGACATGTATGTATCAACAAAAAAATGCATGTACCAACAAAATAACATAAAACTACACATACCTCGATGTAGAACATAACATTCTTTCATGCAATTCTTTCTCTTATGTAAAGTTGACTGGCCTCATTCAATAAATCCATCTGGATCCTCTCTGTTGCTAATTGTCTCCATCAATCTCTTGTGCTCTGAATGAGGCAGGTAGTAGTGTACCTTGGTTGAGCTCTTGCTTGACATTGTCTGAAGATGGATGTTTGTGCCAACGATCAAGTTTGTGAAGTGATACACCACTGAACCTGGTCTGTAATCCATGAATACATGCCCACTAGTCTTTCTTGACTTTGCATCTAGTGTAAGATATTCCCCCTTAACCACCATCAAGCCAATAGGAAATTCAATGCCTTCATCATCGATTAATGATGCGTATAGGGTTTGCTTACCTTGGATGCACCATGCCAACCAATAATTCATGCCCAATTCATTGTCTTTCGGGGAAACAACTGCGTATATGTGCCTTGGTTGTACAAGATCTAAGATATGGTTGTAGTCTGTCGAAATCGCTGATTGACCCTCCTCTAATTGGGTTGTTTCAACAAATGCACGTTGGTCTACTGCAAGTGACACACGATCCCATTCATCAACCCAGTCCATGCATTCGCATTCATCCCATTCGCCACTGCTACAAGGGCTGCAAAAGCATGCAAGCTTTTGTGTCCATATTTCAAATAAGGGGTTGTTTGAGCTTTGAACTGAATGAAATCCACGTGTTCCTTGTACTATGCTGCAACTATAGGAACGCGATCGATCTATGTCAACCACTCGCCAAAAATTTCTTACCACATGTCCTGCCACTGATGATGTTTGTTGATCTCTTGATCGGTCTGACATTGTTGCAGAGCACCATTGAACTATGGATTTTGCATCTTGGATATGAGGTTCCATGTCAAACCTCATCTCTTCCCTTCGTAGTGCGGTCTTGATGCATGCACCTGCCCCATCATGCTCACCTTTTCCGTGCTCGGTCTCCAAATAGTTCCAGTTATGTGGCACATTATAAGTCTTATGCAAAATACTCATCCATTGGAATACTCGGGCATTTTTGAACTGGCTTGCACAACCATCCGACCATATCCAATGTTGATCCATCTATATATCTCTCTCCTTCAACTGATCATAGAAAATTCGAAAACAATGTTGCACATATTGTAGATCATGGGTTCTATCATCACTTATGTAAAAGTTTGTCTCCTTCAGCATTATCCTCTTGTCATTGCTGCTCTCTGGCCCATGCCTATACATAATATGTACCATGATGTTGACTTGGTCTGAATGGTAGTATTGACTCTGGATTTCATTTTGTGGCTGAAGGGTGTAATTTTTTGCAAAATCCACAATTGACACTATGGTTCCAACAGGAAATGTGTCCCTGCATTTTCTGTACTGCTCATCTTGCCATCGCGCTACATGCACATGTTGAACATAATGCTCTGTTTTCTCGTAGAACTCCGTCAAGAAGTCACATATCGGTACCTGATACCATGAAAACAAGGGAAATATTACAATGTGGCCTTTGGAAAAATGTATATGTCATAAATTGAACGTGTAATATGAAAAATATGCAATATTCATTTGTACCTATGACTTCACTAATGCAATATTTTTACTTTCCCTGGAACTATCTAATTGATAGGTTACGTACTTGAAGCTTTGCATCTCCATGCCCATCCTGCCAAATTTGTGCTCCTTGCTTTCATGGATGCAATGGTTCAAAGGAGAAAACCCACTGCACCTAGAACATGTCCCATATAGACACAATTTTTCATAATATTTTTGTCCTTCGGGCATTGGACACATGATGTTGTGGATAAAGTCTCTTAATGCATTCGGTGGTAGTATGGATTCATTGCAGCCCTGGACAATGTTAGTATGCAAATCACAAAATATATGTTTATATGTGTCATAATAATATTCATATTCTACGTGGTATCTACAACAACAGGTGTTCCGATCAATGCATATACAAACGTACCATGGTTTTCATTTCTCAAAGGATCTTTAGCCCAGGTTCAATTGTGTGTTCTCATTCTTGAATCTCTCATAGAGTTCAGTCTATGTGGTGTCAAGGAAGTGTTTAACATGGGGTTCACATTCAGTAGAACCTTTTCTCAGCTTTAGCACGTCTCTTTGGTTTGATGAAGGTCAAGTATGATCATAACAAAACTTTTGTACTAACTCATTAACATCATCAATTAGCTTCCTATCTACACGAGGAAACCTACCAACAAAATCCCAACAATCGTTTCCACCCGGAGTGTCAAGATTTTCTCTTATAACAGAGTACTTTTTAATAATTTTTCTATTTAATTTGAGTATGTGAGAAGTGTGTGATAGCAGGCGACGTTGCCTTGTGGAATTTCTTACAACTGATTCAACTAAAACACGACAAGCTGCACAAATTTATTTTGTATGATACGTCTTCCCAATCGCATTAAATGCAGATTGGAGATTTATAACAATATGCCTACTAGCCTCTGAACTTTTAACTATCTTTATGCCCATAATTCTCCTAACAACAACTAAACAATGTGACTTTAACAAACATAGCAATAATTGGCATTTAACAATATGACTACTAGCCTCTAAATGTTTAACTATCTTTATGCCCAAAATTCTCCTAACAACATAAAAAAAATGTGACTTTAACAAACATAGCAATAATTGGTATTTACCTGCATCACCTTTGGATTCAAAATATTCCTTGACAGTTTTGTTGCATTTCCATTCGATAGTGTGTTTTGGAAACTTACCTTCAAGCCCTGACATAGCACTTTCATCCACATGAATACGTATAGGAGTTTTTCTTCTTGCAATGGACAGTCGAGGTAGGGAGGGTGGACATGAGACATGAATACCAGAGCTTGTTTGTTGTGGTGCTTTGTTCACAGATTGGGACAAAATGGGAGTGTGGTCGACATGGTTGTGGTCTTCTTGGGGATATTGCAAATTAAGCAAGCTTTGTATTTCCATCTGTACACATGCAACATCTCCCAAAATTCCTATGTCGTGAGGAACTTCAGCATGACTCGTTGATGGATTGTTGGTTGGAGATTGTGTTGATGTTGGAATTTGAGTTGGGTCCGCTGGACATGACCGCTTTACCTGTGGTTCTGAACAAGAAGTTTTCATGTCAACAATTGTGTTAGGATCAGTGGCAGGATCTAGGGAAATGATAGGACCATGTCTCAATCTTTCCATTCCCAACATGGACTTTTCTCTTAAGTCATTGACCTTTTCAATGGGAAGATTACTTCTATATTTTTTTGTTCTATTGCGTGATTTTCCCATCTCCAAAAGTCTCTTTAAAAAAACTATCAGGCCTACCCCTACATAAGAAACAACAAATAAGATATTAGTTCCATTATACAATGAACTTGACACATTCCAACATAACTTACCACTTTACAAATTAACACATACAACTACAGACTATGTTGGTTTATTTGTGTTCGAATAAACATCATTATCCCTTACAATTCCAATCAATATAGATGATGGTTGGTCAAGTGTAGAGTGCAGAAACTAGTGTCTTTCCTAGCGATGAATTCATACAAATTATGGTAGTAACACCCTACAACAGAGATGGCTAGAGATGCCTTGGGAATAGTTTGAAAGTTTTTCTACATCAAATAAGGTAAAGAGAATAAGTTTACTAATTGTTGTGCAGGAAAATACCTTATAGTGGGGGAGATGATACTACCAACTTACATGGGGTGACAGGTAAATACATTCATTTTTTGCATTAATTACTACAAATGGAAAGAGATTAGGATTCCAAAAGTTGTACCTTTTTAATGATGGATGGTCCTAGCCTTTGCCCAATCTTCCACAGTGATGAACCTGCAAATTAAAACAAATTAACCTTCCTCGGCGTATCTTGACTGTAAATATATAACGAAATTGAAATCAATTTAACAATAACTACAATTAGATATCCAACAAAAGAGACATTTCATTGGGATGGGAAGGGTATTTCCACCTTTTATTGTCAAAGAAATGTAGATAAGTACAGATATACTTGATCTGTCTAGACACTTCTATAACCGATTCCTGGGCTCCTGCTCCTTGCAATGACTTAAGAATTCCTCAAGTGTAACAATAGCTTCTTCTTCCTTCTTTTTGCCCCTCTCTCATGGCTTCCCCGTGTATTTATGGCACAAGGTTAGCAGTTGAATTCAAGAGGTGTGTAGCTAGGGTTTTACTCCTAGCTTGTGCAAATGAGCACCTACTAAGGAGAAGGGACTCCTTAGTAGCAGTTCAGTAAATGTAAATTAAAATGCTAAAACAGAAATGTAAATTACTCTAAACATGTGCATGAAATAGAAAAAATAAGATGTAAAGAATGGCTTTTGTATTAATTTTACCTCCAATGTGAAGGTTGGTGAAGCTCTTGCAATGCTCCAAGAGGGTTTCTCCAAGCTCCAACTTGCTCCTTCTCGTTCTCCAATGGTATAAATGGGCCAAAAGGGGCTCTCAAGGTGAAAGTAGCTCAAGGGTGAGCTAGGGTTTCAAGAGCTATTTTGGCAGAGTAAGGGTGCTTATGATTGTGGATGTGGAATAAGGGGTCTCCATCACCTATTTATAGTTTTTTGGTGGTGGAGTGCTGGCCCATGGTTTTGGGAACCATATGGTTTAGGGCAGCTGTATAGGGTTTCTTCTTCCTTTTCCTCATTATTTTATATTTTTTATTCCCTCTTTAGAGGGTTTTTGCTATTTTAGAGGAATTTTGGATATTTTTGGAGGAAAAAAGGGGTTATTTAGCCTTTTTGAGGCTTTTTTGATGGTTTTGTGGCCTTTTGGAGGCTTTTTAGTGGGATTTTTAGGGTTTTTAAGGGAAATATGGTAGGAAAATGGACAAATGAGCCATGTAATGGGGTAGATGTGTTAGGATATTCCTATACTCCATCCTAGTCCCACCAGTATTTTGATCATTTACATTTTTAGTCATGCATGCACCTTTTAGGGTTTGCATGCATTCTAGGGTTTGCATGCATTTTGCATGCATCCCAGTCATCAGTCCAGCACCTAGCCCTCAGTTAGCCAGCCCCCAGGAGCTTCTCACTATTCAGTTTTAGCCCTCCAGTTGCTTAGTGCGCCCTTCTTCCTTGATTTTAGGGAGCAACTCGCCCTTCTTCACCTACCAGTTCAGTTACACTCAATTACAGTCAGTTACACTCAGTTACACTCAGTTACATTGAGTTACACTCAGTTACACTCAGCTACATTCAGTTACAGTCAGTTACACTCAGTTACACTCAGTTACATTGAGTTACACTCAGTTACACTCAGTTACACTCAGTTACATTCAGTTACTCTTAGTTACATTGAGTTACACTTAGTTACATTGAGTTACACTCAGTTACACTCAGTTACACTTAGTTACACTAAGTTACACTTAGTTACACTGAGTTACACCTACCAGAGTTAGTTTGACTGATGGTTGACAGTTACTTGAGCATTGATGACTCCACTGATGATGATGAAGACTTCCAGTTGCGCTCCGATGACACTCCAGTGATCCTTTGATCACTCCATGAAGGCTAATTCGAATTGCCACCTTAGGCAATTGCCACCTTAGGCATTCGAATTCCTCATGCATTGTATTATTTATATGTCCATTTTTGATTAATAATCTAGTATGACCGAAGTATTATTGCTTCTATCTGAGTTCTACTGTACCATATTATTCTGTTGCTCATTATACTGCATGTATCACTCTTCTTCTATTCTCTTGCTTAATCCATTATTCTCTTGTGAGGTATACATCATCTCTTAGATCTGCTGTGAGGATTTTCACATGGTATCAGAGCATGTTGAGAGTATTGTTTATCTCCATTCTTGAGAGTTTTTTGCAGGTTATTACCAAGATTTCGAGTGCAGCAGTTGTAGCAGAATCTGCATTTTTGCAGCAGTAGCAGTTGCAGTTATTCTATATTGTTTTTGCAGGTCTTCTACAACTTCAATGAATTTAGAAGAAATTACTCCTCTTTCTCCATTCAACTATGATGAATGGAAACCAAGAATGATAGCATATTTGAAGAGCCATGATCTCTTTGATTGCTATTTTGAAAGAGAGTTCGAATCCTCTACAAAGAAGATTAAATGGTTGAATAAAGGTGACATGCACATTGGAAGAATGATGCTTGCTATGACCGATTACATATTGTACCCGACCATCATTGATATTGAAACTCCAAAAGAGTTATGGGCTCATCTAGATGAAAGATTCGGCAAAAAGAATGATGGATTTGGTCCAAATCCCTTCAAAAGCAAGCAAGTTGATGCATTCGCTCCACTTGATGGTCTCTCAGATCATGATGCATTCGCTCCTCCTGATGGTCTCTCAGATCATGTTGCATTCACTCCCCTTGATGATCTCTCAGATCATGAACCAGTATCATCTCATATTGAAGTTGTTGACAAAGAACTTGCAGATTCTCCGCTCATGCTCAAACTTTCTTCTCTTTCTGTGCCAGCTCACACTCTAGATATTGCAGAAGGTCCTAAATCCTGTCTTGCACCAGAGTTTGTTGGTTTGCACCATGATCACATGATTATTTCGGAGGTAACATCAGCTATTGGAGGTAATGCATTCGCTCCTCTTCAGCAAACATCTCTTATTTACTACTATATGATCATTAGCACATGCTTTCAGAAGGTTATTGAAGAATATGGCCATTGCCACCCGCTTGAGATAATTTCTCATGCATCATATGATAGTTTTGATCTCACCCCTACTGGTTCAAAGGAGATCTCAAGAAACTGTTTTGAAAGTCTTAAATCTGATTTTGATTTCAAGCAAACATGTAATAGTTCTTTTTGGCATAATCTCACCCATGGTGGTTCGAAGGAGAAGACAAAGGACTATATGCACATTCAAAAATTTGATCCTACCTCAGCTGATTCGAATCACAGGTTCAAGGATCATTCTAATACTGTTGGATTTGTTCTCATCACATTCGATCTGAAGAGCAAGTACAAGCACATGCTTTTTGAGCATGATCCACTTCTTCCCAAGAAGAAGATACCTCCAGACATATGACCAAGCATCACACATGCTTGAGTTTGGAGCCTTTATTTTTTTATGTGTGCCTTACAGTCTATTTTTTGAGGAGGGGGTATGTTTCCCATGAAATTTTTCCACTTCCTTGGTTTATTGATTGTTATTATTCATTGTATTGGGTGACCTTTGGTCTTAGTTACCAGGGCCCAGGATGGATTAAGGGGGGGTGTTAGGATATTCCTATACTCCATCCTAGTCCCACCAGTATTTTGATCATTTACATTTTTAGTCATGCATGCACCTTTTAGGGTTTGCATGCATTCTAGGGTTTGCATGCATTTTGCATGCATCCCAGTCATCAGTCCAGCACCTAGCCCTCAGTTAGCCAGCCCCCAGGAGCTTCTCACTATTCAGTTTTAGCCCTCCAGTTTCTTAGTGCGCCCTTCTTCCTTGATTTTAGGGAGAAACTCGCCCTTCTTCACCTACCAGTTCAGTTACACTCAATTACAGTCAGTTACAGTCAGTTACACTCAGTTACATTGAGTTACACTCAGTTACACTCAGCTACATTCAGTTACAGTCAGTTACACTCAGTTACACTCAGTTACATTGAGTTACACTCAGTTACACTCAGTTACACTCAGTTACATTCAGTTACTATTAGTTACATTGAGTTACACTTAGTTACATTGAGTTACACTCAGTTACACTCAGTTACACTTAGTTACACTAAGTTACACTTAGTTACACTGAGTTACACCTACCAGAGTTAGTTTGACTGATGGTTGACAGTTACTTGAGCATTGATGACTCCACTGATGATGATGAAGACTTCCAGTTGCGCTCCGATGATCATGAGGACACCTAGTTGTGCTCCGATGACACTCCAGTGATCCTTTGATCACTCCATGAAGGCTAATTCGAATTGCCACCTTAGGCATTCGAATTCCTCATGCATTGTATTATTTATATGTCCATTTTTGATTAATAATCTAGTATGACCGAAGTATTATTGCTTCTATCTGAGTTCTACTGTACCATATTATTCTGTTGCTCATTATACTGCATGTATCACTCTTCTTCTATTCTCTTGCTTAATCCATTATTCTCTTGTGAGGTATACATCATCTCTTAGATCTGCTGTGAGGATTTTCACAAGATGAGGTAGTGAACACTTTTTGAGTGTTAACAAGGTGGTTGAATTGGGAGGTTGGGAAAGTTGCAGAAACAACTTCAACTAATCCCAATTCATAATCTTAATATATTTTTTCATTTCATCTTAAGATGTGCACGGGTTTCATACAAATAGACTAGCGCACAGTATGCAACTTCTGTAGTTGACAACCAACGTTCACAACATTTTGGAGGATGTGAGTGGGTTGTCTTCAATAAGACTAGCATTTAGAATGCTAGATGACTGTGGCAATAGTAGCACACACATCATGAAAACTGTAGAAAAAATAAGATTTTCAACTGAAGAGTGTAATCTCAGCAATAACTCATCCAAGGTCAACCTAGCTCTTCCATCCATAGTGTCCTCTTG
This sequence comes from Larix kaempferi, assembly GCA_027924585.1. Lineage (NCBI taxonomy): Eukaryota > Viridiplantae > Streptophyta > Pinopsida > Pinales > Pinaceae > Larix > Larix kaempferi. Next base: position 22,409,890 of record BSBM01000173.1, on the reverse strand, counting down.
TGTGATTGACAGAGCAATGTGATCACGAACGGAGAAGTGCAGATTTGACCTGTAACACTAATTACACAAAGAGGAGGTTGCAAATTCCTCCAAGGAAGGAGAATTCAATGAGGTAGAGGCAAGTAGTCAAGCTCAAAGGCACGATATTAAATAGACATTACGATAAACATAGCATGAAGATGAGAGCATGGACAAAATTTCCTGAACTAATCAATATGGACCCTCTCCCATGATTGCTTCTTAGGATTTTATTCAAATTGAAGAGGCTCAAGAGAGAACCTCATCATAGATGGGAATGTGTGGGGGAGCAATAGTTTGATAGTTTATGCTCTAGGTTTTGTTATGGTGTACAATGTGTAAAATATGGAGGTTTATTAAACCATTTATTTGTATTTTTTTCAAATGAAAAAGAGTTTATGCTAGAGATGCCTTGGGAATATTTTGATAGTTTCTCTACATCAAATAAACATAGCATGAAGATGAGAGCATGGACACAATTTCATGAACTAATCAATATGGACCCTCCCTCATGATTTCTTCTTAGGATTTTATTCAAATTGAAGAGGCTCAAGAGAGAACCTCATCCATACCATCCTTGTGTGAAATCAAAATATATTCATGGTAATAATTATTGGCTTACATTGCATACTTCATCTTGTCTAGTGTTCATATGAGTTTTTTTAGATGTGAACTTGGGAATTCTTCTTGTCAAATTCATTGTTGTCTATGCATGAATATTGTTGTAGGCATATGACAAAAAAAAAAGGCATGGGAGAATCTCAAATCTTGTGAATGAAAAGAATTATTTACAATTCACCATACCTATAGAAATGATCTCCACTTGTAATGGAAACTGGTAGCTTGAATGTATCCACTAGATTCCAAAACCACTAAAGATGTTTGTTAGATTCCAAGGGTGATTTTGTGTCCAATAGATCAATGAGTGTTCAAAATATCAATGAGTGTGATCCAATGAGCAACCTGTAAGAGCTTGAAACCCGTGAAAGAAATGAAACCCATGTTTTTTGGTAGAATTTCCGAGAATAGAGAACTCTGTTTTTTTAACTAGCAATAGGCACGCACACGCATGCTTAAATGTGCATACACGCACTAAAACATGTGCACGCACCCCTGCATAATGTTTACACCATTTATTACCCAGCGTTTACACCATTTAATGCCAAACCTTCCCCCACTTCGAAAATATTTGCATAAATTGGACTTGGTGATGAAATTTGAAGGGTGGGTCTTAAATTTTATTGAAAGGGCATTTGTTCTTGGATTCCTTCAAAGATGAAGGGAAATTTAAATAATTGTACTTCAATTGAAAAGTATTAATTAACTAAACCCTTCCCCCCCAAAAATGCAAAAAACAAATATTGCCCATCTAAATTTTTACAATCTTAAATAATTGAGCACTCCTTAATATCTACACGATAAAATGGTATATTTTCAATAAAACTGAATTTGAACACATTAATTTGACATATATGTAACATTAATTTTACAGTTCATTAAATTAACAATTTTTATTTTTATTTTTTTGGGTTAGACCACACTTCATTGTATAGAAAACTACTTAGACTACGCAATAACCATATTGTGTCATCTGGATGATCTTACGCATATTGCAAGACGTTGTAACTAGATATAGTCTTAAAATAAAATTAGAACCATGAGAAAATTACTTATTGTTAACCATGTACAAAAACAAGACACTAAGCAAAACGAGGCTATAATAAACCTACAACCAAAATATACATATAAAACCAACCAAAACCTTAATTCAAACCAGAGAGAGGGCAATCATCCAAGCTTGAGAGATGTAAGAATGATGGACATTAAGCACCTAAGAAAAAATAATACATAGCTCAAAAAACCATTAAAAAAAAACCTCCATACCAAGCAAGTTAGCAACGCTAGCATCATAGGGGCATCGACATCAAATTTTGTTGTTCAAGACTTGTCATGACAACATATAGGTATGGGATGGAGGGGAAATGGAATCAAGCCTAAGTCAACTAGAGCCTTGCGACTCGCTACATGTTTGAGTCTCGACAATCTACCTTTTAAATTGAACCAGAATAACAAAAGAAATTTGTTAATGGCTCGATTTGCAAAAATTCTAGATAGATGAGTAATTAAGAGCTCAAGGCTCTAAAATTCGATGTGTTTTTTACCAATCCACGATTCGGGAATTCATAGTCATTGGCATGAAATTTAAGTTATTTAATGAAAGAATTAATGTATCTACCTCTATGTCGAAACTATTTTCCATGCTGGTTCAGGTCACTGCCCTCCTTGTTGTCTTACCAGAAGGCATGAGAATGAGGAATAAGACTTAAAATTATGGACTTCACCATTAATGAATCCTTACAATCACATTGGTA
>BSBM01000173.1:22350000-22402500 GCA_027924585.1 Larix kaempferi | reverse complement strand
ACAAAATTCCACCATTTTCATACCAAACCAGGGGACTGACGCAAACATATTCATTATGTTTTCTTAAAAAAGTAACATACCAACCTTAGGAGAACCCCATTTTTTGGGAGTTATACTTAATTTCCATAAATAATATTTATATATTCCGGAAGGTAATCCGATTGTCTACGTTTCATCTTCTTGCGCCATATTCTAAAAATTTGTGTAGGTAGCTCTAATATTGCTTTTTGACGTTCATATTTATGTTTTTCCAAGAGTCCATTGCGACTAACACGTCATGAGTGGCCAGCATTAGCTTGCACCAGCCCAATTATTGTTATTACCAGCATAGATCCATCTTAAACATGGATCTATTAAGCAAGGAGAGGGATCCAATTTCTTGAGGTGTAATTTTTTCTTGATGCGTAAAAAATTTAAAATAAAAAAATTCAAAGAATAGTCATGATGATTAGATTAGCATAATATATATTTAATTTCATTAAAAAATATGTAGAAACATTTTAGCCAACATGTTTATTATTATTATTACTATTATTATTATATGTCATGTTACATTACATCACATCAGAACATCTCCCCCATATTGGGTTGTACGCTACTCTTAGTGTAATAAAAAATAAAAATTACAGAAAGAAGCAAAAATGTGGTTAACTATAGATAACCATTGCAATGTTTTATTATGATTCAACTTGTTTGACAATGGTTGATCTTGTTTGATAAGGTGGACATTAGTTAATCTTGGTTCACCATGGTTCACCAATTTTGTTTATTATTTATCATGTTTGTTTCTAGGTGACTATGGATAAATATATTTGACCATGTTTGACTATGGTTGACCATGGTTTTTCCATGTTTGACCATGGTTCTATTTGATTGACTTTGGTCTACAATATTTCTCCATGGGTGAAGATGGTTGACTAAAGTTTCCAATGTTTGAACATGGATTCCTTGTGATATTTTACTATGGGTGACTTTTTTTTAATGTAATAGACTAAATTTTGTGATGTTTGACCACATATTACTTATGTTGTTTGACTATGGGTGAATTTGGTTGAATATGGATGAATCTAATAGTATTGTTGGCCATGGAACTATGCTTGAGCATAGCTAACCATGGTTTACCATTATTGACCATGCTTGACTATGGCTAATCATCTTCGATTATTGAAAACATAAATTAAAGACATACAAGAACACACACAGGATACAGACCGAGAGCTGGAAGAAGCCTTTCTAACACTCCAATGGTTTCAATCTGGCAACTCTTCCTCAAGCATGCGGCTACTTTATGGGATCTTCTTTTCTTCACGCAACTTCTTCTCATCAATGATGGTAGCAAGGTCATCCCAACACCTATATGCTTATAGGTTGTACTAACAACAGACATCAGCTCCATGATGGTGACTCCACTTCTCATCACATCTCCCTTGGAAGTTCGTTCTCTCTATAGGAAACAGCTAAAGTGCCACTTTCCTCTAGTTAGGCGGCCCAACCTTCACGATAGCTCAGTAGCTCATGTTTTCACAACATCTTATTCTCATACCAAGCAGCGTCTCATTCGCTTACTTCCAGCCCTAATATTATCTATCTACAAAATTAACACACATCTATACTTCACATCCTTAAACATAACAAAAATGCTATCCTCTACACATACGAGGATAAACAATCACTAAATCTAACTCTCTCTCATGTTCTTGGGAACTCCCGTGAAGGAGTCAAGCCCAGACACCAAGCTTTGATACCATATTAAGAAAAACAAACAACATAAAATGAACACAAATAACACAAATTAAAGTTGAAGGCCTTGCTCCATTGCTCTGTATTCAACTCAATTCATAGAATTACATTTCATATTAGGAACCTGTGTCTAGGAGGATCTCTCCAGACTTTTCTACACCGACATCGCTTTTCTCCACCGATCGTGTCGTCTTCACTGTTTCAGATGTCTCATTTATTGTTGTCTCTAGAAGTCTCTATGGACATTATCTAATAAACATTACAGAACTTAACCTATGGTTTAACATCGATTATGGCCATTGTTGAGACTAGTAAGGTGTGGTTGACCATGGTTGATCATGTGTTACTATCGTTGACTGTGATTAAATTAGATCAACCATGGTTGACTATGATTAAATTAGGTTAATCAAGGTTGGCAATGTTTCAATAATATTAACCATGGTTAAGCACATTTGATTTTGGTTGTTGCTTGAATATGTTTGAATTTGGGAAGCTATATTTGACTATGGTTGATTTGGTTGACCAAGGTTAACTCTAGTTAACCATGGTTCATTGTCATGTCACCGTCCATCATTCCGAACAATAGAGGGGGTGCGGTGGACATGAACGAATTTCAAGCCTCTAAATTTTTCCCCATTGCCATATTACGAATTCATAAACATCATGTGAAGATACATAAATAAAATGCACAACGAAAACAAACTCTATCCACACACACCTAACATGCATATATAAGTATAATCATCACATGCATCAAATAAACACATTGCACTTTCAAATACAAGAGAATACTTATATTTAAACAAAGAATATCCAAGCAACTGGTTGTGTAAGAGCGATTTTCCACACAACCTTAGTCACTATGTCCAGCATATACTCTTTTTTCTATGAGGCCACCCCCAAGATTCTATGAGGCCATCGAGGTGAAGGGAACTCCTACATGCTTGTCTCTCCCAACCCATGACCCATTCTGCTCTCAATTCTTATCCAAATGCTCATTCATAGCTCTACAGGAATACCACTCATTTATTACATCCTTGGATCCAACAATACCTGTGCCACACAACACCCTTCTGGGCACATGTATCCCCTTCACTGATCCAAGGTTCCCTTAGGAAATCCATATTGTCAGTGTGTGCATAGAAGGAGACCAACCTGATGTATGTTGTTACCTGTGACAGTCATATCATAGAATTTCAAAACTAATATCTATTGCGAGAAATTTGAATAATTTCAACTCTTGGGATTAATGGGTGCAATTATATATCCATCGACCTCCAATAACAAACCCCTAAAATGTCAAAACTTATTTAATAAACTTATTATTAATTCATGGAGAAATTTAAGTAATAGAGAAATTGTGGTAACTTCTCATTCATACTATTTCTATCACAAAAACAAAAATACATATGCACCATGATAATCCATTGGAGAATATGTTGAAGATGATGTTTGATTGACAAGGCCCCAAGAGAGATACATGATTAACTAGGAACCGAGACTGAGATGTGATGTGAAGAACAGATGCCTCGCTACTGCAGGATTCTTGTCATGCCACCTGAAATTCCTGCTACAAACCCATTACAAACAAGTTACTTGAATTTGATGCAAAGAGAATAAGATTTGAATTATGAAGATCATTCATGAATAATAATAAATAAGTTGAAAGAGAAGAACACAATCCAATATGTTCACCTTGGTATCGTCTGCCACTCCATCCCTTTGCGCCAAATGATTTCACATTGAGACTAGATTGGAATTGTCGTTGTGGGATTCATCATGAAGTCTTGTGATGATGCTAGGGATGTAGTAGTTCCTTCAATCAAAGATTTGTGAAGGATGGTTTTGGGGTTAATAAATCTTGAGCTTGAGTATTCTTTAACGCCATGAAACACAATTATAACAACAAGCAAACTTGTGGAAAGGAAGGTGTTCTTTATAGTGGACAAGATTGGATTTCTATTTAACCTAATTGTAGTGAAATGAAAAACGTTCCTTAAGGTATAGAGTATTGCATTGGTTGCAACAGAAAAAGAGCTAAAAATAATGAATCATGAGTAAAATCTATGTGTTTCAAGAGCTTTAAGTCGGAGAGTGATGTAACCTAAAACACCACCTATCACATGAGTGAGTTGTAGAGCATAGAGCATGAGATAGTGGAGAAGTGCAACCCTTTCAAAATTAAATAGTGGGCTATGTTTCCCCCACATTATGCATACATGTGATGCTCCTTGCAGTGGATTCACGCCAAGTTCACTTTTCTGTACTAATGGACAAGGCAAGGATTAACTTTGGGTTCTTCGTCATGCTAGTTTAATTTTGCTCACACATAAGGTTAAACATTTTTTTTGTTTCTCCAATAAAACAAAGTGGAGTCTTCATTCTCGTTGATTATGCAATTTGTACACACCAAGTGCATGTGAGAGAGAAGATGATGTATTTCCATAATATTAAATGAAATAGTCTAAAACCACAACATTTCCCCCCTTTCTAGTGGCATTTTTTGGTAGAGTTCCTTTATAAATCCGACGAAACTCTAAGTGGGGGTAGAGTTCCAAGGGTATTGTGGCATATTTCCTCTATGGAACTCAGAACCCTAAGGGTTTTGGCCCATTTTAAACCAACCTAGATGCTTGAAAAATCGATAAGAGTTCCATATTGATGGGAACTCTTCCAAAATCGAGTTGCCGGATTCCAGCCACCAAGGTGCAAATTGTTGCATTTTTACACAACACCATATTAATTTTTTCCATGTATATGGCATGTGGCAATGTCAAAGTGGGAGTGCAATTTTACCTGGTCCAAAGAGTGGATTCTCATCACAATCAATTTTTTTTGTGATATGGTATACTTATCTTTGATTAAATAAACGATTTAAGTGTGCATTACGCTGCAGCAAGGTCACATCGAGGATCTTATCAACTAGCACAACCACTTAACTTGTGGTCGGTGAACACTAATAGGTTATTGGTTAAGTGTCATGAACAAGTTATATTGTACACTTATTCTCCCATGCTTAGTTATAATCACCTTTTGTCTATGTATTATCTACCTGTTACCTTAAGTTTAGTTAAATGGTCTATTTGTCACTACGTGTTATCCATGCATGAGCCACGAGTTATCCATGCATCAACTACAAGTTATTTTTTATATTTCATTTTTTTATAGTTGTTTATTGCATTGATAGGTGTTTATATCTTATAATTTGTGGTGGACTACCATCTATGTTTTTCCTAGATTGAAGGAGGATGAGAGAAGTGTACCGTCCAGACTGATTTTGGTCATTGTTCAAAATTCGAAATAGACAATTATAAAAAAAATAGAAATATAAAAAATAACCAGTAGTTGATGCATGGATAACTTGTAACTCATGCATGGATAATAGTTTGGGACAAACAACCTAAACCCATTTAACTAAAGAAGGTAATAGATAGCTTAGGCATAGACAACAGGTGATTACAACTAAGCATGGAGAACAAGTAACATATAACTTGTTCATGGCACTTAACTTGTGACCTATCGACATTCACCGACCACAAGTTAAGTGGCTGTGCTAGTTTAGAATTTTGAATGATGACCATAAAATCAATTTGAGTGGTGGTTTTCATATTATTTTTCTTTTATATAGAGAGAGAGGTAATTAAGTTAAATTTAGTTATATGCATAAGCATAACAATTAGTGAATACGAAAAAAATTCTTTGAATAACGTGTAATTTTGTAAAGGAGTTATTATGCATGCATTAACAAAGTTAACTATCAAAATAATTGAAGAGAAATATCTTTAAAGTTAATTATAAGAATATGCTCGCACGAGTGTGGCTCATTGGTGTTTCGCTTGATATGAAGTCACATGTTGTAAAGAGAGGTCACGAGTTCAAATCACACCTGGCTTTACTCGTGTCCCATGCTTGCGGGGTGTGTGGGGCACCTAGGGTTATATTGGTAGCGAGGATGGTTCCCTGGACCCCGTGTCATGCGAGTACCAACCCAGTCTCCAGTTGCCAATTCCCCTAGTACAAAAAAAAAGTTAATTATAAGAATAATTCAATATAATTGTTTTTAATTATAAGTGCAGATTTGTAAATGAGTTATTTTATTATGCATGAACAAAGTTAAGTATCAAAATAACTAAGTGAATTTTGATTAAATTATAGTTAACTAGCTACGTATGTGTAACTTAGAGTTAACATACAAATTAGCAAAGTGAGACCTTCTTACATTAAATAGGCTAAGCGATGCCTTATTAAGCAGTTATCTAGGTCATGCATGTGCAATTAGGGTAAACTAGTAGTAGAACTCCAAGTGAAACCTTATTAAACAATTAAATAGGCCATGCATATGCAACTACATTAACTAAATAAAGATTACCAACTAAAACACACTAAACATATCTTAAGTAAGAACACACTCATCCCTCAAAGAAAGAGAGGAGCTCAAGTAAAAATGATCTTGTCACTTGAAATAATTAAAATTACACATAAACAGATAGTTAATACTGTTAGGAGACTTGGAAAAATTTGCTAGTGAATTAATGGATAACAACAAAGAAATACAACTTCTAGATAGAGGGATTAAAAACAAAAGGACGTGCATGTGATCATTCATGTTATAGAGATGGATTGAAATTGAAGAGAAAAGAATGTGATGGTTGCATGTGATTGGAATCCACATGCATGCAGACATGAGAGAAATAAGCATGAGATGGTATTAAGCCACCTTTCCTTATGGCTATGGTTCCTGCTATTAAGGCATTACAAATGGTCCTGCCCATGTGAACAACAAAGTCTACCGTTAATTCTTGCAAAACGAATCCCAAACCCCATGCATATGCAATTTCGAGTACGGATACGGATGCGAATACAATTCAGTACGGAAAAAATACGTAACCTAAAAATCCAATACGGATAAAATACGGAAGTAGTCTTCTTATATGAAAAATACTTTTATTGAAATATGCATGGATATATCATAAATGTACATTTAAAATCATTGGTTTATTTCTAAACATGTTATTTACAATCAAAATTACTATTTAAAAACAAAAATATAAAATCTCAATGGAGTTGGAATAGAGAGTGTGAGAGATAACAACTAGTTAGTAATAATTATTTTTATAAGAAAGTATGAAATTGAATGTTATTTACATTTTATAGTGATTAAATAATTAAAATGTGGTATTTCAAAATTAGTTTCTCAAAATTCAATTTTCCAATGTATTCGTATTTTACCTACACCAAATATTTGACGAATTCGAATTGTTCCAAATTTCCGTATATGAAAGGCCAATACGACCGAATTATGCTACTATGATTATTTCTATCATGAAAGCAAAAATACATAAGCACAATGATAATCCATTAGAGAATACCTTGAATATGATATTTGATTGACATGATCCCAATAGAAATATGGGACTAACTTGGAACTGAGACTAAGATGGGATGTGAAGAACAAACGCCTTGCTATTGTATGCTTCTTGCCATGCTGCCTGAAATGCCTTTTACACACCCATTACAAACAAGTTGCTTGAATTTGATGCAAAGAGAATAAGACTTGAATTATGAAGAGATTTCATGGCTAATAATAATTAAGTAGAAAGTGAATAAAGCACTTCCAATATGTTCAACTTGGTATCATATGTCACTCCATCACCCCTTTGTACCAAATGATTTCACATTGAAGACTAGATTGGAATTGTCATTGTGGGATTCATCATGTGAGTCTTGTGATGATGCTAGGGACATAGTAGTTCCTTCAATCAAAGATTTGTGAAGGATGGTTTTGGGGATAATAGCTCTTGAGCTTGAGCACTCATAAACACCATCGAACAAAACTATAACAACAAGCAAAGTTGTGGAAATAAAGGTGATATTTACAACAGACATGATTGGATTTCTATTTAACTTAATTGTAACAAAATGCAAAACGTTCCAATAGTTTTACACCTAGATAAGAAGTGGATACAACTAGAAATGCAGTTTTCTAGATATGGGGGAATGGTTTGCCGCACTTGGGACTAGGGTAGTGGATTCAATGGACAAAATTTCAGGATAAGGATGCTAATGTATTCTCTCCTCCTTCTCATCCTTTCATTATCCTCTTTTATACTTTTGGGGAGGTAGTTATGGAATTTATGGTAGTTATTCACAAGAAAAAGGAGGTTAGGACCCGTGAAAGTAATTTCACTTTTCCCAAGAAATTATTAGTTTTTAACCTCAAAACATGTCATGTGTGGGCTATACACTAGTAGGGAACGTATATTCATGCTATACACAGCCAACGCACGTATGTGCATAAAAATGGGGTTTTTGAGGATTTTTACCAAGAAGGGATAGTTTTATTGAACCAACGAAGGACAAGGTAGTCTGCAAAGGGATGAAGATCATAAAAAATCCAAGGAAAACAACTTTTCAATGATGTGAAAAAATATGCTATAAAAATAGTTGACCTGTCTAAGTTGGTGAACTTTCTTCCTCATGACTATAGCACATGGCAGACAGGAAGGCAAGTAGATTTTTGGGATGGCATATTGCTCTAGTGCAACATGCTTTGGATTTTTGAGGATGTAGGGTGATCAAAAGGACATGGCTTGATAGCAAGTGGATTTGACATAGAAATAATGTAATGGGGATTTATTGGTATACAAAGATTGGATTCATTGATTTTACATGAGTCATGGAAAATGTAATCTAATCAATGCATAATGGTTTTGAATCCAGAATATCTGATTTGGTGTGATGCGATATGGTGATGACTAGCTATGGATAAGGGATTCCCCGAACACAATGGTCTAATCTATCTAACTCAAAACATGGAAAAATGGAACATAAAACACATACAATTGGTGCAAAACTCAAATCTACTAGATTGACACAATAAATCAAAACTAAAATTGCATGACTAACTCCTACCCTAACTCACTCTTTATGACATGAGTGCTAGCTTTCTTGGATTACTGAGTAGAGATATAGGGCTTCAGACATGCTCCATTCACCCAACCTTGTCTGAGAACTCCATTGAATTGCGAAAGCTTGAAAGACCAGAATCATTGACTTCCACAACAATAAATAGTCCCAACCAATGCATTTGAAGTTTTCCTGGATGCTTCAAGAACTTGTTGTCATATAGTAGAACTTGGTCACCTTTTGTAAAGTGTTTCCTCTTGATGTGTCATTCATGCAAGGATTTCTGTCTTTCTTTCCCCACTGTTGTGTGACAATTAGCTAAAAAGAGGGAATGTTCTAGTTCCATTAATTTAGCTAGCCTTTCCACAACTGAATTTTCTTTGGTCATGTGAGTTGCATGTGCTATGTATAGAATAGGAATGGAAAATTCATTAGGAACTACCGCATATTTTCCATACACTTGCTCGAATGGGATTTGTTTTTTTAGTTTCTTTATAGTGGTCTTGTACGCCCATAAGACTATATGAACTCTTTCATCACAATCATCCTGGTTTGCACAACATACCTTAGTTAATTCCATCTCTAGAATTTTGTTGAAAGATTCAATTGCACCGTTTTCTTGTTAGTGATACATATTTATTTTATGATGTTGTATCATAAATTCTTTTTTCAAGGTCGCGATGGTGTTGTTTATGGAGTGCATACCTTGATTTCTTGTGAGGATTTTTGAGTACCCAAAGTGGGTAATGATGTTCTCATAAGTGAATTTGGTTGTTTTTTTTTGGAGCAATCTCATACTGGCATTGCTTTATCCCATTTCGTCAAACACTCTATTGTGGTAATGATCTATCAATATTTCGAGTGCTTTGTAGGAGGGTTGATGGGGCCAATAAAATAAACTTCCTATTGTTACACCTAAATCTTGTCGTCACGAGTCCCATGTCAAATCAATGCCTTGATCCCTGAAGTCTTCCTGATCAAGAAGTCATTTAGAGCAAGTTGATGCCCTTTGTCCATAATGTCTAGTTGGGACGACGCAGGTTGTCTTTGAGTAAAAAGTTCCCAACTAGGTTAGGTGCAGGATGCACTCTAGTAGACTGCACCGGTGGTTCAGGTTTCCTTTGTGTAGCCTGTGCTCCCCCTCTCAGGCACAGGTTTCCCTCATGCAACTTGCATCTGGGTTGGTTAATTTGGATAAAGGAGGCCTTCGAGTGATTTCTAGAACTCGGATGTGGTGGATCCCTATCCCTAACTCCTAGGTGAGTTGTCCTAAGGTTACCTAACCTCAAGGAAGGATCCCTTAGTCCTCTCCCCATGATCCTCAACCTACTCTATCCACTTGGTCCTATAAATACAAAGCTTATCTCCATTCCAAAGAGAGGAAGTCTATAGAACTTACATGCTGGTGGAATTAGCTTAGGTGATCCATATCCATCTCTTGGGAGGCACACATTTATCTTTGGAGGCTTTGGCTTGGCTTGTTGGAGGAGGATTGCAATGTTAAGGCCCGGGTTGTAATCATCTCTCTACTTTGTATTTCTCACTCTTTATACAGTAATATAAACTCTTTCCATAAATGTCATTTTGTTGATGATGTTTATAGTTTACTTCCTTAACTGTTTACTTAGATCAATTAGTGTTTATATATGTTTTACTGCTTTTTTTGTCTCCACATGTTTTGACAGGTCTTGCAGCTACGGATCTGATGACTGCGGAGCTTGGAGCAATAACGAGGAGAAGTATCTACAAATCTGAAGGTAAGACACCTAATTACTCAATCTCTAATTTGATCTAGGAAAGTAGCTTTATGTTTTGTTCCTATGTGTTCTAGATTCACATTGAACTAGGGAGATTTGGATTGCATCCGCTTGAGTAGATGGTCCAATAACACCTATTTCTCAAAGGGTTGAAGGAAACGTATTGGATGAAGTGGTAAATCATCTCATTAGGAAGGCTTCCCAACTCGTTTCCAGACATCGCATGTTTTGGTGTAAGTTTTATCATCCTTAAACATAGTTGGCCACCATAATCCTTCTTGCAAAATATTCCTTCCAGTTTATTTTCCTCCAACATGGCCTATTGCAACATCGACGTGGAATTCCCATAAGATATCTTGTCTTTCATGATCTAGAATGAAATGGTGTAAAATTCCATAGGTTCGCAACTTGTATAGTTTTCTTATGACCAATTGATATTTCGTATCTTGCATAACCAAGTGATTCCTCTACATTGTGGTATAGTCATTCGATGCTTTTCATGTTATTAGGAGAAAGGAAATGTCTTCTAAGTGATCTGGAATGGTCACAACCCTAAAAAAAGTTGCATCAAGTAATTGATCATCAAAAAATGATAAGGGCCATGATTCCACTTTCATGACTTGACAATTAATTCGAAAGATAATTGTTGAAATAAGAGAAACCATATACAAATACGACCTTCTAACACAGGTTTATTCACTAGGTACTTGAGAGCCGAATTATCCATGAAAATCTTATAGTGTCCTCCCATTAAGTAGTGGAAGAACTTCTGCAAGGCATAAATCATTGCCAATCCTTCTTGTTCTACGGTTGTAAAGTTGCACTTGGCCTAAGATAATTTAATCCTACTAGCAAAATAATTGAGATGATAAATTTTTCCTTCACTTGGTTGAGCTAACATAGATCCAAGGGAAATGCATGATGCATCAACATGTACATGGAATTAATTTCATATAATCCATTTGTAGTATCATGTATGACCCAGAGTGGATTGTAGCTTCTTCATAGAAGTAGGAAACAACAAATTCACAATGACAATGGGGTGATTCCATGAAGATGGGTAACTCTTTTTGGCCAAATATGATGGTGAAAAACGAAAATTTTATCCATGTATTAAATTGAAGCTGTTGAAACTCATATTTGCCAAATGAATTTTGAAATGTGGTTGAAAAACGAAATGTAGATAATTATGTTGGATTTCCAATGATATTTTTTTTCGAAATATTCCAATGTCATTTATCGTGTCAAATTTTAATTTAATGAAACGCGTGTACTTAAAAATTTGAAGAGAAATTAACAAGTAGTTTGTGTTCGTGCACAATAATTTAATGTTAAAGTAATAATTAAAAAAAATGAAATATGTGAACGAGATCTAGACAGAATGCACTAGGGCTTACATATTTTTCTTTTAATTTTTCTCAAAAAAACATATTTATTATTATTTTTTGAAAATGACCAATGAATATTTCAGTCGCATTTTGCACACATGTGTGTTCGTGCACCAAATTGTTTAATTTTTTACATAATTTGAAATAATAAAAATACCCTTTTGAAGAGGACACGTTTATCTAGGACATGAATATTTTTTCAAATTTTTTGGATGTGTATTTTGAATTTTGTGGATTTATCTTTGAAAATAAAAATTCGTAAAAGACATATGAAAATAAAAATTCATAACTTTTATCTATCTGGATAGAGGATTCGTTGACGAATCTAATGGTATCAAGTCCGCTCATTAATGAACATTTAATGACATGGTTTAACTCTGTGGAAGGCAGACAAAAAAACCATTATGCAGGGAAAAGGGATTTTGGCTTGTATTTTAAGCCCTCGATCGAGCTATTTGCTCGATCAAGCGTTTTTAAATACCTCGATTGAGGGCTTAACAGACCCTCGATCAAGGGTTTAAAAATACCTTGATCGAGGGTTTAACAATACCTTGATCGAGGGTTTGAAAACACCTCGATCAAGGTATTGCTCGATCGAGGGACTGTAAAAAAGGCTCGATTGAGGTATTGCTTGATCGAGGGTCTATCAAAAAGGCTCGATCGAGGGTTTGTGTGTATAAAAAAATATATAAAACAACCGGGGCGAAACCGCGAAAGGAGTTGGCAATAATTAATGTTGCCAACTACCCTTCCCTCGTAAAAACATGAACGAACATGTATATGACTAGCAAACAACAATTCACAAACAACAATTTACCTTATTGCTATTTTTTTCTCCATTAGAGCTTTGTCAATTTGAGCTTGTTGAATTAGAGATTTGTAATTTTCATATTGATAAATTAGATCTCATTAGACATGTAGGATTTCTTTGTAGGCATAATTCAAGATTTCATACTAACATTTTGTTGTTTGTTATAACAATTTGAAAAAAAAATTGTTTGTTTTCATTGTAAATTGATTCATGTAAGATTTCTTTGTAGGCATATTTGAAGATTTCATATTAACATATTGTTGATTGTTATAACATTTTGAAAAAAAATTGTTTGTTTTCATTGTAGATTGATGGAGAATAAAAAAAAAAGACAAAGAAAACATGCTAGACAACAAAATGCCAATGAAGAACGTGAGAAGAGTAGAGAACGAATGAGACAACAAAAAGCAAGGTTGAGAGAAGAATAAGATGCACATTTGGTGCAACAAATTCCAATGGAGCACAACCAAGGTAAATTATTGAATTATATGCTATCATAATTTAAATATCATGCTACATAATTTACAAAATTAGTAACAATTTTCCAATAAATTTTTAACTAAATTTCATAATTTAATTTGTTTCATATTTATTTGTAATGATATTCTTTTTTATTTCATTAATTTGTTATTTAAATTTTAAAGTTTGCAACAATTTTTATGTTAAATAAACAATTTTCAAGTGGCTTTAAACAAATGTTAAATTAGAACAATTTTCAAATGAAATGAGACATGTAAATTTAGATTCTACTTTCATGTTAAGATATGAACATATATTTAACTATTTTCAAATTATTTTAAAGTTGCTAACAGTTTTCAAATTATGCTTCAAAGTTGCTTTAACAATTTTCAAATTATTTCAAAGTTGCTAACAAATTTCAATTTTATTGTCCAACCATTTTCAAATGAAATTTGTACACAAGCAGATTCTATTTTCAAGTTAAAATGTATGTACATATTTATTATTTTCAAATTTATAAACTTTACTAACAATTTTCAATGCTATTAGAATAATTTTCAAATTAAATGTACACTTGGACATTATTTTCAAGTTAAATTGTACATATTTAACTAATTGCAATTTTTTAAGTTACTAACAATTTCAAGTTAAATGTAATTTCAATTATTGTTTTGTTAGAAAATTCAATTTCAAAACAAATGAATGAATATTTTGAAATGAACATGTTGTGATAGTTATGTATTAGTTATAATTTATTCAACTTGAAAACAAATGAATGAATATTTTCATAATTATGGTGGTTGACAATATTTTCATAGTAATTAATATTTTAATACAAATGAATGTTCAAAGAGCTATTTAATTATAATGTTTACTTAAAAAAAATTCCATCAATCACATGTACTTTTATTTACATATAACATGATATATCACCATAATAAGATTAATGATTAAAATCATATATTTTGTTAGGACAAATTAGAAATAATTAGTTGTAATGTTTGCAACCTTGCATTGATATGTGAAACATTATTGATAAAAAAATCCTTAAATTGCAACTTATGATAAAAATTACAATTTCCATAATTGTTTATTGTTGAAATTGCAAAATCATCAACTATTGAAATTATAGGGTAGAAGTGTTGTAATCATTTATTCTTTGTGGTGATTTGCAACTTGTATTTTAAATATTTATTTGTTTATTTTATACCATAAAGTTAAAATAACATTTTTCTTGTAATGTATTTAAGAAAACTGGACATAAATTGCATAAAAAAAATTTGCCCCTAATTATGTAATGTGAGGATTATAAATGATATTAATTTTTATGCCCACAATAATTTTTATCAAGTTATTAATAATTATCTTGAGTTAAATATATATACTTGATTTTCAAATTTTACTAGTAATTATCAAACTAAATGTACAATTTCAAGTTGCATGTACATATTTAGTTGTTTTGAAATTAAGTTGTACAAACAATTTTCCTGTTTTAATGTATTTTCAATGCTTGTACATTTTTCTCAAGTCAGTAGCAATTTTCAATTTGTTAATTTATATGTACAACAAATTTCAAGTTACTAGCAATTTTAAAGTTAAATGTACAACTTGTATTTAACATCATCATGATAAGATTAATGATTAGAATCATATATTTTGTTAGGACAAATTGAAAATAATTAAATTTGTAATGTTTGCAACCTTGCATTGATATGTGAAGCATTATTGATAAAAAAATCCTTAAATTGCAATTTATGATAAAATTACAATTTCCATTTAATTGTCTATTGTTGAAATTGCAAAATCATCAACTAATGAAAATGTTATTTTGCATTAAAAATTATGAATTTCTCCTCAATCATATCACTATGTAATGTTTTTAATTGAATATCATATTCATCTCTAAATCAATGTTTTTTCCCCACATTTAGAGTATAATAGGTATGTTATCATGGGTAGAAAATCAATCTTAATTTTTTATTTCATATATATACAACATGGGATGCATGATGTTGTCCTTGAAATTCTAGGGTAGAAGTGTTGCAATCATTTATTCTTTGCATGGTGATTTGCAACTTGTATTTTAAATATTTATTTATTTATAAATTATACCATAAAATTAAAATAACATTTTTCTTGTAATGTAAAAGTAAAATGGACATAAATTGCATAAAGAAAATTTTTCCACAATTATATAATATGATGATTGTAAATGATATTAATTTGTATGCCCACAATAGTTTTTATCAAGTTATTAATAATTATCTTCACTTAAATATATATAGTTGATTTTCAAGTTACTAGCAATTTTAAAGTTAAATGTACAAGTTACTACCAATTTCAAGTTACAAGCAATTTCAAATTTTACTAGGAATTTCAAACTTTACTTCTAGAACAATTCTCAAGTTTAATTAAGTTAGCAATTACAAGCATCTGTTGCAAGTTCGGATCTGGGAATAATCCCTGTCCGCTTAACTGTGGGAAGTACTTGGGCATAAGCCCTAAAACTCATTGTGAGGAGTACCACAGGAACCCCAATTATCTCAAATGGAATGCTACATTTAACCCGTCTTGAAACAGATTTCCAAATAGGAATTTCAGAAAGAGCCATTGAATAATAAAATAGTGAAAATACTTAACTCCTAAGGGTTAGCTTGTGATCTACCCCGCCGTACAGTGTATGTGCAATGACGTAGAAGAATAAAATATAAAAAACTAAAATTTCAAAGCCAGAGGATAAATGATTAATAAAATAATTGAAACTTAAAATAATAAACTAGTTATTTTTACCTCAGCCCTCCTTCTACGCCATTTTTTGATGGGCAAACCCTAAACCATTTAGCGTATCTACTTCTCACATGAATAAAGGCCCCATTTCCATTTCCGCTAACCAAATGTTTATCCTTGAAAATGAGACTTTGTGGTTAAGGTGATCCTAAATTCGTAAATGCAAAATCCATTCTAAAAGGAATGCAAACTACATCTAAATGCAATGTGAAAATTAATCTATATTTGATTTTTGGTAGCAGCAAAAAGCGAATTTGAGTAACTACAAAATTTTTCTAATTTAATATATCTGTGAATTTGAGTAACTACAGAAAATTTTCTAATTTAATATATCCTGTAGGAGCGAATTTGAAATTAACAATTAATCTAATTTGAATTAAGTAAAAATTATGTTATGATTTGATTTAATACAAAAATCAAAATCAAAATCATAACCCATTATATAGTTTATTACATTTCAAAATAATAACAAAGAAATTATTATTATTTGAAAATATATTAATGAGACAAATTAGCTTGACTAGTAATGAATGGATGGGTGAATCCACGAATGTATCCCTCTTTGACCACTAGTCCCAATATTTTTTAATAACAATCATAAAGCTATGGTCAAGGGACTTAAAGGATATAAATAAAATAATATTCTTTCATTGTATTTTCCTTATAAATAATAAGGTTGACAAAGTAATGTTAGGTAATATGAGATTGTTCTAAGAGGACCTATAGTCATCGATTGTCAATTTCCAAAGAGCATTTTCATAAGTTTTATTTGTCTAGCCATTTTTATAATTTTTACATTTTAGAAATGTTCATATTTTTAAAAAGGTGTTTTTATTGTTGAATTGTAGTTTGTATTCCACAAAGATGGTGGAAAAATCTAATCCAAACACATGTAGTCTAGTCCAGCAAAATGCATTTGTAGTGGCTTATATAAATCAGAGACATCATCTAATGACGTTAGGCTACCTGATGTTGGGAATTTTTTCAAACTATCCATTATGGTTCCAGGCCAATTTATCTTCATTGATGCTCACATTGTGGACATACTTTTCATGGCCTGAGAGGGGATCCTATTTAGGACAATTTGGCAAGTTGGTTATGGTTATGATTAATAATATATGATTATATATTATTAATATTCATTTTTTAATTTTTTATATTATATTATTAATATTAAATATTAATTTTTTAAAATAAATTAAGTAAAAATTAATAAATAATATATGATTATATATATTATTAATATTCATTTTTTAATCTTTTATATTATAATATTAATATTAATATATGATTTTTTTTTCAATCTTCTTGGCGTTCTCGGAGGATTGAAAAAACATTGGCAGCATTTCTGCTTGCAAATTCACATACCAAATAATTTTTAAACAAATAAATGCAAAATAAATTTAAAATCCTAAAAGTATTTCAAATTTAAAATAGTTTTGGTTTTTGTTTTGAAATGGTTTTCTATTTTAGGTTCAAATGGTTTTTTTTTTCAATCCTCTTGGCGTTCTCGGAGGATTGAAAAAATATGGGCAGCATTTCTGCTTGTAAAATCACATTTTAAAATAAAATTGGTAGCATTTATGGGGTGAAATGCTACCAATTGATATAAAAACAAAAATAAATTAAATAATTTAAACAAATAACTCACAAATATCTAAAACCCTAAATCTATTTCAAATTTGGTTTTTGTTTCGGTTTGAAATGGATTTTTTTTTGGTTTGAAATAGGTTTTTGTTTTAGTTAAATCAAATGTTTTTTTTTTCAATTAGTTTGGTTTCAATGGCGGTTTAGTTTCAATGCCTACATCCTAACCATTTCTAGAAAACCAAATTAAACCTAGATTTGATAAAAAAACACAAATTTATATATAAAATACGAAATATATATTTTTTTAAATAACAAAACAAATGGTAGATTTCTACCCACCTGGTGGAATAGATGACATAATGGCATTGCTGTGGGGAGGTGGCATCGGGCGTGTGCTTGGTCGAGGTCCCCGGTCGCTGTTGCTCTGTCTCTGTCAAGCCACTGCACGAAAACAGGGCTAATCGGGCCAGCCGGGCTCTATTTTGTTTTTTTTTCTCTGTCATGTTCCGTTGACCGAGGGTCTATCAACCCACTGCCCAACCGCCCAGGCCCTGTTTTTTTTTTTTTCTGACGGATCGAACAAACCCTCGATCGAGGGTTTGGTTAGACCCTCGATCGAGAGTTTAAAACTTCCTCGATCGAGGTATGTTAAAGCCCTCGATCGAGTTATTTTTAAACCCTCGATCGAGCATATAAAACCTCGATCAAGGGCCTGGAATTACCTCAATCAAGGGTCCGAAAAATGAATTTTCCCCTTGCGATCTGCCAAAAATGGTGAACCACATTCGTGGATTCACCCAATGGTCTTTGCGGGATCTACCAAGACTCCATTGTGGTAGACAATATGAACCAATAAGTTTCTAAAAGGAACATACAAAATGCATTTTCGCACATTCAAGGATATCTTCATTTAGCTACAATGGTCCACCATTAACCAGAGTAGTGCGACATGGTCTTTGAGTAGGGCATAAACTATCCAATCATCCAAGTACACCTCCAAAATATTATGAAGGAATTATTTGAAAGATGTTATTACAATCCTTGAAAACATTGTAGGTGCATTCGTCAGTCCAGAAGGAATTACATTATAAGAAAATGATCCCCATTCTATTGTAAATATTTTATTCTTCTTATTTTCTTCCACAATTCGGACTGTGTGATGTCATGAGAACCCATTTGTAAAAGAGTAAGTCTCATTCCCTGCTACTTGGTCCAATACTTCATTGTTGAAGGGTGTCAAAAAGGGATCATGCACACATGTAGAATTCAGGCTTCCATAGTTAACACAAACTCTAATATCTTTAGTTTTCTTCTTACTCTGAATTACAACTGGTATAATCTAATCAAATTCATCCATAGGTGAAATTAAAATGACGTTCAACAAGTGGTCAATTTCCTTCTTTACTTTTTCTTTAACTCGTTGGTTCAATCGATACAATCAATGCTTCATAGGTTTGGCATTAGGTTTCAACACAATCTTCATTTCTCCCAGATAACCCTGGATTCCTTTGAGCACTGTAAATATTTGTTGGAATAAATATTCACACTATTTCAGGAGTGATATGATTATGAGTGAAGAGGAGCTGCGTTAAATGAATTTGAAACTCGACATTTCAATCCCTACTATGGGATCATCATCAGGAGACAGTTGAAGCCTGCAAGAATAAAGATGCCCGTGAGATATCCATAAATATGTGAAGAAATGATTCTTGGTTTTAGTAAGTTAATCTAGGATTAAAGTTTAATCTACATTAGTATAAAGTTTTATAATAAATAATATTAAACTAATGCAAATAATTTGAATTAATAAATAAGTTATATACTTCCTTAAACATTAATTAGTTCATTATCATAAATGTAATAAATTATTTAATTAACATTAATTCCTATTAGATCAATTCACTTAAACTCCTCCTTAAAATGTTGGAACCCTTAAATAATTTATGTACCACTTTAGATTATTATATTTTTATAAAAATCTCATTATATTAATACCCTATTTTATTATATTTTTACACTTAATGTTATAAATGTAGTTTCACAATTATATGTGACATTATTTTAGTATAAAATTATATTTTTCTATAACATTAAGGTTTACAATTAAAAGTTTGTATAATATATTAACCTTAAAACTTATAAATTACATTAATTTACACTCTACTTGTACACTTAAGTTTCACAATCAAATTTGACTTTAGACTTCTCTTTCATTTATTTAACCTAATTTCTCCAAAACTCATTAATTTCCCTAAAATAACTAGTCAACCAACCATAGGTTAAAAAACCCTAAATTAACTTACTAAAACCAAGAATCATTTCTTCACATATTTATGGATATCTCATGGGCATCTTTATCCTTGCAAGCTTCAACTGTCTCCTGATGATGATCCTAGAGTAGGGATCGAAACGTCGAGTTTCAAATTCATTTAATGCAACTCCTCTTCACTCATAATTGCTCTTGTGTAATGACTGTTTTGAAAAAGTGATATGATTTCTGGTATGATATGCTCATCCCAATAATATTCTATGACTACCATTTTTTGGTTTGTATTATGCATCAATATTGACTTTCCACAAATTTAGAGGCTTTTTATACAAACCCCCGGCCTCCTCTTCCTTCCGATGTTGTTCATCGTGGGATCCATCATACTCATTGAATGTCAAGTGGCACAAGTGTTCTATATCACCAGGCTCTGGATTGGAAATATGTAATATTGGTTTTCTATCTACAATTGAGTGGGAGAGTAAACAAGAAAATGACTACCCATAGCTTCCTAGGACTTCTTCAGAAGTATGTTCACATCAAATCCCAAATCTAGCATTGCATTCTTGATGTCATATCCATGGACTTGAGAATCCAATTTTAATTGTTGTCCATTCCTTTTCTTCTTCCTCTTTTGCACAAACTGAGTTTTTATTTCAGGAAGAGGAGCTCGTATGTATTCATCATCTTCTGCAACACCAGAAATTGCACAAAACGTTTTCCACAACTTGCAGGTTGCACCTTCATCCTCCAAAATGTCTACCAATAAATTAAATCAAAGAGAGATAGGGTCTTTTAACTTTTATGAAGATACTGGAATTGTGTTCCTTCCACAAATTATTATAGGAAGCATGTCATCAACTGGAACACTTTAGAGTGGCTCCACAACAATTCTGACTAGGGGAGTTGCCATACACTGAAACATTTCAACGACATCCCTGGAAATTTGTTTCTAGTGGATTGGTTCATACTTTTTTGTCTTTGGAGATGCTTTCTAGATTGAGGGTGAATCACGTCCATCCAAATCTCCACCTCACTACAACAAATCCTGGAATTAGCGTCCATTTAGCATCCCTTTATAGTGTAATTTTTTTTCACAATGAGTGGTCGAAGTAGACGCTAAATGGGACGCATCATGTACAAAATGTAAATCGTCTAAAATATCGTCTTATTTTACTTCCAAAATAACGTCCTTTTTGGCTTCTTAAATAATGTCCTTTTTTTTCTTCCAAAATAGCATCTAGTTTTGCTTCCTAAATAACATCAAGGTTGGCTTCTTAAATGACATATTATGTTGCTTCCTAAATAGCGTCCTCTTTTTCTTCCCAAATTTTGTCCTCTTTTTCTTCTTAAATTATGTTGGAGATAAAGAAAAATGAATATGTGGTATATGTACATAGAATCAAGAAAAAGTTATTCTTTATATTAGCAATTGTAGATCAAAGAGTGAAATTTGAATTTGTAAAGAATTTTTTCTTTGTAAGTACATGATTGATAACAATAATCTAATCATAGGAGTCAAATTGGGAGGCCTTTGCAAACTTGAAACAACTGTTGTAAACTATCAAGAAATGGCATCCACTAGGGTATTCATTTAGGAGATTTGTCACTTGAGGCATGGTCATTTTAAATTCAAAATATCTTTCTTTGTTGCAAAGAAAGGATATGGTGAAGAGCCTTCCTATTTTCAAATGTCGACCTATTGATGTGAAGGGTGTGCACTGGGAAAAAACATATAAATGAATTTCCAGTAAGAACAAATAGAAGAAAGAGAGACATTTATCTAGTTCATTTTGATATGCATGTGCTTATGCAAACATGTCACTTGATGGAGCATCTTGTTTCATGATATTTGTTGATAATAGAATTTGTTATAAATGGGTGTACTTCATTAAAAATAATAGTGATATATTTGAATACTTTGAAGAGTTTATATACATGATTAAGAAACAAATAGGTAAGCATATCAAAATCCTATTATCACATGGAGGGGGGGAGTACAATTCAAATGAATTTGTATAATATTGTGGAGAACATGGTATATTAAAACAATGAACAATTTCATATACTCAGATAAATGTAGTTGAATCTCCTTAATTGTTTGTTGGTTGAAGTAGCAAGTTTGTACCTACAAAATAGGAGTCCAACAAGTTCCTAAAATTCCAAACTCCTTGTTATTTTTTTTTGGTTATAATCAATTTGTGAATCATTTGATAATATTTGGATGTAAATTATTTTCTCATATACCAAAATAAATTAGGAGGAAACCTGATGAAAAATTAGAGAAATGTCTTTTCATTGTTATTCTTCTAATCATAAAGACTATTAGATGCATGAATCTAGTTACTCATCAAGTGTTTTCAAGAAGGGATGTGATTTTTCATGTGTATACAAGTGCGTATCATAAGGAGCATGCACAAGGATCAGGAAACATATTCAACGAAGGTAGTGGAGAAGTGATGCGAGAAGAGGTAGATGAATATCATTAAATTGATGACAATCAAATCAACAAAAAGGCACCAAGTAATGAAGCAACTCCATAAAAAAGTATGACACCAAGAAGATAAAAAAGGAACATGAAAACTCCAAGAAGTTATAAGTACTATGCATTAATATCCCACGTTTTTGGACCTTTCAATTTTGAAGAAGGAAAAATATCATAAACAATAGATGAATGCAATGCAGGAATAATATGGTTCCATTGTGAAAAATGATACTTGGGAATTTATTGTGTGCTGGGTGATTTTCTAAATGACTAGGTGTTTGTATTAGGTGTTTCCTTCTTCCAAGAACATTGATAGAGAGACATTGTTAGGTTGTGAACTTATGTATGAGTGTAACGTAGTTTACATGCTTAACCTAATTTACATGCTTTGGTATGTGTTGATGCCTGGAAAAATCCTTGCGTCGACAGTAGGGGTTCTTCCCAATGAAAAGACCCAATTAGACTCTTCACTGTTTGGAATAGGGAACCCACCTGAATTACAGTTCGGATACCATTCAAGATAGTTTTGGAATGATTTTTTCGGATGCATCTCGACCCATTGTTTAGGGTTTTAATTGATATTAAATTAAATGCAAGCTACCAAACCTAAATGCAAAATATTATGTTCACTAAATTGTTCTTGTTTGACTGATTGGAAGAAGCCTCACACAATGATGCATAGGTTATTACCTCCCATCTTATCACTTATTTTATTGTTGGTCCATGGGGGGTTCACTCAGTGAAATTGTTACATAGCACGATTATTCGTAGGATATTAAAGAATAACCCTAATTTCAATAAATATTGGAAAATTCCTCCTAAAATTATATTTTTGAACCCCCCCTCCCAATATACCTTACCAATTAAGAAAACCCTTATTTTCACCAAATATTGTAGGTATCCATTTTTATCGACCCATTTTTAATACCCCCTTTATATCATATTATCAAGTTGTAACAAATAGGAGCCCTAACACATCTTAGTATAAGCAAACATGATGCTAAATAAAATAATTTAGTATAATGCTAATACTAATCCCACCGATATTGCAGGGGTGATTGATCAATTTGTAGCGTTGGATAGTGGAAGACCCAATGAAATAGTAATGGGGAAGGGAAAATGCATAAAAGAAAACCTATTCAAGAGATCAATGTAACAAAGAATGTAAAAAATCGATAGTCCAATAGTCAGTTCAATGCTTAGAAAAGATGAGAATTACATATGTTTCACACCATAGCCTGCTAATCTATAGTTTTATATCATTTAAATACAAATATGGCCATAGAGATCTCATGTTTTCTATAACTTTAATAAGCTAAACTCCATAAAAATGGAAAATCAAAACCCTTTCTTGGATCGACTTCCTATCTTCCTATCAAAACAAACATCATTGATGTTTGAACCCAAATGAACATAGAAAAGTTCTCACTTTCCAATAACACCATATGATCATGTGCATAGCTTGGATTTGGGTCATTCACAAGATGCAATGAATTATAACCTCCACTTCCTCTATATTTATTCTTGCAATCAATGGAATTAACAACATTTAGTTACCTTTTCTTGGGTTATATCTCGTTTTTTTTATCTTTACAGTAGAGGGAAAAATCTCCATTGTTAAGTTTCAAACATGCAATAGTTATAAGGATACACGGATGGTGAAATTTATATGATACCATTTCATGGTAACGATATAACATAGGGTATGTAAATAAGGATTTAGATTTTCACCTATGTTCATGTCGGTTCCAATGTAATATTAATATGGATGCCTTGCATATAAGAATTGAAATTACAATTATGAATGTGCAAAATATAACTCAATATAACAACTATTCCTAACTGACAATGTGAAAATGTTAAAGAAGAATACAAAAATTTGAAAGAAATAATTAGTCAAGAAAGATTGATCTAAATTTTCTTGGTTCTAGTGAGCCAGGAAAGATTGATCTCACTTTTCTTGGTTGTTGTTGAGAAAGGTTTGATTGAATATCAATACCCACCTAAACCCCAACCTAAAAAATGAAGTGTTAGATCTTTTACTAGAATTCCTACAAAAATAACAACACAATTGTTCAACTCTAGAATTCCTGATTAGTTACATCTCTTAACTTTGGAGTTGATGAGGAACCAAATGCATATTCAAGCATACTAAATAGTGTCATAGGTTGCAATGTGACTTCTATCTAGACTATAAACACACTTTGGAAATTGGCCTCGTATAAAACAACAAAAGGTATAATGTTACAAGACTACCTCAGTTTTAACACTAGCAAACTCAACCTCAATTATGGAGAAAGTGTGAAATATTGCAGACATATTCATAACAAGTGGCAACACTAACCTTTTGAACATCACATCAATAACATTCTACATAAAAGAACAAAATACTATCACCCTGGTTATCTCGATGCCACAAAATTCTAATATTGTAGTGCATGATATTCCAAGAATCATACCTCATAGGCACGAATCACATTAAATTGTTCAAAAAATACTAGGAATCTAAAAGGATGGATCACATTTATGGATGGCGTCACAATTGTCGAGGAATTTAAGAGCACATCTGATCAAGAGGAAGATCACATTTATGAGTTTTATTATTTCCTTCTGATTTTTTTACTACCCATTTTCATAGGCCTGGGGCCAATGAAAGATTAGATAAATCCCATTCATGAAGAAAATTATTCTTAAAAATAAAGGCTTTATCAATTCAATGGTTTTTTAGAAACTTTGTGTACTGCAGAAATTATTTGAGAAAGGTGAAAACAATATACTCTACCTATGGTAGGGACTAATAATTCTAGAAACTCGTTGATGGATTATCCACAAGTTTTGAATATTAAAATCAATCAATTCTAAAAATATGTTGCTAGAGTATCAATGCATTTTGAAATATTATGGTTTGATAGATTCACAAAGCATATTGGAAAGTGGGATGTGTCTCTATGATGGGAAAATGATATACACCCCATAGTAGAGTAATAAATGTTTTATGGGTTGAGATATATATGCTTATATATGTGTTGGGATATATATAGTTTAGATCCAATGGTATATATCCCAGCTCATATAACATTTATCACTCTGTTGCAGGTGCATATTATTTGTCCTCCTTGATGTGACCATGGATAATAATCAAAATTTCACCAAAGGAAGTGACATCCATAGGTGCATGGACCATGTTTTAGAATCTGCTAATAGTTCTATCGTTGAAATTGTAAAGACGTGGCAAGAGAAATTGTCAGACTTCACTCATGGATTCATCGACATATTCTTAAAACATGCAAAGAACATTTTCAAAATATGCGGATAGGTTGTTGGTAAGAATTTAAAAATATGATAAAACATTTGAAATGGTATTTAGATAATTATGAAAAAAAGAGGGTTTGAATGTTGAGACCCAACTTGAAAGAACCATCGACGTAATTTTAAAAATATAACAAGATATCTTTTAAAATTCATTGATGGGCCATTAATGGCATTCAAAAGATGAGAGAATACTTTTGAAAACACAATGATATATTTTTTACTCAATTCTAAATAAAAATTTCAAAAGGATTCCAACAAAACTGTTGGTGAAATCTTAGAGATCCCACTAGATTTATTTAAAAGAAGTTGATGGTATAGAAATTAGTAAGATATAACAAACCAAGAGGAAATTTCCTAATAAGAGGCTCAAACTTAAAGACGAAAAACAATATAACATCAATTCAAACCAAGCCTAAATAATTTATTAAATGAGGATTGCTCAAGGTCGGTAATCCAAAGATACTTCCATCGAGATTATCATTGGCACACTATTATCATATTTATACAAAACTTAGGATCATGAGCAATATCAAATAAAAATGGAGGGTCCTTAAGTTTTAGGTGGGTGTGAATTGAGCCCATGATTTGGAGGTATGAATTAATCCCATGACTTGGAGGTTATTCCTTAGCCCACCCAAATAAAATAACCCCCAATATTTATATTACTATGTCAAATTAAAAACCACCCTAGAACCCTTAATATGGGGCAATATATTTTTTATTATTTTAGGAGTATTCAAACCCCCAATATGAATGGACCTGATATGATATTTCCTAGCTAGTGAACCCCCCATGAGTTGGTCACCGAAGTGAATTCCCTAATTAAATGTAATATTTTATCTAAACTAAACTATCCTTGCAAGGAGCGAAGTTAAAGAGAGAGAAATACAAGGTAACTGGATCATGCATTTTACACATTTAATAGTTACATAATAAATTTAACACATTAGATAACTTGAGTATTAACATTCATTGCATCCATTGATCATAGAAAGAAAAGAAAACTATATTCACTTGTAGATGTACTAAAATAATCCAAAAAAATTAGAATAATCCAATAGAAACAAGAGCAATCTTACTGCATTTTAATGGACAAAATATAGGAAATCAGTTCCATGCATTCATACACACATTTTGACACAATCTCCATTGCAAGCTTCCACACAGAAAAATTCTTTGGATATTATCATAAATAATTCTTACATATGAGTTCCAGCAAAATATTCCTAAAAGAAAAACTCCTTTTCTCCACTTATTTTTCTCTATTTATCCTTCCCATTCGACCCCCTATGTGACTTTTCAGTTCACCTTCCTTTAGCTACAACCCTTTGTCTTCTAGTATTTTTTTCATATTTCAGTTTCAATTTAAATAAAGTGGACAAAAAATACATGATAAAGTAAAACAAAATTGTTACATCATGAGGGTGGGGCACCCTCATGAACTTGTATAAATTCATGCCAAAGCCCACTTTCATAAGATATAATGTTCAACTATTGTGGCTCCAACAACTGTAAGGCCACTTCATGAAAAGTTAAATCTTTAACTATTACATTAAGGCCTTTCGTTGTTGAGCTATGCCCATTAGCCAAGTATTGTGTTTTCAACATTGCTTTCCCAATATGTTCTTGTAAGTCCTTTGGAGTGATATTTTCCAAACTTCGAACAACAACTGTGTCTTCATCCTTAATGGTCCTCAATTCAGACAATCACTACTCTTTTGGTATAGGGATTTCAAATGGACTAGGAGAAGGAAAATGGCATTTTTCAAAAGATTTGGCTATATTCTGATGGATCTCTTTACATCTGGAAAAAGAGGCTTCCACCTCATTTTTCAATTTCCTCTCAGCCTTTTGGAAATTGTCTAGACTTGCAAAATACAACTTCAATTATTCTGTATATCTCTTAGTAAAATGGGGAGGAATTTCCTTTGTTTTCTTTCTCCAAGCAATCAACTTCTTCATTTTGATATGAATCTCCCCTAACTTCTGTCGAGTGGAAGTAGCTATCTCAGATATCTACTTGAGTTTGGGCACCATTCCATGCACTTCAAATGTTTTTTCTATGAGTATCTCCTGTGAATGGAACAATTGTTCCTGAAGAGTGAATGCGCAATCATAAAACGAGGTTAAATCCTACTTATGCTATTGAGCAGTGTTCAGTGCAATTGTCAATTAATCCTTTTCTCGTTTAATTTCAACTAATTGAGCTTGCAAGGATCCCTTTTTTAGAGTGATGGATTCTATTTTTTGGTCCCATTGACTTTCCTTTGATTGCATCTCTTTTAATTACGACTTTAAATATGTCTTATCTCCTTCCAATGTTACCACTTGGACATTCAACGAATCTATTTCTGCTTCCAGACTTTGAATGGTGTTCATGGATTCTCCCTTTTGAAATTCAAGGGTATCTCGCTAGTGTTTGAGTTCAATTCCTTCATTCATTTCTTGAACCAGATTGTTCTTAAACATAACTACCTTGTCCTTGTGATAATTTGTCACAGCCTGAATCTAGTTCACTGAAGAAACCTCATAATTAGTTTTGCATGAATGCATAGAAGGAAGAAAATTGAAGCATAATTAACTTAAGAGAAGAAAATAAATAGGATAAAACTCCATTGTATTAATGAAAAATCATATTACATTAACTAATCCATATCTTATAGAGAATTTGAATGCACTAAAGGTAATTCAAGTAGCTCTCAAAAGGCAGGTGTACTAAAACCAAAAACCCCTAATAGGGGCAACATCATCTTTCCAACTCAGTCAAGGACCTCATGAATTAGCTAAATCATATATGGAAGCTAATGAGTGATTAAAAATAAGAAAGATGATGGATTTTGGAGAGAAAAATATGGAGGATGCATTGGCCAAAAAGTAGATAGCTTTCCAAGTCCATAAAGGCACCATCCTTTATCCTTATCCACTAAAAAGTAGAAAAAAGAAGGAAAAGTCACGTAAAAGCAAAAAGTGTGCTCCTACCATTCTAAATTATCATAAAATAAGAAATAATATATATGATGGAACTCAAGTGGATAATGATGACAAGTTGTGAGCCTAACAAGGCAACATGGGGCCAAAAACCTAGGCCAACACCTAGGAAAGTATTAAAAATGAATAATAAATTATATTATAAGTCTAGATGGGGTTTTAATATTCTAACACCCCCCCTTAAGCCTGGATTAGAGTAAGTAAAATATTATTAGGTATCAAGCAACAAAGGCTTATGGTCACCCCATTACAATTATTATATGTCCATGTAAACCAAGGAAACAGGGAAAACCCTCATGGGAACAAAACCTTCCCTCAAAATA
The DNA here is from genome assembly GCA_027924585.1 of Larix kaempferi. Classification (NCBI taxonomy): domain Eukaryota; kingdom Viridiplantae; phylum Streptophyta; class Pinopsida; order Pinales; family Pinaceae; genus Larix; species Larix kaempferi. The sequence continues at coordinate 22,373,688 of BSBM01000173.1, read as the reverse complement.
TGGACATGAAACCTACCAAATGTTGTAATGATGCTCTCCAGAGATGAATATGTCTAGAGGTATTTTCCTCCTTGGTATAATAGGATCATGTTCCCAATTCATGTGCTTGAATTCTCCACCAATGGATGCAAGCGAATCTAGAAGCTTTCCGAAACAAATTGTACCATGATATGCTTGAGACTTGAACCCAAGCAGTTGTGAAAGATATTTATAATTTAACATTGAACCATGTGAGGTAAGATCATATCCAAAAGATACCTGATGAGCTTGATAATCAATCCCAAGAAAGTGGTGGTCATGTCCTCCATCTTTAGTGCATCCCTGAGGAAGTGTGCCAATCATCTTGTATGAATATGTAGAAGGCATGAGATCACTCCAATGAATGTAAATGGAGCACTGTTGAGATCTGATCTAGCCTTCAAACAATCCTTTGGATCAACATGTTGTGCATCATCATCTTGTGAAGTATGCATAGGATCATCAACAACTAGCTTGTCATCCTCAAGATCAAAATATGAAGAGTAATATGAGAAGAATTGTTTAGGATCTTCGTGGAGGCTCTGAGAATTGATGCCAAGAACCAAATAGGAGTTTTTAGGATGCATGATACTAAGATTAGTGAGTGATAAAACACATATGAAACTTTATCTAGCTCAGAAATCATCCAAGAGATCACAGGGTTGTGCATCAACAACTAGTGAAGTATGCATAGGCTATGAAAGATCTGGCTTTTGGATATCAGAATATATATTCAAAGATGAGAGGTGGTAGGAGATTTATTCTATCTCTTAAACAATGGTAGCAACTCCCTTAGTTGAAACTTCTTTGGAAGCATTCAAATTAAGGAGATATTTTCCAATGGAAACAAACTGTGTTGAATAAATTTATGCAGTTTCTCTTTCTTCATGAACAACTTCTTTAGAGAATATTGAGGCCAAAACAATAGTGACATCTATGAGAAAATATGAAGAGGTGTATCTAATAGGCTCTCTCTCCAAAAGGTTTATCTATTCCTCATCATATTGTTGGCCAAATGATTTGTCTAGATTTATCTAGAGCTCACTTGAGAGATCAGTTGTATCAATGAGGTAGAGCATGCATGAAGGAATAGCCAAAAACATAATTCCAAAGGCTCTGTCACAATTATTTAGCCAACTATATTTCTCTTCAAAGGATTCTAGTTCTGTAACAATTCCAATAGATGTATCAAAGAGATCCAATCTATTTAGATGTTATGATATCTTCAATTTCCAAATAGAATAGTTTGAAGAAGATAGAAGAGGAATTGAATTTGAATCCATGAAGTTGTACCTACATAAAAACATGAAAAAATAAAAAATATCAGGAGGAAATTCAGTACTACAAAGCTCTGATACCATGTGAGAATTTGTCACATCCTGAATCTATTTCACTGAAGAAACCTCACAATTAGTTTTGTAAGAATGCAGAGAAGGAAGAACATTTCAACATAATTAACTTAAGAGAAGAAACTCAATAGGATAAAAATCCATTATATTAATGAACAATGATAGTACATTAAATAATACATCTCTGATAGAGAATTTGAATGCATTAAAGGAAATTCGATTAGCTCACGAAAGATAGGCTTACTAAAACCAAAAAACCCCTAATAGTGGAAACATCAACTTTCCAAGTCAGTCAAGGACCTCATGAATTAGATAAATCAGATATGGAAGCTAATGAGTGATGAAAAAGAAGTAATATGATGGATTTTAAAGATAAAAATATGGAGGATGTGATGGCCTAAAAGTAGATAACTTTCCAAGTCCATAAAGGTACCATGCTTTATCCTTATCCACTGAAAAGCAAAAAAAGTAGGAAAAGTTGTGTAAAAGCAGGAAGTGCACTCTTACCATTATGGATTGTCATAAAATAAAGCATAATCTATTTGAGTGCACTCACGTGTATAATGATGACAAGTTATGACCCTAACAAGGCAACATGGGGCCATGAACCTAGTCTAACACCTAGGAAAGTATCAAAAATTAATAATAACTTATATCCTAAGTCTATATGGGGTTTTAATATTCTAACAACCTTACTGATTCCTACATTCTCTATCAATTTGTGTATATTGTCTTCATTGGCCAAGGCTGTAGCTACTCACGTGGGATTCACTAAGTGAACCTCTAACATAGAACCTGTGATCGTGGGATATTAAATAATACACAATATATGTAGATATTGGCCCATAATCCTGTTGTTGAAACCCCCTACTAATATATAAACCCTCCCCCCCCACCCCTTTTTATACCCAATCCTTATAAACCGCTATACCACCCCACCCTAAACTCCTCATACCCCCCAATACTTGAAATATATTGCCCTGATTTTTTACATTTTAAAAACCATCCAAAGGCTCTGTCGCAATCATTCAACCAACTATCTTTCTCTTCAAAGGATTATGGTTCTGTAAAAATTCCAATAGATGTATCAAAGAGATCCAATCTCTTCAGATGCTCTGATATCTTCAATTTCCAAACATAATGGTTTGAAGAAGATAGAATAGGAATTGAATTTGAATCCATGATGTTATACCTACATAAAAACCTGAAAAACGAAAAACACTCAGGAGGAAATTCAGTACTATAGAGATCTGATACCATGTGAGAATTTGTCATAGCCTGAATCTAGTTCACTAAAGAAACCTCACAATTAGTTTTGGAAGAATGCAGAGAAGGAAAAAACTTTTTGTAGGATTAACTTAAGAGAAGAAACTCAATAGGATAAAAATCCATTGTATAATAATACATATTTGATAGAGAATTTGAATGCACTAAAGGAACTTCGAGTAGCTCACGAAAGGAAGGCTTACTAAAACCTAAAAAAACCCAATAGTGGCAACATCAGCTTTCCAAATTAGTAAAGGATGCCATGAATTAGCTAAATCATATATGGAAGCTAATGAGTGATGAAAACAAAATAATATAATGAATTTTGGAGAGAAACATATGGAGGATGTGTTGGCCTAAGAGTAGACAGCTTGCCAAGTCCATAAAGGTGGCATGCTTTATCCTTATCCACTGAAAAGAAGAAAAAAGCAGGAAAAGTTTTGTGAAAAAAGGAAGTGCACTCTTACCATTCTGGACTGTCATAAAAGCAGACATAATCTATTTGAGTACGCTCAAGTGTATAATGATGACAAGTTGTGATCCTAACAAGGCAACATGGGGCCATGAAGCTAGTCTAACACCTAGGAAAGTATAAAAAATGAATAATAACTTATATCCTAAGTCTAGATGAGGTTTTAATATTCTAATAACCTTACTGCTTTCTACATTCTCTATCAATTTGTGTATATTGTCTTCATAGTCCAAGGGTGTAGCTACTCACGGGGGCTTCACTTAGTGAACCTCTCACATAGAACGTGTGATCCTGGGATATTAAATAATACACAATTTATGTAGATATTGGCCCAAAATCCTTTTGTTGAAACCCCCTACTAATATCTAAAAACTCCCCCCCACCCTTTTTTATACCCAATCCTTATAAACCCCTCTACCACCCACCCTAAACTCCTCATACCTCCCAATACTTGCAATATATTGGCCTTATTTTTTACAATTTTAAAACCCTCCAAAGGCTCTATCATAATAATTCAGCCAACTATGTTTCTCTTCAAAGGATTATGGTTCTATAACAATTCCAATAGATGTATCAAAGAGATCCAATCTCTTCAGATGATTTGATATCTTCAATTTCCAAACATCATAGTTTAAAGAAGATGGAAGAGGACTTGAATTTTAATCCATGAAGTTGTACCTACATAAAAGCCTGAAAAGAAAAAAAAAACTTTGAGGAGGAAATTCAGTACTACAGAGCTCTGATACCATGTGATAATTTGTCACAGCCTGAATCTAGTTCACTAAAGAAACGTCACAATTATTTTTGCAGGAATGTAGAGATGGAAGGAAATTTCACTAGAATTAACTTAAGAGAAGAAAATCCATAAGATGAAACTCCATTGTATTAATGAACAATGATAGTACATTAAATAATACATCTCGGATAGAGAATTTGAATGCACTAAAGGAAATTCAAGTAGCTCAGGAAAGGCAAGCTTACTAAAACAAAGAAAAACCCAATAGTGGCAACATAATCTTTCCAACTCAATCAAGGACCTCATGAATTAGCAAAATCAGATATGGAAGCTAATGAGTGATGAAAAAGAAGTAATATGATGGATTTTGGAGAGAAAATATGGAGGATGTGTTGGCCTAAAAGTAGACATCTTGCCAAGTCCATAAAGGTGCCATGCTTTATCCTTATCCACTGAAAAGCAGAAAAAAGCATGAAAAGTTGTGTAAAATCAAGAAGTGCACTCTTACCATTCTGGAATGTCATACAAGTAGGTAGAATCTATCTGAGTTCGCTCAAGTGTATAATGATGACAATTTGTGAGCCTAACAAGGAAACATGGGGCCATGAACCTGGTCTAGCACCTAGGAAAGTATAAAAAATGAATAATAACTTATATCCTAACTCTAGATGGGGTTTTAATATTCTAACAACCTTACCACTTTCTATATTCTCTATCAATTTGTGTATATTGTATTCATTGGCTAAGGTTGCAGCTACTCACGAGGGATTCACTCAGTGAACCTCTCACATAGAACGTGTGATTGTGGGATCTTAAATAATACACAATTTATGTAGATATTTGCCCAAACTCCTTTTTTCGAACCCCCTACTAATATCTAAAACCTCCCCCCCACCCATTTTTATACCAAATCCTTATAAACCCCTCTACCACCCCACCCTAAAATCCTCATACCCTTCAATACCTGCAATATATTGGCCTAGTTTTCTAAAATTTTAAAACCCACAATATGAACTCAAGTGTTAGGATATTGGTCAACAAGTGAAGCCCCCATTCAACTACTCCAATGGATGCTATGAAATTCGATTCCCTGTTGGTACCTTCAACCACTAGGACTTCCTGTATTGTAACAACATTAGGCTATGAGGCAATTTTAATCCTCTTTTTTATCTGTTTCATGATGATGTTTCTTTCGGGATCATAGACTATAGTCTCCAACTTAGCAACAACGTGTTGATTGGAGCGTGTGAATGGAGTGAGTCCCAACTCAACAAAAGGAATATTTCCTCCAGTGAGTGGAACTTATGTGTTAGTGTCTGTTGCAGTATCAATATCCATATCTTGGCCTTCATTTCAGAGTTCATCACCTCCTTGTTGACCTTGAATTTCCACATATTTCTTGAAGGCTTCTTCTTCTTGTCTCTTCTTTTGGAGTTCCTCCTGTCGAGATGATTCCTGTTGTTGTTTGATTAACTCGTCCCTTTTCTATTCTTGTTTTTTTGCAAGCTTATCTAATTGTTATTTTTCCATCCTTTGCATAATGCTTCCATGTCCTCTCTTGCTCTTCTCTCTTCTTCAACCTTCCTTGCTAGCTCTTCTTCCTGCAATCTTTTGCTTGTTTCTGCCAAGAGGGATTCTTCCACATCTTTCTTCCTAGCAGCTCCTTCTAGATTTTATTGTGTCAAGGCATCTAATGGCTTTCTCGAGCTCGCCTCCTTACCACCCTTCATTTTTCTAAGTCTTCTATCCAATTCTGCAAGGTTCCGGACCCATCTATATACTACCTCTTCCTTCAAAAATTGATTAGCATATTCATAGTGAATGTTGACAAATGCACAATGCAAAGCCACCTTTTGGCGACTACCATTTCTTATCAATTTTTTGTCGCCAAAGTGAAAGGGATTCAAGTCCTATGCATATTTGACCTTGTTCAACCTATATGATCCAACTATCAACGAAAGTGGATGCCAGTAATCCTTCTTATTGTTATGCAGGAAATGGCCAATGCCATTTAAAAATGTTTGCCTCATAATTTATTTCAAAATAATGCAATCTGTGACATATTTGGGTAACACAAATGGACCCTTTGATCCTCCATAGATGCGCAATTATGTGCCCTTAGGGGTGAGATAGTAATACCCCAATTGTGTGACTACTATAAGAGCCTCCTTGGGCATGCAATCTGGTTCTTTTTCATATTTCAATTTGTATAAGGGAACCACAAACTCTTTGCAAATCTACTTGTAGTAGATCACATTCTTTTGGGTCCAAAAAATTTGATACGCCACATAAATAGGAGACTCATTGGGATTCCACCTACATACAAGACCTAGAAAGGGGTGTGGAGTCATGATACAATCTACCGAATAAGAAGACATATGGAATTTGACTCTCTTTACCTTAATACCTCACTAAGCATCTTTGATTGCTTGGAGCATGTTCTTAGAAATAATGTCTCCCCAATTAAAAAAAATACCATTCATTGTAATATGCTAAAGTAAACGAACCCAGTTGAGCTTGTAATGAGTTGAGTTAGGCCTCCCATAGATCCTACATATGAGAGTAGCAGCAATCCTAGAAGGAGTCTTCAAAATTTTAGTTTCATATTCTCCGTTGTCTCTCTAGCGTAGCTTCTTTCCAGGTAGCAACATCTTCTTTGCACATTCAGCATACTCCAATTTCAAGTTTGGTAGCCATTCTTCCATCAAAAATAATATTGGATTTGGGAGTCTATATGCTTTGTCGATATGTGCGGGATGGTATGAAGCAAAAAATTTCCCCGTAGCACTTGTAATGATCCAAGATTTGGTATCAATATGGGGAAGGATTCATCCTGTCACTTCAGCACAAGGGAACAGTTCAGGCCTAGATGAAGCCTTGTGAACGTCTGACTTTTTGATGTTCTGATAAATTAAATCTTCCTTGATAGTAGTTTCTGGGACATTTTGGTCTCTGATCAAATGGTAAATTTCACCTCATTTGAACTTTGGAGCTATGCATGCGATATGATGTGTGTCATTGAATTGAATATCTAGAGATGCTTCCTAAATCGGTTCGTCATTGGATGCTATCTCCAATACATCTTTGGAGGAGTGCTTAGGACCTCTTTCGGACATTTACGAATCCTGTATGGCAAAGGAAACATCATCATCTTATGTAAATTCCACTGAAACCATGAAACAAGATGCAATTTTAAAAAAAAAACAATAACTACAAAACTTTGTAATGAATCAACACTTCTTTTTCATATGAATAAATGCATGATTCATCACTAAATCTAAAAACCCCCTTCTTTATCTGGTGGAGTCTACATTGGCACATTCGCCAGCCCACAATAGGGAAAATGCAATGACTCGAGACAGTTCAACGAGTTTGGGGCAGGTCTGCATGCTCTAGAAGTTAGGGTTTAAGGTAGGGTTTAATGGAACATGAGAAAACTTCAAAAGAATAATGTTCAATTGGGGAAAAAGGAGCACATACTGAGTTTTAGTGGATGTTTAAGATATAAATAAGACTCAAAACCATTAAACCACAAGGACATAAATCGACCAATGTACCTACATGGATGATGGATGGAAGGTGTGCTATATTGATTGGTGGTAGATGTGAATGTGCCAGATGAGGAATCTTATCCAACGGCCGTGTGCTCAAACGGGGTTGTGTGACAACAATGAGGAGAGAAAACATAGTTTCTTGTATTGAAAAAGGTTCTTTCAAAACCCTAAATGCTCAAACAAGATTTAAAAGGGCTTCAGTGTGCTTTTTGGGACTTGGAACAAATCATTTCGGCATAGTAGGGCAATTTTCCCCAACAAGTATCGGTGTTGATTTTCATTTCCCAAGCGATACATGTTTCAGCGACGAGCTTCAATTCACCACGATAGTATCAGTGTCAAAATGAAATGTGCGGCAGAATGTTTCAGTTGAAAGCTTCACAAATTTTGCGTTGTGGAGTTTCAACGGAGATGGGGGAGTTTTCGTGAACATGTTGACGAAAAACGATAAATGAGATTTAATTTTCTACTTGCTAATTATAAATACACATATTCGTTGCCATATTATTGATGGAAATTGAGTGTCTCAATTCAGAGCACAAATGTTATCACATTCATGTATTGTTTCAAAATAAAATAAAAAAACATAAAAAATTGCGCTTAACTATAATACAATTGTGTGGTTCTCTTTGTGTTTGAATAATGAATATAGTTGCTCACTCTTCTGCTAGGTGAGAGAATAAGTGCTGAGATTAGTTGTTGAACTTTTAAATTTTGAACAAGCAAAGAAAACATAAAAATGGATCACTGCAATGTAGGAAGAATATGATTCCATTATTGATTCGTAAACTGTCGTGGATATTCCACTAGAACAATTCATTATGATGGATCTTATAAATTAATTCGTTATGTTAGCCTAATTCAACGAAATGGTAAACAAACCGGAAATGGAATGAAAATAACTAGAGAAAAATAAAAAATCCACACAAGTAACACAAGATATATCTTGGGAAAATCAATTATGGGGAAAAAACTAGCCAAAAGTTAAGCTATGCCTTGTTATTTTCTTCTCTAAAATGCAATTCAAATACAAAGAAAGCAATACTCATTGTGGAGTTACCTCTGACACTATGGCTTGCACAACTTCTACATTATCTCCTACTTACTCTATTATGCTCTAAAATCCACTCCCTTAGTGTTGTTAAGCTATGGAACAATACAATAATATCATCAGAAATGTAACCCCTTTTCCTCTTATCGGCTTAGTATTTAACATAGCCCAATAGTTGTCTAGGAATAGTTTTAGTGTTCGTATATACCTTAACCCCTGATTTGGGTTAGGGATTTGACCTTCCAAAATGTTCTTCAAACTCCACACATGACTAGATCCACATGTATGAGTAATGAAAGATGACATGGAATCCACTCGGTACCATGGTGGTCAACTAGATAGGTCAACTTATAGGAGACAAAACGTCCTCATACGGACTTTGATTGAGGCAATTCTTGCATCGTTGGAAAGATCTTGAAGTTTAAAATAGCGTCGAGGGACTGGAGCTATGAACATAACCTTTTAACCTAAAAAGCATAATTTAATCCCTCCAATAGGCCTTCGAACATTCCACACCCCAAATTTTCAAAGCAAGACCTACCCCTAAAATGGACCCTACAAACCAATTCATCCAATGCTTCTACCTATAAAGCATAAAAATATATGAAAAATTATATAGTGATCCAATTTGTATCAATTATCAAAAGTGATACTTGGGAATTTACTAAGTTTCTAGAAGACAAAGTTCATATAGGTTCCAAATAGTTACTCAAGTTTTTTAATGTAATTTGATGATGATGTTTGAAGCATATCATTTTTGGTATGCATGATAAGTTCATCATATAGATTTTTGATCATATATACTATTGATTCATTTTTGAATAGCAATAATATGGTTTTTTTCCTTTGAAAAAAATAAAAATTCAAAACCCTCTTAAACTAAGAAAATCATTAAAGATTCACTAGTAGGAAATTAGGTTAACACGGTCATGTTCTACAGTCTAGAGTTCAGAGGCGGTTTTCTTTAATCAAGTACGAGGGAGGTGTATAATTTTATAGGTAGAAAATTAAAAAAATTAACTATTGATTATAAATATGTTTAAGTATATAAACCGTAGTAGTTAATTATAGTTGTCGGTTGTACAGGGATGAATTTTATATTTAAGGTTTTGTCAGCATTCGTGACGAAATTGTCCAAAATTTGAAGCAACCAATATAGCTGATGGCATTAGCATCCGTATTTCCGGTCAATTTATATTTGATAAAATCCAAACGTCACACAGGCTGTGATCTTGCTTTGGCGTAATGCAACCTTAAATCGTTCGTCAAATGTCGTTATTGGCTTACAGTCCACTATTTGGTCCATGGAACATCGCAATCGTTCTCTGACAATTCATGCAAAAAAAATTACTTGTACCATTCATTTTCATGATTTATACCTTTCTCTCATACATGCGCACACTGTATACAAATGGAGAAGGAAAACTACACGTTGTGAGGTTGGCTTGAATCCTTTTACAACAAAAGTTAAAATGTGAACCAGTGCATGCATCAATTTGAATCCTTTTACAACAAAAGTTAAAATGTGAACCAGTGCATGCATCAATTTGAATCCCTTTACAACAAAAGGTAAAATGTGAGCCACTGCATGCATCAATTTGAATCCTTTTACAACAAAAGTTAAAATGCGAACCACTACATGCATCAATTTGCAAGCGGGATCACATGTACGTGTTATGCGTCGAAGGAAGAGCCGGGACGCACGGCAATGGTGAAACAGAGTCCACTATTTAAATCGAAAAGGCCTGAATGTCTCCACAGATCACATGATTGCAACTCTCATTTTCTCTGACCTGCAACTGATCACTCCCGTGATAGGAAAATTGCTAGGCTGCATCGCTATCAATCTATGTTGCATAGATTTTACTCGTGATTTTGTCAGGCATTTTTAGGTCATCATATGTATCTGTATCTTTACTGTCCCGGCCAAGTTGAAGGGTTTGCATCTCACTGTCATCACTTTTAAAAAATAAAGTTTTCTTTTCTATAAACGTGCTTCTTGTTACATTTATAGGTGTTTATATTTTAGAAACTTGCTTCTTGTTACATTTATAGGTGTTTATATTTTAGAATTTGGGATGGACTATTATCTATGTTTTTTCTAGATTAAAGGAGGGAACAAGTGTATTGTCAGATTGATTGATTTTATGGTCTTCCTTCTAATAATATGCCATAAACATAGGAGCTAATCCACCTCAAATTCTAAGATATAAAAGCCTATATTTTTTATATTTATATTTTATAATTATCAATTCAATACATGCTATCAACAACTTTCCTCTAGTTATCATATTTGCCATCTAAATATTTTTTATATTTCTATTTTATAATTGTTTAGCTACCAATTATTCATTCATCACTACATGTTATCACCCAACTTCTTCCAGCTATCTTCCATCTTCTTTTACTTATACCACTTGAACTGCTACTAGTTATCCATGCCTAGCCACATGTATCACCAAGCTTATTTGACTTAGCTACATGTATCACCACCCTCCTTTGACTTATCTGGCATCATTTAATTAATTATTATTTTAATAAATGAGTGAAGATGATTGTATACTTATTTTACATTAGAAATCATTTAAAATTTATAATAGATGAATAATATAAAACATATTCGAAACATAAATAAAGAATATTATACTCCATCTTATATATATTTTATACTATTATAATTTTAATAGATAAGTTAAGATCGAATTTAAAAGCAAATATGGCATAATTTAAAAGGCAAACATGGCCTAGGAGATTAGAAAAATGAGGAATATAAAACATATTATATATATAGAAATAAAAAATGTTATACTCTATAATTTATTAAATAAATTATAAATTAAATGAATTTATACAACACATTGGAAATCAAACACGGAACGGAAATATGGAATCATTCACGTGGTGTGTATGGAGTTGTGTTATATTCTGTTCAATGACTCTCGGACATTGTTGAATCTTTGTATTCATTTTGCAAGAATTAAGAGATAGCGAGCCGACTATTTGTACAACATCGATAGCAAACAAAGGCTAAAATTAAGGAAACCCGGATGCATTCACGTGGTGGAATGTATTCATGTTGTGTCCTACAGACGCAATTGACTGCTGTACTGTCATGGATTTGCCACCATGTGCAAACACACGGCTGATTTGGAATCGTTTTAGGAAGAAGTAAGAGCTAACAAATCTACCCCGTTAGTCCTGAAATTCTGACCGGTAGTTATGCCCCTACTACCAGGAGCCAGAGCCACAAGGAAAAGTGGCTTAATTCCGTCACTTTTCTCACAATTATATACTTTTATGTTTAATTCCAATGCATTACTGACTAAACAATGACTTGAATTCGTTTTTTTTCTTAACAATTAGAGCTATCTAGTCGACTGTGTTGGTTCTGAAAATCTGACCGGCAAGCATGCATTACTACCAGGAGCAATCATGACTAAAAGTAGAATAATTCCGTTACTTTTGCTCACAATTCAATCAGCCTGTGCGTTTATGTTTAATTCCAAGCCCTTATTGACTAAAACCATCTCTATGACATGAATACAAAGAGCGCCTTGTTATCTTCATGCTCCTATTTGAGAATTGCATCTATTCGTCCTGCCCAGTCCCAGTTCAACAATTCTTTATTTCAAATATCTTGTAGCTTAAGTAAAAATGCTAAGATATGTGTTAGGCTTAGGGTTAAAGATATGTGTCATAGGAGATATAAATTTTAATATATTAGTAATAATGAGTTGTAAAAGTTTCCAAAATATTTGGAAATTAAATTTAAATGTGGGAGTACGTAGAAATTTCATTAAAAAAAAAGTGATTTTCATGTTTAACTATTTTCTTCTTTATATTAGTTACATTATTTGAAGAGGAATAAGTAACCTATAACTTATTTGTGGCACTTAACTTGTGGCCTATAAGTGTTCACTATCCATAAGTTAAGTGGTTATGTTAATTTAGAATTTGGAGTGGATTAACAAATATGTTTTTCCCAAAGATGAGACAAGTGTAGTTTTTGGATTGATTTTATGGGCATCATTCCAATTTCCAAATAATCAATTAAAGAAAAATAATATAGAAAATAATTACAGCGATAGGTGTTAAGATATCAATGTGTCATTTAGATGTGAGCGTTGTCATATTTATGGGCATGTCCTAGCTGACTGCCATCTACCCTTTACCAAAAGGGTGTGGGTTAAAAAGGAGGACATGGGAAAGCCAAAACTGGATCTTACCATAGTGGAAGGGAAAAATAGGGTGGAGAAAGGGATTCACGAAGCTGCGGGTTTGGAAGTAGGCTGTTCGGGACCATCGCCAGGCCATCTTGATGTCTCAGATTTGAAAGGAGGGAAAGCGGAGCATGAATGTGTGGAACCCGAGCACTAGGCAGTGATGGACGGGAAGGATTCGATGGCTAGTCAGACAAAGAGGTCTTTGGCGGAAGAATCGGTGTGTTCTGAAGGTAAGTCCGATAACATGATTTCTTTAAACTCGTTGAAGGATCAAGATGTAGAATGACAGTCTTTTTTCAGCCCTTTAGCTAAGCTAGGGTTTGTTAGCCCAGTTACTAATTTGAGGAGTTGTAAGAAACCAATTAGAAGTGGTGCTTCTGTGGCACAAGACCCTGAGGAGAGGGAGGGTTTGAGGGCTTCAAATGATCTAATTCATTCCTATGGACTTCGTTCTCTACATAAACTAGGAAATGGTCTTAGAAGCCCTTCTTTCGGGTCTTTTCTTCTGAAGGGGGGTGTGGGCCCTCGGAAAAATCTCTACGAGGATTTTGGTTTCCATTTACCTACCAATTCTGATTTATGGGTTCTTAGAGATAGGCCTACTTCCAAGGTTCCCCCATGAAGGTGCTATCCTTCAATAGTCGAGGGTTAGCCAGCAACCCAAAATTGCTGGCATTCGGGAGGGTTTTGGAATTAAATAGACCGGATGTGATAATCCTTCAAGAAACAATGTGTGAAGGCTCTAGAGCAGTGGAGAAGTTGAAGAGTTTTTGTCTAGGATGGAATTTTTTTTGGGTTGATAGCGATGGTTTGTCAGGGGTTTAATCACGGGATGTAGGAGCAGTGTAACTCTACTTAACTGCTTTGCAAACAGATCTGTCTTAACCACCACTCTGGAATGTCCAGAACTAGGACTGGTTTTCAACCTTCTAAATACCTATGGACCTTACAACAGGAAGTCTACTTTTTGGAAAGGTTTTTTTCAAAATGTTTTTCTGATGGACCACCCTTTCATGGTTGTAGGAGATCTTAACTTTACTATGCATAGGTGGGAAGTTTTGGGGTGAGGGGAAAGGGTAGACCCGGCTCATGATTTCTTTCGGAAGCTTCTCTTGGAGGAAAACCTTTTGGACATAGAACCCGAGGAAAGGAATCCTACTTGGTTTAATCGTAGGGCAGGTCCGGATGCCATTTCTAAGCGGCTGGATAGATTTCTTTGTAACGGAGCCTTATCCAATAAGTTTGAATGGATAAAGTCTTGGAGAGTAACTGGAGGTTGTTTAGACCATCGGCTGATCTTGTGCAGTCTGGAAAAAGGAGGGATAAAACCAGGAACTTTTAAATTTAATCCTTACTGGTTACATAATGCAGAATTTCATAAACTTGTGCAGGATAATTGGAAACCTTTTGAGGAGTCTTTAACAGGTTCATGTGAAGATCAATTTGTACAAAATTTGCATTCCATTAAAGCTCTAACAGGTTTATGGGCAAGAAGGTTGAGGAATTCAAGGGATGTTCAATTGAAAAAAATGGAGGAGGGGATTAAAGAGTTCTATGAAAATCTGGGGGTTAAACCATTAGAAGATTTGAAGGTTCTGGAATCACATAGAACTAATATTTTGATGGAAAGAGAAGCATACCTCAGAATGAAAAGCAGGGTTGTTGGGTTAGCCCAGGGAGACGAGAATACCACTTTTTTCCATAAAATGGTAAACCATCAGAAAAGGATAAACTCTATCTGGGAACTGCAGGATTCTAATGCGTCAAAGCTTGAAGGCTTTGATAGTTTAGCAACAGGGGGAGTCGATTTTTTCTCATCATTTTATAAAGAGCTAGAAGGGTCTAATTTTCTTGAGATGGTTGAAACTGTTAATCAGTTTGATCACTAGGTTACGGAAGAAGATGTTGTCATTTTGAATGCGCCGGTATCACTAGAAGAGCTCAAGTCTTCTATTTCAAAGCTAAAAAAGGACAGGAGCCCCGGCCCTGATGGCTGGACTTCTGAGTTCTTTTTAGCATTTTTTGATTTGATAAAGACGGATTTGCTAAGGGTGGTGGAGTGGAACAAAACAAAGGGGTACTTAAAGCCTAGCATTAATTCTACTTTTATTGGCCTTATCCCTAAAGTGGAAAGGCCCAAGACCTATGGATATTCCAGGCCGATCTCTTTATGCAATGCCCTTTATAAGACAATCTCAAAGCTGATTGCTGAGTGGTTAAAACCTATCCTGGCCAGACACATAACTAAAGAACAATATGGCTTCTTACCAGATAGGAGCAACCATGAGGCTATCGGGTGTGCACAAGAAGTTATACACTCAATAAAGACGGGTAAGATCTTGGCCAAAGTGTTGAAGGTGGATTTGTCTAAAGCCTATGATAGGGCTAGCTGGTATTATCTCAGAATGGTTCTAATTCAGATTGGGATGAATTGGGTGTGGGATTTCAGTGGTCAATTGGATTTGGTCCTATATTTCTACTGTCAATTTTGTTGTTCTGATAAACGGGTCTGCTTCTAGTTTTTTCAAGCCGGCTAGAGGGCTTCGTCAGGGGTGCCCATTATCCCTGTATCTCTTTTTGCTAGTGATGGATGGATTGAGTCGTTTGATTTCGAGGGATATGGAGAACAATTCTTTTGAAGGGTTGTGTTATGGTGCTACTCGGATTACCCATATCTTCTTTGTAGACGATGCTTTTCTCTTTTTGGGAAACTCAGCTACTGAAGCTAGGGTGATTAAAGACCTTTTTTGGCTTTTTTGTAAGGCAACAGGGATGCAAATGAATTTGGAGAAATCAGCCTGTTCTATTAATAATCTGGATAATGCTGCTCTTTTGGACTTTTTAGAGGTTATGCCAATGGAGATTGTTTCTCTGTCTCTGGGATTCAAGTATTTGGGGTTTCACCTGAAACCAACTGGTTATGGTATTGCTGACTGGAAGTGGCTTATAGTAAAGGTGGAGAGGCGCATTCAGTTCTGGTGCAACGGGTATCTATCAAAGGGAGGTAAAGTGGTCTTGATAAAAAGCATCCTTAGTGCTCTACCAGTCTACTAGATGATAAATATAAAGCTACCTCAAGGTATCATTCATTCTCTCAGAAAACTCTTTTTTTAATTTCTTTGGTCGGGCAAGGAAAATAGAGGAATCCCTTGGACCTCATGGGAGTCGATTTCAAGGCCAAAGGAATCTGGCGGTTGGGGGCTAAAAAATTTGTTCTTATTTGGAAAGGCTCTGTCATCTAAATCTGCTTGGCTTTTTATCTCCAAAGAAGGGTTGTGGCAGTCGATCTTACACTTTAAATATTTAGGTAGGGCTTCAATTGCTGAATGGATAAGAAATCTGAGGAAAAATGGAAGTGGAGGATCCATATTCTGGAAGTCTATTCTCGCGGCTATGCCCCTGGTGGAGGATCGACTAGTTTGGAAGGTGGGAAACGGCCAATTGGCTAGAATTGGGTGTGACTTTTACCTTGGGGTAAAACAAGGACCAAAGTTTACTTTGGATTTCATGAATTATCTTTAGGATAGAGGATTGCTAGTGTTGGCAGATGTAGCTGGGATTGTAACAGGACTAACCCAGCATTGGAAAACAGCGAAGGATTTGAGGATTCTTGATAGATGGAGGCTTATTTGACACAATTGGACAGACTCGTTGAAACATGGGTTTATCAAAATTGGGTCGGATCAGGACTGCCTAAAATGGCAAGGAAAAAAGGAAGGAGGATCATTCTCTGTTCGAGCAGCTTATGAGGCTTTAACAACTGTCAGAGAGGAGGAAAAACCTTGGCGGGGAAAAAAGTTATGGAGTACTCCAGCACCTCACAAAAATAAGATACTGCTTTGGATGATCATTAACAACAAGGTTCTAACGTGGGATAGACTAAAGAAGAGGCAAATGGAAGGGTCGGGCAGATGCTATTTATGCAGAGAATCAGATGAGGACATAGAACATCTTTTTTTAAGGTGCTCCTTTATCAAACAAGTTTGGATGGAGGTAGGAAATTTCCATATCTTGAGAATTCCGGATGAAGGAACAAGTTTTGAAATGTTTTATAAGGAATGGTTTGATGATAAAAGGCTAAAAAATTATAGAAGCCTTCCTTACCTGGTGGTGTGGCAAGTTTGGATTGCTCGTAACAAAGAAATTTTTGAAAACCATCGTTACCCAAGCTTTATTGTTACAACTCAAATTCTTTCTGTCTTTAAGTTCTTTCAGGGAAAGGATAAGATCAAAAAACTGCGGGTTATGAAGAGGCTGAGTCTTGGAGATGAGGATTCAGTGGGATTTTTTGATGGTGCTTGTGTAAATCAAGTTTGTGGATTGGGAGGTCACCTCATCCATAGGGGGTAGAAAATCTCTTTCAAAGCAAATGGAGGCTATGGGAAAAATAACCGGGCAGAAGGTTGTGCTCTTTTCCTACTTCTCCAACAGGCGATATTCCATAAAGTGGAATTCTTCAAAATATTCGGGGATTCTGAAATATGGATAAAAAGAATGAATAGGGACTGTACTTTTCAGAATTCGTCATTGGAAAATATAGGAGAAAGGATTGATATAGTGGTACAGCGGATTCAAAAAGTGGAATTCGTCCATATCTACAGGGAACAAAATGAAAGGGCAGATAAGCTATCAAAAAATGAAATGTTGGAGGAAAAGGGCCAATGCACTATTTTGTCAAGCTCTCAAGGAACAAATGAGCAATTAAGGCTTAGCCTAGATTCTCTCTTATTTTAGTGGAGATTTAGATATCGGCATTTTGTGTGCATTTTATACTTTTGCAGTGTTATATGTAAAGTTTGCAGTCTGAACTTATACAAAATGAACCTATATTTTTGTAAAGTTTTAAGCAGTATGTAAGATCTGTCAAAAGTACTGAGAAGTACCTTAGGATTGTATTCGGAGATCTTTAAAGATCAATGAATATGTTTTTTTTTTCTTGAAAAAAAAAGGTGTTAAGATATTAGCTGAGATTTTGGACTTCCTTGAGTGGATCAACAAGATTAACTTGAGTAACAAGTGTAGAGTGTAGATTCATTTCATGGTCGTCATATTAATTAGTTTAATGTTTATGATAGTTTAATGTTTATATTAATTAGTTTAATGTTTAGTCTGTACACTTTACTTGTAGGTGTGCTAGTTAGTAGTTGATCATGGATAATGGACACTAGCAAGAGGTAGTTAGCTAAAGCATAGATATCTAGTAATTAAAACTATAGTCACAATTCTTTAAAAAGAAATAACATTAAATCTACTTTAATTTTAACATTTCTTTAAAAAATTAACTTTAAATCTACTTTAATTTAATATTTCTACTTAATAGCCCCCGGGGTGTAGATCAGTTGGCAACGGTGGGCTTGTTAAGGTGTATGGGCTTGTGGGGCTTACTGTCCTAGGGGGGGTATAAGTAAGCCCAGCTCCAGTTGCCCATTCCCCTAGATAAAAAATAAAAATAAAAATAAATTCTACTTAATAGATTAATTCTAAGTCATCTTATTCAAAAGTTTATTTATTTTTATTAACAATAATATTATGTTAATTTTCTTAATGATAACTAGAGTATCCATTTAGTTGAGACATCTTATGTCTTAGATTATCGATTCACTGTTTGCTCGACCTACCATCTACTATATGTAAGGAAGTTTGTTGAGAGTTTCAGTGGGTGTTAGCTTTCCTTTAATTTAATATTTATACTTAATAGATTAATTCTAAGTCATCTTATTCAAAAGTTTATTTATTTTTATTAACAATAATATTATGTTAATTTTCTTAATGATAACTAGAGTATCCATGATATGTGAAGAAGTTTATTGAAGATTTTCAATGGATATTAACTTTCCTTGATTCCTTCAAAATAACAAGAAAGTGATACTAGAGTATCCACCTAAAAATAAAAATTTAACCTAAAAATTGTATTCTCATTAATTTACTAAATCTCATTATCTTTAAATTAAATTATTACCATTATTTAAAACTTTTCAACACGACAATAAAATGAAATGATCTGCATAAATTGTGTCAACACTAGAACTTAGAAGCAGACAATATAATATAACTGATATCATCTGTATCTATGCAACAATTTAATATTTGACATAATCCTGACGTCAGAATGGTTGTGATGAGCTTGCTTGTGAATAGCGGACTTTGATGGTTGGCTTAGAATTTACTCTTTGGGCGCCCATGGAAAAACGCAATCCCGCTTTGACAATGGCACATGCCTTATTCATGAACAAAATTAATAATTTCAAACTTCATTTTCTCGATACCGAGCGACTCCTCCTCTAACTCACATGCATGGTCGGGAGAAGCTGGAAAACGTACACTTTGTTTTATCTGGACTTGGCCAGAATCCTGTAGAAACAAAATCAAATTTAAAGTAAACCACAGCATGTCACATGTCAGTAATCTGTGGCCAAGGAAGAGCCGGCAGCAAGGCAATGGTGAAACATAGTCCACTATTTAAATCCGAGAGGCCTGCACTCATCACATCTCATGTTTGCAACTCGCATGCCCTCAGCTCTGCAACTCACTCCGGTGATAGGAAAGAGTTGTTTTAGGTTATATCGCTCTCCAGCTTAAAGTTGTTTTTTGTTTTTAGCTTTTTATCTGTCGCAGCCAAGCCTATAGTACTCTAGACTTTAGGGCAGGTTTTGCATTTTACTACAATTACGTTCAATAGAAAGCCACTTATGTCTGTTATAAAGAACAACGCTTTGCTATCCACATTTGTGCTTGTTGTTATAGTTGTGTTTGATGGCGTTAATGAGTGCTCAGGCTCAAGAGCTGTTATGCCTAAAACCGTCCCTCGCAAATTTTTGATTGAAGGAAGTAACGCGTCAGCAATACAAGACTTGTATGGCGAAACCGACAACTACAATTCTAACCTAATCTTCGATGTGAAATCATTCGGCGCAAAGGGCGATGGAGTGACAGATGATACCAAGGTGAGTGAAACTGAATATATTCGATGTGCTTTAAGCCATGAAAGTTATTCATAATTCAAATCTGATTCTTTTTTTATCAATTTTGAGTAACTTGTTAATAATGGGTGTATAACAGGCATTTCAAGCAGCATGGCAAGCAGCCTGCAAGAAGGACTCGGCCATTCTTCAAGTCCCATCTCAGAACCGATTCCTAGTCACTGCCGTAACTTTCTTGGGCCCCTGCCAATCAAACATCATCTTCAAGGTATTTTCTAATGGATTCATGGTGTATTCGTGTTTGTTTTCTGGTAAAAATTGTACGAACATAACCTACATTTCAGTAAAAGTAAAATCAAGTTCATAAAATAAGTGTTTTACATTTAAATTTTTTGTTGGTTTGGCAGGTCGAAGGAACTCTGATTGCACCCATGAATCCTCAGAGTTGGCAATCTTCGAATTGGTTGCAATGGATATTATTTTCGCAAGTCCATGACATGACTGTCACGGGTAATGGCATTATTGATGGTCAAGGAGCGGAGTGGTGGAAGCTCTCCGATTCCAATACGGTGAATGCTCGTTACCTGTAGCTAAAGCTTCTTAAAATTGATGAAGAAATTTACGGCACCGTCTTTTTAGTTTCTTAGTAAAGCTCGAAATTTGTGGGTGCAGGAAAGCTATGGGAGCAGTTTGGCAGGAATAAAACCCACGGTGAGACATTCAATTCACACCCAAAAACATTTATGAAATGAGCTTCATAAGCAAAGCTTTGGATCTTGATCTAATTCATTTCTGAAATGGCTAAAGGCTTTGAGATTCTATGGAAGCGACAACGTTACTGTACAAGGAATAACGATTACAAACAGTCCACAATGTCATCTAAAGTTTGACAGTTGCACTTACGTCAAAGTCGCCAACGTAACGATCTCGTCTCCGGCCATGAGCCCAAACACAGATGGAATACATCTTCAAAATTCTCAACACGTAGAAATACAACATTCCTCCATGGCATGCGGTATGGAGATCTTACTCATTAATTTAATCTCTCCTCACAAAATTAAATTTAAAACAGAGACCTGTGCTTTTATTGGATCAGATGATTAATATGATTTAATAGTTGGTTGTATGAAAATTAGGCGACGATTGCGTTTCGATACAAACAGGCTGTTCAGAGATCAACGTGCACAATATCAACTGTGGTCCTGGTCACGGCATAAGGTATATTTAATTTACTATCTCATTCTTTGCAGATATCTAATCTGTGTTATAGTCCATCAAGATCTATGCTTATTACGATTATTTTTCAATTTATAACTTCAGTATTGGATCGCTCGGAAAGGACGGAAGCAAAGGTTGTGTGTCAAATGTGACTGTTCAGGACAGTACCATCCAAGATGCACTGAACGGCGTTAGAATCAAAACATGGCAGGTCTGCAAATAGTTCAGTCCAAACAGTAAAATATTTAAAGATCTGTTGGCATAAATACATCTCTAAATCAATGAATGTTGTGTACAGGGAGGAATGGGATCGGTCAAAGGCATCTCATTCTCTAACATACAAGTGTCCAACGTAAGTGTCCCAATAAATATTGACCAATATTACTGTGATAAAGGAAAGTGCAGCAACCGAACATCGGCAGTGGCAATATCGGATGTAACTTACGAGAAAATAAGAGGAACTTACATAAACAGGGCTCTTTATTTGGCATGCAGCGACAACGTGCCATGCACGGATTTGAATCTTATTGACATCGAACTTCGCCCTGTGAAGGAGGTCTCTCGCAATTCTTTCTGCTGGAGTAGTTATGGGAAATCAGAAGCCCCTATGCAACCAGATACTACTGTTTCCTGCCTGCAAGCCGGAAGGCCCCTCAACGACCATGGCCAAACACATTCAGACACAGACTCCTGTTAATCTCAAAACGTCCTGTAAATGATCATGAGCATTTTTCAATTGTCAGCGGCAGTTTTGGGTGACACAAAATAGGCATTAGGCCTTTGGAGTAAAGGATTTGTTCTAAAATAGGTGTTGTTAATGTTGAAGAATGTTAAATAGGGATTACACAAGTATTGTATAATAATAAATTAAGAAAGTTTATTGATTGTAGTTTGGGTGGTTTGGAAGAAGGATTGTTACCTTCCTTACCCATGTTCAATTCTTATAAATAATAAAATTCTTTTATTAAATAAAAAAACTTAAAATTGTTTTTTAAAAATTTGTACTAACAATTATTTTAATATAAAAACTTATTTTTATTTATAATATTTTAATATTTATTTTTAATAATAAATTTATAAAATAATAACTAAAGAGGTCGGCTCACATTACTATAATTTGTATATGTGTTGTACATAATTTGAATTTGAATGTGAATTGGTATATATCAGAAGATAAGATGAGGTATTTTGCTTCTTACTGTACTTCGAACGATTACTAAAGTTTAGAAAAGATGTTAGAATTAATAAAATGTAAATTTGAATGAGAGAAAAGAAAAGAAAAGAAAAACACTAAATAATAAAAAGAAAATAAAAATAGGAAAGAGGAGAATGAGAAATAAAAGTAAAGGTCTTATCATATATGAGGTTTTATATATATATATATATATATATATTTTTAATTGATTTTCAGACTGTTATTTTTGGCAAAAAGGGAGGATGTAAGACACTTATGATTTCCAAAATAGATTGACCTACCATTTCAGTGTTGGTTTTCCGTAAATAATGTCTCTTTGATTAATGGTTTCACTATGGGTTGCTATTTTGTTGTTATTTAATATAACTTCTATTTGATGTCCATGGCTACTAATAAATGGTGAGTGTATAGATTTACAACATTGTTTGTTTATTCAAATGTAATGGAAGTTCCAATATCTCTTTTTCTTTTACCGTCAAATGATTCTTCAAGAACAAAGATCAATGGCTTCCATTTAAGAGTTGTTGAATTATTGTAAGAAGTTTCCAAATAGCTTGCTTGAGATTTGGTATACTATCTGACATTTTTCTCATTTCTTGGATGAATTTGCTCACTATGTGGGCATTTTCATCATTAGCTCGGCATTTTTCTCACTACATGGATGAATTTCCTTACTACCTAGGGGCTGGTGCAAGGTAATGATACCCAATTATGACATGTTAGTTGCAACGACATTTTGGAAAAACATAAATATTATCATTAAAATAAATTATTAGAGGTATCTACAAAACTTTTTTGGATTAGGTGTAAACAGATGAAACGTAGAAAAACGGATGACCTTCCGGAATATATAACTTTTATTTATGGAAAAGTGGTATAACCACCCCAAAATGTCATTATTCGAAGATTGGTATGTTATTTTTTTTCTCAAACATAATGCACATGTTTTTTTTGAGCCACCCATTTGCTATGTAAATTTTCAATTTACAAGAAAAAAAATATGTAGAGGCGTAGGCAACAGAAGAATCTTGTGCGGGGCTATTTTTCCAAAATTTTAAAAGTCAATTTTATATTTGTTTTAAATTACCGAAGTCAGTCAAGCCGTAAAACGACATGATCAAGTGTTGAGACACCATATCATGGTCTAAAAATAATCAAAATACTTTTTTTTTGGGTTGTACGTATTTTTGTGCTCTTGTGCAGGTTCTCTTCCATTTTCGAAATAGGTAAGCCAATCAAAAGTTATAGGCCAAATAAATGACCTATGTTTTTTACAAATTTGACATGAGTGTAGTTAAAAATGAATTAAAAATAGAAAAAAACAACAGATCTATTCAAAAATTATATATTTAGAATCTGCACACAGAGCTCGACAAGCATGTGCAATTTCATCTACAGTGCACTCGTGGAGCTTATGTGGAACTAGTCGTGAAAAAATGAAAGTTACAGCATTTGATGTTTTATGCCATAAATCAGACCGAGCCTCAAGGTGCAATCCGAAGCTAATTCCAAGCCTGCAAGAGCGCCAAAAACAATTTTAATTCAGGCACATGTGCTCGCAATTATGTGCACGAGTAGGTGCACGCACGTTTTAATAATAGCGCGCACGCGTCCTTGAACATACGCTCTATTGTATGCCTTTGTATGGTTTATTTAATTTCCTTTGTCAAGGGGATACATGAAGTT
>BSBM01000173.1:21997500-22347500 GCA_027924585.1 Larix kaempferi | reverse complement strand
CTCCTCCTCACAATGATGAAGATGATGATGATGATGATGGTGATGATGATGATCATGTTGTTGATGATGATGAAGATGATGATGAGGATGAGGATGATGTGATGCATATTCGTCATCATCTTCATCATCAACAACATCTTCTTCATCTCCATTAGTCATCATCATCATCACCATCTTCATCATCATCGTCGTCGTCATCATCATCATCATCATCCGCATGCTCGTCCTCACAATGATGATGATGATCATGCTGTGGATCATGTTGTGGACGATGATGAAGATGATGATGGTGTGCTGCATATTCATCATCATCTCCACCATCAACATCAATATCATCATCATCGTCGTCATCTCCATTAGTCATCATTATCACCATCTTCATTGTCATCATCATCATCATCATCACCATCATCTTTGTCATGATGATGATGATGATGATGAAGATCATGATGATGACAAAGATGATGGTGATGATGATGATGATGACAAAGATGATGGTGATGATGATGATGATGATGATGATGATGATGAAGATGGTGATGATGATGTTGATGATGACTAATGGAGATGATGATGTTGTTGATGATGAAGATGATGACGAATATGCTGCACATCATCCTCATCATCATGATCATCTTCATCGTCATCATCACCACGATGATGATGATGATGATTATGAAGATGGCTATGATGAGTATGATGAGGATGATGAAGATGCCGATTATGATGATGAAGACAATGATCATTGTGACCATGATCATATGATGATGATGATGATGGTGAGGATGATGAAGATGACGATGATGATGACTAGTGAAGATGATGACGATGAATATGATGATTTTGATGATGATGATGATGATGATGATCATCATCATTGTACTCATATTCATCATCATCCTCATCCTCACAATGATGATGATGATGATGATGATGAAGATGATGAAGATGATGATGATGATCATGTTGTTGATGATGATGAAGATGATGATGATGATCATGTTGTTGATGATGATGAAGATGATGATGATGATGAGGATGATGTGCTTCATATTCATCATCATATTCATCATCATCATCATCATCTCCATTAGTCTTCATCATCATCATCATCTTCATCATGATCTTCATCATCATCATCATCAGATCATCTTGACGAAGATCATGATGATGATGATGATGATGATGATAAGGATGATGGTGATGATGAGTATGATGAGGATGATGAAGATGCCTATTATGATTACTATCATCATCATCATCATCATCATCATCATCATCCTCATCCTCATCATCATCTGTGTCCTCACAATGATGATGATGAGGAGGAGGAGGAGGAGGAAGTTAATGATGATGATCATGTTGATGATGATGATGAAGATGATGATGACGTGCTGCATATTCCTCCTCATCTTCATCATCATCATCATCTCCAAATTAGTCATCATCATCATCGTACTCATATTCATCATCATCCACCACCACCACCATCATCATCATCATCATATCATCACGACGAAGACGATGATGATGACCATGATGATGATGATGATGTGCTGCATATTCGTCATCATCTCCAACAACATCTTTTTCATCGTCATCATCATCGTAATGATCATCATCATCATCATCATGAAGATGATGATGATGATGATGATACGAAGATGATGACAAAGATGTCAATGATGGTGATGATTATGAGGAAGATGGCGATGACGAGTATGATGATGAAGACGAAGATGACTACTATGATGACGAAGATAGTGATGATCATGACCATGATCATATGATGATGATTATGATGATGATGTTGACTAATGAAGATGATGATGAAAAATATGATGATTTTGATGATGATCATATTCATCATCATCATCACCTTCATCATCGTACTCATATTCATCATAATCCACCATCGTCATCATCATCATCCTCGTCCTCACAATGATGATGATTATCATGGTGTTGATGATGATGAAGATGATCATCATCATCATCATTATCATCATTATCATCATTGTATACATCATCACTTTATACAACATTAATATATCTACTATGTATTTAATTATTCTTGATGTAATACATATGTTTCTAATTGAAAATTAAATTAATGTTTTGAAATCAAAATACACAAATTTGTAAATATACATTAAATTTAGAAAATCACCCGCGTTCTTTCTCCCGCATTTTTTTCCTCATTCATCGCATTCTCTTCGCTGGTTTCATGCATAGTCCAACAAGCATTTACATGGTAGATTGAATTCATACACCATTTGGATAAAATACACAACATTTGGGGCTCTATTTGGCTCTTTGTATTGATTACACACCTATTGGGCTCTATTTGGATCAATTGAGTGAATACACAACAACTGGACTCTATTTGGCACCTTGGATTGAATTCTCATGCTACTTGGACACACATGAAGTCTTCTTACATATAGTGGACACATCAAAAGAGAATTTGACATTTGAAGCAAAGAGCAATCATAATCCTTGAGGCATGGTGATAATTTTATCTTGTTAAATGTAATTTAGTCTTCATTCACTTGTTTGAATGGCATCTATTTTGGTTTTTCCTCATGAATTGTATGATATATCTATTTTAGTCTTCTTAATCTTCAACATAGAAAATAAAAACATCTTACAAAAAAAGATACAACATGCACCAAGCAATGCTTTCAACCTTTCATGAAGATAATAAAAAAAAATTACTTGCATCACCACCAATAACATTTCATAATCACATTCCTCCATCTAGTAGACAAACATTTGTTGAATTCCTCATGGTTTCACTACAACAACTCACATAAAAACCTAAACAATTGAAAACTCTTAGTCTTTTGGGACTATTTTCCCTCATCCATACCATGAAAATGAAGTGATATGAGCTTCTCCCTTCTAGGGACTTTGCTCCTACTAACATCCCATACCACCACCCAATACCATCCTACTGAGTTCCTAGAGGTGATGTTGTAACTTTATATGTAGGGCATTCCCAATAGATTTTAAGATTATATATGAAAACATTCTCACTAGATGTTGTTGTACATAATCAATTGCTACATCGAGCTTTAATAATCATGCACATCGAGTTTTAATATCTTGTTTGTTGTTCATTCTTGCAAGGGTCATATTTTCGCTTTTCCAAAAAACTCATTGAATATGGGCAACAGACGTAATAATAAAAGAAAGTCTAGAAGGACCTAGCTGCCCCCCGAAAAGATCCATGAGATAAGAGAAAATGCCAGGTTGTACATGCAAAACTGTAGAAATCAAAATGCTAGTTCCTTAGATCCATCAACAAGCAATGACGAAGTGGTTGAAGTCAATCAAATCTTGCCTAATGTCGAGTATGAAGGGATGGATGTTGAACAAGTTCTTAACTGGAAACCACCCCAAGAAGAGCACCCACTTGGTGAACACACTCCATTGTAGGACCAATTTGTGACGAAGGGCCACAATAAACCGTTGACGAGACTCGTACTTCCTTGCCAACTCCCTTGCCTCGACTATCAACCGGACAACGAAGAACTCCCAGACATATTCATGTGGATGAAAGTTCATTTTCAAGACTTGAAGGTAAGATGCCCAAACGCACTATTGATTTCCATTGTAGCAAGATAATCAAAGATTTTTTTGAATCCAAGAGCGATGCAGCAAAATGTCAATTGTTTCTTGCTTTGTTAAAGTCACATTGCCTAGCTGATGTTAGGAGAATTTTGGCCATAAAGGTAGTTAGAAGTTCAGAGGCCAACAATCATGTTGTTAGAAATCTACAATTTGCATTTAATTTGATTGGAAAAACTTATCGTACAAAATATTTTAATGTGTCCCGTCATGTACTGTTAGAATCAATTGTAGACAAATCCACAAGGCAATGTTGCCTACTATCACACACATGTAAAATCTTTAAAGTAGATAGAAAGACTCTTCAAAAGTATTTTTCCATTAGATAAAAACTTGAGACCCTAGGCCAAAAATATTGTTGGGCCTTTGTTGGTAGGTTACCTCATTTAGACATGAAGCTCATTGATGCTGTTAAAGAACTAGTGCAAACGTTTTGGCATGATAACACTAGACCGTCATCGAATCAAAGAGATGTTTTAAAGTTGAGAAAAGGTGTTAGGGGGGGTGAACCCCATGTCAAGCACTTCCTTGATACGACACAAACATAACTCTATGAGAGGTTCAAGAATGAGCACACACAATTGAACTTGGGCCAAAGGTCCTTCAAAAAATGCAAACCCTGGCATGTTAGAATTTGCATTGATTGCAATACATGTTGTTGTAGATACCATGTAGAATTTGAGTACTATTATGATACATATAGACATATTTTTTTGGTTTGCATACTAACATTATGTAGGATTTCCCTTCGTTACAACCACCGAATGCATCCAGAGAATTTATACATAGCATAATGTGTCGAAGGCCTGAAGGAAAAAAATATTATAAAAGATCATGTTTATATGGGACATGTTCCAGTTGCAGTGGATTTGCGTTATTGAGCCATTGCATCCATGCAACCGCGGAGCAAAAATTTGGGAGGATGTCAGTAGAAATGCAGAACTTCCAGTACATAACATATCAAGTAGATAGTTCGAAGGAAAGCAAAAAAATTGCATTGGTGAAGTCACAGGTAATCTAAGTTTGCATGCTTTCATACTGTATATGTTGAATTTGTACATATATATTCAGATTGGAAATGTCACGTTGTATTAATGCCCTTCGTTTTGTGGCACTAGGTACAAATTTGCAAATTCATGAAGGAATTCTACCAAAAGAACGAGCATTATGTACAACACGTCCATGTAACACGATGGCAGGATGAACCGTACAGACAGTGCAGAGACACCTTTCCCAAGGGCACACTATTGTCGATTGTGGACTTTGCAGAAAACTACACCCTACAGCCACAGAATGAGATTCAAAGTCAATACTACCATTTAGACCAAGTTAGCATAATGGTCCATATCACGTACAGGCAAGCGCCAGAGAGAAGCAACGACATGAGGATAATATTGAAAGAGACCAACTTCTACATCAGTGACGACAGGTGCCACGACCTGCATTATGTGCAGCATTTCTTCAAAATTTTATATGATCAACTGAAGGATATAGGTACACAGATGGATCATCATTGGATATGGTCAGATGGTTGTGCAGTCCAGTTCAAAAATGCACGTGTTTTCCAGTGGTTGAGTATTTTGCACAAGAATTATGATGTGGTGCATGTATGGAACTATTTTGAGACCGGGCATGGAAAGGGAGAGCACGACGGGGCTAGAGCATGTCTCAAAACTGCCCTATGAAGGGAGGAGATGAGGTGCATGGGAGGCCCTCATATTCTGTTAGGAACCTATGTCAACCCTTCTCTTTACTATGTTAGTATATTGCTGTTGGACGCATATGCTTTGTAAGTCGTCCCATAGTATTTGTTGATCCGTAGTTTATATTAGCCCATAGTATTGACCCATAGTATTGGACGCATATGCTTTGTAAGTCGTCCTGTAGTATTATATGTCCCATGGTTTTGACTCATAGTATTGGGCATAGACTTAGTATATAAGTGTGTGTTGAGGTCATTGAAGGCACCGTGAAGTTAATTGTATTGAGCTTACTCAAAGGAGGTTGCCCCCTCGAAGTGGCCCGTGATCAATATAAAAGTGATTCTGAGTTCTATTATTTCTGATATCTCGTGTATTTGCATTAATTAATTATTGCAGGTTCATCACATCTGGTATCAGAGCACTTTCTTGGGCTCGTTGGGTGGAATTTCTGCCAAAATTTTTTTCGCATCTGTTGCAGCTTCAGATTTGGGAATAATCCCTATCTGCTTAACTATGGGAAGTACTTGGGAATAAGCCCTAAAACTCATTGTGAGGAGTACCACAAGAACCCCAAAGTAGCTGGCCCATTGAGAGGACCTGCCAACGAAAAGGGCAATGACCCCTACCTGATTGACTAGTTCCCACCCGTGAGGTAAACCAAGATTTGTCGTTTGTGGCAAAGCGGTTATCAGTTTTACCTGAGCCGTGGAGTGAGGGGTACTACCCCAATACGCAAGCCGTCAGACAGCATTGGTGGCCGAGTGAAACACTTGAACTGTTAGGAAGCCGTACATACTTGGGGTCCATATCTATTTTCAGTTGAACTGTTGCCAATCACTTCCACTCTAGATCTAGCCGTTTCAGATCTATTCTGAAAGTCATTCCAGATCTAGTCGTCGTTTCAGATCCATCCATTTTCGATCCCTTCCGTGCCGTTGCACTGCTATTGCAGATCTATTTCTAAACAAAAAAAAAAACCCAGTTTTTTCTCCATATCTCCCTTGTTTTCACTCTATTTCCCTTGAAATTTTCGGAGAACCCTTGTCATCCCATTCTGCATCTTTCATTCCTAAGGACCCTATCCCCAATTCCCCTTCCCAAAACCCGAAATCCCACATTTGTATATTTTTAGGGTTTGCCATAACTTCCCGAGCCAAACTGGATAGATTTTTGCCAACTCATTTTGCCACGATTTGGTCCTCGTCTTTTGATGATTTCACAGGGGCACTCACTAAACTTCACCAAATTGGCACAGTGAGAGAGTATCAGACAAAATTTGAGAAATTGGATAATCACACAGAAGGATTGTCTGATGAATTCTATAGGAGTTGTTTTATCAGTGGTCTCAAGGATGAAATCCGCTCAGAGGTCAAAATGTTTTGTCCCAACACAATGCTGTAAGTCCTAGGTTTGGCTAAGCTGGCCGAGGACAAGATCGTAGCTCAACAACGCTCCAAACCCACCTTTGTTCCCTTCAGAAATATGGGTTCCCAACGACCTCCCATCATGCCTGCTCCTCAACCAACTCCTATCAAGCATTTGTCTGAAGTTGAAATGCAGGCATGCTGAGAAAAATGGCTTTGCTATAATTGTGATGAGAAATTCACTCGGGGACATAGATGTGTTCAACAAAAGCTCTATCTCTTGGATGTGGATTCTCCGCCTGCCTTAGAACTTGGTGAAGAAGCTACAGATATAGTATATGATCAAGTCGACATTCAACACTTGCCTGTTGACACCCCATCTCAGGATGACCCACCCGAGATCTCTCTCCATGCTGTAACCGGCGTCACCACCCCACAAACAATGTGGGTCAGGGGATACTTCAAGAAGCTCCCTCTTACCATACTCATTGATTCTGGTAGCACTCATAACTTCATTGACCCTCGGATTGCCAAACAGGCTGATTGTTTTGTCCATCCTTTCTCCAACTTTGAAGTCATGGTTGCCAATGGGGGCACCTTACCTTGCAAGGGGAAGTGTCACAATGTGCGTATCTCTATGGAAGATTATAACCTACGCTTTGACATGTTTGCCTTGTCCTTAGGCGGATGTGATGTGGTTTTGGGCGTTCAATGGTTATGCACACTTGGCCCCATCTTATGGGATTTTGTTGAACTTTGGATGTAGTTTAAAGTCAATGGGGCACAACACAAATTTATGGGCTTACAACCAGGGTCTCTCTGCATCATCAATTCACATTGCCTGGAAAAAATCCTTAAGAAGAATTCACATGGTGTCATCGCTCAACTCAATTCCATTCAGATGCACCCATCAACAGTCTCCACTACTTCCTTGGATAGATATGCAGGTATCTTTGCTGAACCAATGCGCTTGCTGCCTTCAAGAGACCTTTCCGGTAAGAATTTAGCCACATCTACCTCTCAGCAGGAAATGATGGCTATTTTGCATGCAGTATAAAAGTGGTAGCCATACCTATTAGGGAATTCTTTCTGCATCAAGACTGATCTCCAGAGTCTGGAAAATTTTCTGGAACAATGGGTCTCCTCCCCAACACACCTGAAATGGGTTATCCAACTCATGGGTTATCCCTATGTGATCACTTACAAGAAGGGTAAGGACAATATGGTGGAAGATGCTCCTTCTCGCACAATTGATGACCCAGTTTCTCTTACATCTCTTTCTCTGTTTGTTCCAAATTGGTTGCAATATGTTCAACAGGGCTATCTCTTCTATGAACTCCATGCTTCTTCATCAACAGGGCACTCTGGGTTCTGCAAAATGTATGACCAGGAACAATGTAACTTCTTTTGGCAGGGACTAAAAATGACAATTCAATAGATGGTGGCTGACAATGATACTTTCCAAGTCAACAAGGGTGAAATAACACTCCTTTCGGGATTGCTCAAACCCTTGCCCATCCCTACACAGCTTTGGCTGACAATTTCTATGGATTTCCTAGCAGCGCTCTGGTGGTACAATACCACATCTCAAAGGACACCATATGAAGCAGTCTATGGAAAAACACCACGAATTCTTCTTCCATACACCCTTAGCAACTCCCCAGTTCAGGAAATTGACTCGGTTCTTCGAAACCGCGATCAGATTCTTCTCATTCTGCAGGACAATCTTCACATGGCCAGAATTTGCCTGAAACAACAAGCCGATCAGCACCATTCTCAACGCATTTTCCACACAACTGACAGGGTTCTTCTTTATCTACAGCCTTCCAAGAAATCCTCCTTGACACTCCAAAGGCGTCAATGGCCTGAAATGCAACCCGAGGATGCTACCTGGGAACCACTCCTTCAGATTCTGCAGCAATTTCTCCAACCAAAGCTTTGAGGACAAAGCTTTTTCTAAGGGAGAGGGGATGTTAGGAACCTATGTCAACCCTTCTCTTTACTATGTTAGTATATTGTTGTTGGACACATATGCTTTGTAAGTTGTCCCGTAGTATTTGGTGATCCGTAGTTTATATTAGCCCATAGTATTGACCCATAGTATTGGATGCATATGCTTTGACTCATAGTATTGGGCATAAACTTAGTATATAAGTGTGTGTTGAGGTCATTGAAGGCACCATGAAGTTAATTGTATTGAGCTTGCTCAAAGGAGGTTGCCCCCTCGAAGTGTCCCGTGATCAATATAAAAGTGATTCTGAGTTCTATTATTTCTGATATCTTGTGTATTTGCATTAATTAATTATTGTAGGTTCATCACATATTCAAAATGCCGAATCCATAGTTTGATGGTGAAAAGAAAAAATGTCAAATCGAACCATGGAGAAACACATACCAACAGGTAGAGGACATGTTGTCAAAAAGTTCTAGAATGTAGTTGATATAGATCGATCGTGTTCTTATAGTTTCAGTACTATGTGCAAGGCACTCATGGATTTCATTCGGTTCGAAGCTCAAACAACCCCTTATTTGAAATATGGATGTGGAAACTTTCTTTCTTTTGTGGGTCTTGCAGTAGTTGTGACTGGGATGAGTGCGAATCAATGGATTGGGTTGATGAATGGGATCATGTATCACTTGCAGTGGACCCACGTGCAGTTGTTGAAACAATCCAGTTAGAGGAAGGCTAGTACTCTATTTCGAATGAATATGATCATATATCTGATCTTGTACAACCAGGTAAAGATTTATGCATGCATATCCCATTTCCCTCCTTGTTTTTGTAATTATCCAAGTTATCAAACCACTACTTGTTGGAATATGACCTTAAAATGCATTTTTGCAGGACACATCTACGCAGTTGTCACCTCAACAGATAGTGCAATTGGGACGAATGATTGGTTGGCACGATGCATCCAGGGGAAGCAAACCCTCCTCTCATCATTAACGGATAGTGAAGGCATTACCTTTTCGACTGGCTCGATGGTTTTTCAGGGGGAATATATTACAGTGGATGGAAAGGGACCAAAGAGCAATGGCTACACATACACAAATTATAGACCAGGGTCGCGGGTGTATCACTTTACGCACTTGATCGTGGGTACAAACATCCAACTACAAACAATGTCAACGAAGTCATCAAACAAGGTATGCTACTTACTACCTCATGCAAAGCATGAGAGGTTGTTCGAGACAATAAAAAATCGAGAGGATCCAGAAGGCCTAATTGACTGAGGTACATAGTATAGCCATGTGATTGTTTATTCATGCACAATTAATGTTATTCATGTTAGATAGTTTATTTGATATCGTTATCTTATATCGTTTATTTGATGTCTGAGTTATGATTTATAGCCATGTGATTGTTTATTCATGCGTGATTAACCCTAGAAGCACTAATATAACCCTACAAACATAATCTAGCCCTAGAAATGCTAGAAAGCTAAACTAACCCTATGTTGGCGGGCAAATCTACCCTATAGCAAGGAAACTAATGCTATCAACTTGGTTGGGGTGACAGGTAAGTGTATTGATGCTATTACAGAAACATTTACAAAAAAGAAAGAAGTTGTAGATCTTGGGAACACACCTTTCAATCGAAGTTTGATCCTAGCCTTGACTTGATCTCGTGTTCAACTTCCAAATCCACCTTTCCTTCAGCAAACCTGTAATAACAATACCTTTCTCAAAACATTTTGGGCAATATATAAAGCTTGAAAGAAACAAAAACAATGTTTAACATTCAGCATTGACCAAAACAGATCCAAATTAAAATGCCATTTCATAACACATTCAAATTGGAACAAGAAAGACACTTCAACCTTTATTAGTCAAAAGTAGAATGATGTACAAGTATACCTGATCATGAAATGGGCTCCTGCAACTAGATTCTGGGCTCTGGCTCTTCTCTGGCTTGGATGTCTTCAGCATCAACTCCTCCAATGCAAGCTTCTTCAAAGTTTTTCCATTAATCACTCTTACTATCTCCAATTTCTAACCCTTCTCCTTTAACCTTCTTGGTATTTATAGGATTAAAGAAGCAGTTCAGGTTGATATGTAGTTATGGAGGAAGTTGGGGGAGTTAGAAAACTACCATCAGCTAATCCTCCTCGATGAATTAATTTATTTTTTAATCATTTTTTAAGATGTACGCGACTCTTGTTCAGTGGAGTAGCGTATAAGGCGCTACCCTAGTGCTTAACAACTAGCTCTCATTCGATTTTACATTGTGAGTGCTACTATGCTGAGAAGGAGTAGCGTATACTCGGATATGGGCGCTACTATTATACAATGGAGTAGCGTATGGGCGCTAGTCTCTTTGAGTAGAGTAGCACTCATATCTCAAAATGATATTTTTTGGGGTTTTCCAGTAATGTCAGAAAATAGAGTGAGTTGACATATCATCCAAGGTCAACATGCTCCTCCATCCAAGTTGTCCTTTTGTGTGATCAGCAGCTCAGGGTGATCACGGACGGAGAGGTGCAGGTTTGACCTATAACACCCTAGAAACACTAATCTAACCCTAAAAAACTAACACTAATCTAACCCTCAGAAACTAATCTAGAATCCTAGAAACATAATCTAGCCCTAAAAATCCTAGAAAGCTAAACTAACCCTAGAAACACTAATCCAACCCTTAGAAACTAATCTAGAATCCTAGAAACATAATCTAGCCCTAGAAATACTAGAAATCTAAACTAACCCTAGAAACACTAATCTAACCCTCAAAAACTAATCTAGAATCGTAGAAACATAATCTAGCCCTAGAAATCCTAGAAAGTTAAAGTAACCCTAGAAACACTAATCTAACCCTCAGAAACTAATCTAGAATCCTAGAAAGGTAATCTAGCCCTAGAAATCCTAGAAAGCTAAACTAACCCTAGAAACACTAATATAACCCTCAGAAACTAATCTAGAATCCTAGAAACCTAATGTAGCCCTATTAACCTAATCTAGCCCTAGAATCCGTGACCCACCACACGTACCCTCAATAGGGGGTATTTGGACTCCAAGTGTGATAGGATCACTATTAGAAGGGTTTGTCACGTCACACAAGTACACCACTAGAGAACTCAACTTATAGAATCCAAGTCTATCTTGGAATTTCGATCCTCAAACCCTAGGTCTTACCAAGATGCCCACAACACCCAAATATGGATATTGCCCCCATTTTCTCTACCACTCTCTCCATTTGGAGCTTTAAGAATTGTTTCAATATTGGTCTAGTACTTGGATGAATATGAGGATCATTTGGGAGCTATGATTGA
This sequence comes from Larix kaempferi, assembly GCA_027924585.1. Taxonomy (NCBI): domain Eukaryota; kingdom Viridiplantae; phylum Streptophyta; class Pinopsida; order Pinales; family Pinaceae; genus Larix; species Larix kaempferi. Next base: position 22,335,533 of record BSBM01000173.1, on the reverse strand, counting down.
GTAGCACTAACATGTTCATCATTGTCACCTAATGGTTGGCCACTTGAAATACAAGCATGGATCCATGTCAAACTGAGAGATCATATCCATAACAACAAACTGGATCTATGTCTCATGGAGAGACGAATATAAGTGAGGCTCCATATTGCGCAACTTGGGTGATAACAAAAAGGAGGTAATGTCATCCAAAATCCCAAGGTCTTCATCCCACAATAACCCTAGGTACAAACCCTAACCATGTGAATAGATGAGCTGATAGTCAAACATGGGGGGTATCGTTTGATTACCGGTCATTGATGTATACCGTTAACAAATGAGAGGACTTCCACCGATAATGATGATGGGGTCCAAGGTACCAAGTACGATTCGCCAAATGTGAATAGATGGACTTGGAGTCGAACACTTGGGAATCCTGTCGAAGAAGAGACATTGATGTATTCTCATTATTCAACAGCGAGGAAAATTGCCACTGGTGACTGCAATCTCCAAGGTACTAACCAAAACTCTAAACTTCAATCCCAGAATAATGATTTGGTGTCGATGGGAAGAAGTCCGTTGGAAGGGAGGCCTTAAGGCATCCTCCATCATCCAACTTGAGGAACACTCAACTGGTAAGAGCTGATATGGAATAATATGCAACAAGACTGACACTAGGAAGGCCGACACATGAGGTCAAGGTAAACTGCAAAATGGCCAACACAGGGTAGATCCTTGAACATTGAGCATGACACAAAGTGACTTAGGTAGTTTATGACATAATGGGGTAAATAAGTCCGAAATGTAAGAGACATTAGCAGACCCTCCATATGGTTGGAAGAATAACCAACCGGGGGCGTAAATAACTCGGAGGAAAGGATCACCCTGAGGTCAAAAACTAAACCCAACCGACAAGATAGACTCAAGTAGGTGCTGTGTTCAAGGATAGAACTTGACTGAAAAACGCCTTTGCCAATGAAGATATGATATGTCTTTCCCATTCCTTATTCTTTTTAGATAAAACAATACCCTTCTTGTTGTTTTAATGAGTCCAAGAAAGAATGAAAACTCAATAATTCCAACCATGTAAAAAATTTAACGAGCCCATGGGAGGAAGACTCAGTACCTTCTTCATAATTTATAGAGTTCGAAGAAGAGATAGAAGATTACTCTATATGTACTAATCTCTGGATTTTAATATCGAGCCGAGATCTGTTCTTGCTCGTCGGTGTTTTCAATTTTAAGGAGTCTGAAAAACTTAAACAAGAACTCCATATATCTGCTCGTGGATTTTAGTATCGAGCCCAAGCAGATTAATGCTCCCTGGTGTTTTCCTGTTTATAGAGTCTGAAAAACTTAAACAATCCTCTTTTTACCTATCCGTGGATTTTATATCGAGCCCGGATTGGTCTGTGCTCGGCGGTGTTTTCTTGTTTATAGAGTTGAAAAACTTAAACAGTCCTCTACTTACCCTCTCGTGGATTTCACATCGAGCCCGAGTAGGTGAATGCTCACTTGGTATTTTCATGTTTAGAGAGTCTGAAAACCCTAAAGAGAGACTCCAAAAGGTCCTTTTTCATACAGTTAGTCTCCTCCCCCGAAAAAGTATAAAACAATGAAAGGAGAACTCTTCTAGTGCATACAAGAGTATACCTAGAGTATACCTTTTCCGTATTTAATCCACTGAGGCCCGGAAAAGGGGTAATTCTATACTTGAGTGGATGAGCCTTCGGATACTTTAACGAGCTCGAAGAGGACAAGTTTGCTCGGCTATCTTGTTTAGGTTTAAATAGTCCAAACAAGAGCTTAAAATGACTTAAAGGTCAGCTTCTAGGATCATAGCTTCATGCCCTGCCAAAACTAGGTCTTCAACAAAATATTAGTCGATGCAGCAAAAATCTCGAATGATATATGAATTCGGAATGTTTAGCTAACTGAAAAGGTCTATCATCAAGAATTTTGAGCTTAGGAGACGAATCTGACAACAAATAAGTGAAAAATGAGCTTGGATCAGTGTTATACCGTATTGTGTGTTTCAATTGATTAATTAGGGTTTTTTGAAAGTTTTTGAAACTATGGAAAATTAACAATTATGGGTAAAAATCAAAATCCAATTTATATATAATTTCATTGTTTAAAAATCAATTTTCAATTTGTGTTGTAGGGCAAAAATTGGGCAACATTTTGCAAATTTCAAATCTCCACTGCGATCAAACCGAGCATCCAATCACCAAACTTCCTCCACCAAGTAAGTTGAAATCTCCCTGACTTGCAATTTCATGGTTTGTTTTTAAATTTTTGAGCAAAAATAGCTTGCAACGCAATGCTCATAAGTTTTTATGCACGGGTGCTACTGTGTAAACACAGGAGTAGCATATAAGCTCAATGGGCGCTACTTTGCTCAAACAGAGTAGCGCCTACACGATACTGTGTAGTATACACAGTAGCGTACATACTTGAAAGCTTACATACAAGTGCCGAGACTCAAAAATTTGTGGTTTTTGTGCAGGATGGTCCTTCAATGGAGGGAGAGGGAGCATGAGGACATGGATAGGCTGGCTATGCAAGACCCGACTACCCTCCATGCGCTCCGAAGATGCGGTTTGTTGAAGTTTTATTGAACCGTAAACATGAGGGCCTTAAACAAACTATTTCTAAGACTAATTCAATATTGGGATGTGGATACCAACACCTTTGTCATCCGTGGGAAAACATTGGAGCTTACTGTAGATGACATATACTTTATTATTGGTCTCTCAAGGAGAGGAGATGTGATCAATCTGAAAGGGTCTTCTCGTTTGGGTGCACGATCAGTGCAAGAATATGTGAATACATACTCTGTTGCCGGAGCGGAAAAATCGGGAAGCCAAGTCTTGATTTCAACTATTGATGGTCTCCCTTTGAAAGTGATAGTGAGCATGATCAACCGAGTAGCCGGTAGTGCATCACAACACTTAGCTTCCAGGCATTCGATGCATATTGGTGTACAATGCTTGCACGGTCATGTTTATGATTGGAGTACTAGTTTGCTGGCAAACATGAAATCTCAATTGACAGGTTGCAAATCCGGATCAATGAAGAATTTTGGGTACGGAAGTATTTTGTGTACTTTCTTCTTTGAGAGGATGCTTTTTATTAGTTTGGGGATGCCTCTACCACAGGTTAACCCCCGTGAGCCCAGCTAGGCCATTGGGGTGACATTTTCCTCCGCCAGGGTGGTGGGGAAAGTCACTATTGTTACCATACTGATGACTTCTGGGGGTGGTGGGAGAGGCAAGTACCCGCTTTTGAGCAGTTTCCCTATGCTGGATTGGATTTCCGTCACGATCCAGAGTTGGTGCTTCCTCCAGGTGGAGCCTGGGGAGATATTGGTATGTTTAAATTTTGAGAATTTATTTAATTTTTTCAAACTTTTTCAAGTATTTGATTTTTATGAATGAGTTTTGGAGTTCTAATCAAGTGTCATATGCAGATGTTGGGCCTGTTCGTCCTGAGGGCCATCCTACCATCTATGTGAGGCCAGTTGATATTACCGCGGTGGATGCTATGTTGGGAACCTTGGAGAGGAAAATGAGTCGGTTGACTCATGAGATTCCTGCATGCCGCATGGATCAGATACCTGTTGACATGCAGGAAGATGTTGTTGGGGTGCCCCCAGCCTAGCTTAGGGTGTTGCGGAGGGTTGCTAGACTAGTCATATGCTATCGCAATGCGGTAGATGATGAGGAGGTTCCTCCTTCTCCATAGGAGAAGAAAACATTCTATGTATATATTTTTGAGGCTACTATGCCCAGCTATTGTACTTTTATGACTTGACTTGAGAGACTCATGACTCAAACTCATATTTTTTGATACGGTACCGGCTATATACAGTATCGGTTATTTACATGTGTATGCGTTTTAATTTTATGTGTGCAATGTTGTTTATGATAATGTGTGATGAAAATGCCAGTCTAACACATAGTTTGCTAATGAATCAGCTAATGTGTTTAAACTTCTTGGAATGTGTTCATATCTGATAGAATGAAATTGTCTTTCCAATAGTCTAACTCGTAGAAAATGACGTAGCAATCCCGGATCTCTAATCTGATAGACACCTGTTAACTGAAATACAATTAATTGTGAGTCAAGCCTCACCTCCAGGTATGAAATGCCATGACTGAGAGCATCTCGAAGAAGTTCTATAACTGCACTGTATTCAGCTACATTATTCGTGGTAGGGCCCAAACAAACCCCCCCAAAGAGACAAGTTGGTCAGCGGGTGAATAAATGACCCAAGCTGCTGCAGCCAACTGACGGGTGTGGCGACTAGCGCCATCAGCAAATCCTAAGAAATGTGTGGTTGACATCTGGTACATGAAACGAGAAACACACATAAGATTACCTAACGAGCATAACAAAACTGGCTTTACAAAAATATACATCTATGTTACAAGAAAAAGTATTTCATCCTAGGCACAGTACTTCTTCAGGTAGGGTCAATGCCTGGATCCTCCCCGTGAGGCCGGGAAAAGGTGTTAAGGAAATCACGGAAAAGATTGGTATATGGAATGATCTCATCGAGATAACATCCCATTTCAAAGAAAATATTTCCGTTGACCCTAGTGAAAATGTTCACCAGCGAGGTATGTAATCTATTTGCTTTAACAATACCAACCTGTGAAGGAGTGAGACCAGTATTCTCATCGGGTGGTGAACAAAATTCACCTCTCTCTAACAAGTTAAGAAAAGGAAACAAGAAGGATGCGCGATCTATATGTTCGCGAGGATGGTCCGGGTCATTCAAGGCTTCTAACATTTCCTCATCAGAAGGTAAATTAATTTCTGAACTGTCGAGAGAATGGATCGGGTCTGGTGTCCGAGTAGTGGAACAATCTATGTTTGACTCGACAGACACCAATGGAGTCGACATATGTCCTGTTGTAGCTTGATGAGAATCCAAGTGGGTAATTTCTACAACAGGGGTGGGCTCATAGGGGTTTGTATTAGATGAGTGAAACTCAGGACCAGTTATTGAACTAACCATAGAAGTTTCAAACGATGAACATCCCTCAGTCCCAACGAATAAAGTAGGAGCTGGTAGGTCAAAAGTGCCAATTAGTGACCCGTAAGTCCTGCTCCTAAACTCTCGCCAACCGGGGTAGTTTGATCAATCAAAGGGATCGTGGTTTCCGAAGAAGTCAGGTTGTTTCTCTGAGTGAAAGAAAGTTGATCGACTGTAACGATCTTACCTTCAAATGGGAAAATGACCACTTGAAAAACTGCCGATGCTATAGCTCGCATGGCATAAGTCCAACTCCTGCCTAACAACATATTGTAATCAAGCGGAGCGTCCAGAACTTCTACTTCAACAGCAACTGTCTTACCGGCCAAAGTGACATCAAATGATGGCAAAACTCCATGTGGACGAAAAGTTCTTCCATCAAATGTAGTAAGCAGTGTGTTGGAAGGGGCTAACTCAGGAGAACCTAAAGCTTTCCAACAGGAATTGACATTACGCAAGTCGACGCTCCCTCATCTACTACAGCTTGTCTAATGGTCATTGGACCATGAATGACCTCAATCTGAAGGGCAACGTGATAGGGAAACCGGTATTTGACATCAGTCATGTCAAATTGCGTAGACATGTTGGAGGATTCCATACTCCCAATAGCTGCCAGAAGTGCATTTCGTTGTAAAGGACAACTTTGCAAGACTTCTAGAGTAGACATGGCACAAGGGGTCTGGGCTAAATCTTCAACCACATTGTAGTTAGAAGTAGCCCGTGTGTTGGGATTGTGCGATGCCCTCTTCAAGACACCTTTCGGAATCTTGGGCATTGGGTCCACAGGTATGTGGAGTGAAGTGGAGGATTCAGGAATCTCCTTATCCTTTTTCTGCGCTTCCGGAGTATAGTTCCTGGCTCTAGTTTGCAAAAGTGCATCTGAATTAACCATGTTTATAAATGTTTGATCAACCGAAACATGCGAAGTGCCCCCAGTTTTGGAGGTGCCAGAAGTTGAGCCTTGCCCTTTAGGAATTGGATCTTTCAAGACGGCAGGCTTCTTTTCTCTTAAGAGCTTCTGGGCTTCTTCAAGTAGAGGGCATTGGTGAGTAAGGTGGTTCTGCTTGCAAAGTTTACAAGGGAACTTAACCTTCTTTTCCTCTTTGTTACCCTCTTCGGCATTGTCTTTTTTGGGCTTTTGTTGGTTCCCCTCTCCTTTCTTTCCCTTCTTTTTGTTGTTGGGCTGCCGAGGGCCCTTTTGATTGTTCTGAACCTGATTGACAAGCTCAAAAGTAGAAGGAGAGGTTGTGATGGAAGAAATATCCGCAATCGATTGTTTGACTGATAAGGCGTGAACCTGTTTAGTTAGTGCTTTGAAGGCTGCAGAGTCAACTAAATCCACTATGCCGTCAGCATGTGGTCCAAGTTTGGGTCTACTCAGATCAGTGTTTGATCTTGGTGCGTCAGGTATAATCTCGTACAGTAAACCAGATTGTGCATAAACAAGGTCTAATTGTTGAGTCCTTAAGATGGCTTCTTCTTCATTGGATACTCCATATGTCGCTACTTCCTTAGAAATATAAGGAAGGAGTGATTTCAAGTACCACTCAAGCAGGAACTCCGGAGGTATGTTGGCCTTAATGAGCCTCTTTCGTCTTCGCCACTCCTGAATGTGGTTAGATAAGTGAGTGGATTTATTTTGTCTAAAAGTAGACAAAAGTTCTGTTCCGGCATCATATCGAACAGGAAGCTAGAAGTGGTTCAAAAAGACGGTTGCTAGATCCCCAAAACTAGAGAAAGTAGCCACAGGTAACTCAATGTACCATTTGGCTGCAGGACCAGTTAAGGTCCTTTGAAACAATCTCAATCTGATGGAATCCTCGTTTAAAGAATTTGAAGAACACCATAAGTGGAAGGTAGTGACATGGTCACCAGGGTCTTCACCTATTTTTCCTTCGAAGTTTGGAATATGTGAAGGTAATTTGGTGGGAACTGATGGCCATGTGGCATTATGACACACAGGATCATTTGTCAGTTTAGAAAGGTCTGGCAAATTCAAAGTTACCAGAAAAGGTAGACGAGGCCGGTAGGACGGTACTTGATAAGGGGAACCACCCATTGTTTGACCCATGAAATGTTGGTAGGGGTTTCCCCCATCCATCTGGTGATAAGGGTTGCCCCCGGCCATGTGCTGATAGGAGTTACCACCTACCATCTAGTGATAGGGGTTGCCCCTAGTTAACTGTTGGTAGGGGTTTCCCCCAGCTATTTGTTGGTAGGGGTTTCCCCCTGCCATCTGTTGTTGTTGTACGAAAGAGTTACTAAAATTTCCCCACCCATACAAAAGTGGATTAGTGCTTTGAGGATTCGTCCACTGTGGCTGGGTGTTAGCCCCACCATATTGCTGGTTAAAGATATTGCCCCCTCCCCCTGAAAATAAGGAAAAAGGGGTGTTACCTGCAGGCATGTTACCTTGATTCATGTTAGGGCCTACAAAGGTATTGAAACCAGCAGAAGCTGATGTGGACGGTGCAGTCATGGTGCCCATGACTGGCATGTTTGCAGAAACACTTGGTCCTACCACAGGTGTGGAAACCCAAGTACTAGGAATCTGATATAACGGTTGGGAAGTAGAAGGTGTTGTACAGTTGGCCATACTGCTAGGTCCAACAGTAGGTGTAGGAATAGATGCCATCGTTGTAAAACTAGGCATACCTAATGTACTAGTGTTGAAACTGAAAGATGGGGTAGGCACAGATGTAGTTTGTGCATGACTAGGTGTAGCAGTAAAAGAAGGGTTAACTGTGTTGGTGTTCATACCTAAAGTGGGAGTTTGGGGAACCCCTTGTTCACCTCCTGAGTTAGACATCAGATGTCCGGGGAAGGAAAGATTTGCACTGAAAAGGGGCTGCTGGAAACCAACAGGTGACAGAAGCGAAATTCTAGTATTAGTTAAAGGAGGATTGAAAGGAGTCCTATACTCCGCGGAAGTAAGATATTCCACCTCAACTATACTAAAGTGTTGCTGATCTGTGGTACCTAGTAGTAGTTCCTCAGGAACCTCAATTTCAAGGTTTTCTGTTACAAGTATTTCTTCAGGTAATTCAGTTTCAGGAGTAATTTCTGAAAAAATACCGAGGTTTACCCGCTGTCGTCTAGCTGGTTGTATAGGTTCTGTCCTAACTAGTGGAAGGTTTTGAATCCTTCTCGATCTATGGGGTTGTTGATTCTCTGTGATTATAAATATAAAATAACAGACTAGAACCTAGTGGCCACTACAACTAGGGGGCAAATAGCACGCCAACTAAAAAAGTCCTAAGTATACAAACCAGGCAAACAAAGGTGCCTTTCGGAGAAGAGTCTGGGATGATGAGGGCCCAAAACAGATCAACGAAGGAATAAAGATAGTTACCCGGGGTCCACAATACAATAACTAAGGGTGAAAGCGCTGGAATCACCCAACCGCCCTCCCAAAGACCTGCAAGGGGTTTCCTCCCACGTCTATCTTAGGTACAGCAGATATACCCTCTGCTGTCACCTGTGTATGAACCTAGAGTCAGATACTATGGATACCACAACACCGAAAATTCCTGGGGGAACAGTCACCGGTCAAATCAGAAAGTGTGGGCAGGGTAGCTAAGCCCGAAACTCGAAAGAGTCCCCAATACGCAATCCAATCTTGGCGTATGCTCGAACAAAAAGTAGGAGTATTCCCACAAACTGATCTCACAATGACCTACTGCATAGATCCCAGGAAAATTTTGAGTGAGGTGGGTTTACCTATGATAGTCTCACTACGATTTTTGCACAATGTGTGATCTTGGGTGGTTTAAGGTGATTTAAACCCAAGACCCTAACCTAAACTAGTTGGTGTAGTGTACCCTAAAAAGAAAAAAGTTTCTAGTTCATTTTATTAACAAATTTTAGGGCTTTAATTACTCAAAAAGGGTAGTGCTTTTGTGTGGCATGGTTATGACAAGAAAACAAAAGTGCAATAATATCAAAACTTTCTACAACAAAACTCTTTTCATTTTTTCAATTACTTCTTTCCAAAACTGAAAATCTAAGCAAACCTACTTAAAAAAAATTTGTTTTCTTTTTTGAAATTATACAAAATATACTAAGTTATCTTGTAATAACAAAAACAAGTTCTATTTACTTAAAATACCAATTTTTTTTTTTGCTTTTTCAATAAACGAAAAAGAACTATATAAAAATGGAAAGCAAAATAAAACTTTATATGCAATGTGTGTAAGTATGGCTAAAAGTTCTTAGGCCTATAGCTGTCGAAACCCTAGCTCGAAAAAGACTTGATCTAAGGTTTTTTTTTTTTTGCAAAAAGAAAAAGCCTATAAACTTGAGAACAAAGTGGGAGAAAACAAAGGAGAAAGACACAAAAGGACTGACCTAAAGTATCTAGCCCTAGCAAGACCACTATGCCAAGCACAAGTAGACAAGCAAGCTACCTTACTAACACAAAGAAACTGAGAAATGAACTAGCCTACAGCTGTTTAAAAAGCACTTGCAACCAACAAAGAGACAAGAAGTCCAGGAAGAATGAAACTTGACCAAAAAAGAAGACACCCTAGAGGCTCTACCAAGGACCAAACCCTAAAACAAAGGACGAGAGTAGTAGAGAGCAGACAAACGTCACCACAAACAGCAGATACAAGAGTATGCAGGTTTGTAAGCTAGCAACAAGTAGTCAGGGTCTAAAAAAGTGGAAGTGCTCAACACCAAACACTCCCTAGTCTTCCAAAAAGTCAATAAACGGTTCAAAAATTCCAACGGTCAACAAGCAGTTCAAAAAAAATGGAAAAAACTTTAAGGAAAGGTTCTATGACTTGACCAGAAGTTAAAAACCTTATGCAACCATCAAAGGGATCCTACAGCACAGTCAGCAAATTACCAAAAGGTTTAAAACACAAGCAAACCAAAAAGGAATGCTTCAGAAAGTGTACTCTACTGTGTAGTAGAGCAACTCGCGCCCCTACTGAAATGGGCGCTACTGTATATATAACACAGTAGCGTATGGGTGCTACTGTATATATAGCAGAGTAGTGCTCATATCTCAAAGGCTTGAAAACTGACTTTGGAAGGTATCAAAAATTGATGAAAGCAAGCAAGAAACAGACAAGTGATACCTATAAAGTTCCTCAACACATCAAAGAAGTCAAAACAATCTAAGAAGACAAACAAGAACAAGGCTTCCTAGAGCCAAAAACTCTATTTACCCAGCGAAGTCGCCAGTCTGTTGGCGGGCAAATCTACCCTATAGCAAGGAAACTAATGCTATCAACTTGGTTGGGGTGACAGGTAAGTGTATTGATGCTATTACAAAAACATTTACAAAAAAGAAAGAAGTTGTAGATCTTGGGAACACACCTTTCAATCGAAGTTTGATCCTAGCCTTGACTTGATCTCGTGTTCAACTTCCAAATACACCTTTCCTTCAGCAAACCTGTAATAACAATACCTTTCTCAAAACATTTTGGGCAATATATAAAGCTTGAAAGAAACAAAAATAATGTTTAACATTCAACATTGACCAAAACAAATCCAAATTAAAATGCCATTTCATAACACATTCAAATTGGAACAAGAAAGACACTTCAACCTTTATTAGCAAGTATACCTGATCATGAAACAGGCTCTTGCAACTAGATTCTGGGCTCTGGCTCTTCTCTGGCTTGGATGTCTTCAGCATCAACTCCTCCAATGCAAGCTTCTTCAAAGTTTTTCCATTAATCACTCTTACTATCTCCAATTTCTAACCCTTCTCCTTTAACCTTCTTGGTATTTATAGGATTAAAGAAGCAGTTCAGGTCGATATGTAGTTATGGAGGAAGTTGGGGGAGTTAGAAAACTACCATCAACTAATCCTCCTCGATGAATTAATTTATTTTTTAATCATTTTTTAAGATGTACGTGACTCTTGTTCAGTGGAGTAGTGTATAAGGCGCTACCCTAGTGCTTAACAACTAGCGCTCATTCGATTTTACATTGTGAGCGCTACTATGCTGAGAAGGAGTAGCGTATACTCGGATATGGGCACTACTATTATACAATGGAGTAGCGTATGGGCGCTAGTCTCTTTGAGTAGAGTAGCGCTCATATCTCAAAATGATATTTTTTGGGGTTTTCCAGTAATGTCAGAAAATAGAGTGAGTTGACATATCATCCAAGGTCAACATGCTCCTCCATCCAAGTTGTCCTTTTGTGTGATCAGCAGCTCAGGGTGATCACGGACGAAGAGGTGCAAGTTTGACCTATAACACCCTAGAAACACTAATCTAACCCTAAAAAACTAACACTAATCTAACCCTCAGAAACTAATCTAGAATCCTAGAAACATAATCTAGCCCTAGAAATCCTAGAAAGCTAAACTAACCCTAGAAACACTAATCTAACCCTTAGAAACTAATCTAGAATCCTAGAAACATAATCTAGCCCTAGAAATACTAGAAATCTAAACTAACCCTAGAAACACTAATCTAACCCTCAGAAACTAATCTAGAATCGTAGAAACATAATCTAGCCCTAGAAATCCTAGAAAGCTAAAGTAACCCTAGAAACACTAATCTAACCCTCAGAAACTAATCTAGAATCCTAGAAATGTAATCTAGCCCTAGAAATCCTGGAAAGCTAAACTAACCCTAGAAACACTAATCTAACCCTCAGAAACTAATCTAGAATCCTAGAAACCTAATGTAGCCCTATTAACCTAATCTAGCCCTAGAATCTGTGACCCACCACACGTACCCTCAATAGGGGGTATTTGGACTCCAAGTGTGATAGGATCACTATTAGAAGGGTTTGTCATGTCACACAAGTACACCACTAGAGAACTCAACTTATAGAATCCAAGTCTACATGTCTATCTTGGAATTTTGATCCTCAAACCTTAGGTCTTACCAAGATGCCCACAGCACCCAAATCTGGATATTGCCCCCATTTTCTCTACCACTCTCTCCATTTGGAGCTTTAAGAATTGTTTCAATATTGGTCTAGTACTTGGATGAATATGAGGATCATTTGGGAGCTATGATTGAGTAGCACTAACATGTTCATCATTGTCACCTAATGGTTGGAAATGTCCTTGAGGGAGGCTTTAGACCTACCTCACCCATGTTAATGCTTGAGTTTTTGGAGGTCCCTCATCACCATCTTTGTCATCACCATCTCCATCATCATCACCATCTTCGTCATCATCATCACCATATTCATCATCACTGTCATCTGTAGGTCCCTCATCATCACCATCTTCATCATCACCATGATCTTCATCACCATCACCATCACCATCATCATCAACATCTTCATCATCATCACCACAAGTGCCCAGTGGATGATTTTCCAAAGTTGACCTCTGTGTGCAAAAAGTGCACACTCCCTCACTGAACAAAACCCTAGTTTCCAAGATGGACGTACAAGATGACACCAGGGCCACCGAACCGGAGGGGAGGGGAATCCCTAGCACAATCCCGGTGTCCTGAATCCAACGGAGTTGACGGTTCATCGATCCGAGCCATGATCTTCATTCTATGCCTCGTTCCATCACGCATCCAAAAGGCCTTTAGGGACACCTGCTGGATACGTGCCGGGGGCATAGAACCCTTCGTTGTGTTCCATTAGCCTTTTGTTCAGCATTTCGTGCTCTGATAAGTGGTAATTCACCTCTATCATCGAAAACTTGGGTCTATAGGTACCTTCCCTTTCATATTCCTTGTTATCCACAGGTACACATGTTAGAGATGCCATTCAAACCCAATTGAAAGCTAAGGAAGTGGTTTTATTTGACATCATCTTTGGGAATAAACGTTTATGTAAACCAACAGAAGCTCGAACAATACTCCCTACTTTTAAACACATTCTGGAGAAAGCAAGAGGACAAGTTTATCAAAGCGACTTCATTCATCTGTATTCTCATAATGTACACATAGTCCATCCTTATCTTCATAAACAAGAGTTTAATAATAGCTTGAACTCTTTGGGAGTGGTTATCTCCCTGTATTCAGTTGTCTGATTGGTTGACAAGCTTGCCTGAAAATCTGTACTTTGAACTTCTTTGTTTTATTGTTGAAAATTGGAAGGGATTTTCAAGTCACCTGCAAAGTGCTCCTTTGTTGAAATATGTAAGTTCTTCCAACAACATAGATTTGGCTAGTGTATCAAATGTTGTCACCCACACTAGAATTTATCTTTCGTCAAAGGAGTCGCACATATTGTGGCTAACCAAATGGTCTAGGGAGCTTGGAAGTGCTGCCAAATATTATTCCATGCCTGAATCTACCCAAAAGGAAATTATAAATTTAGATCCTCGAGAAGGCCTGAATCTACCCAGAAGGAAATTATAAATTTAGATCCTCGAAAAGGTGAGAAACTGTATGAGTGGTTGAATCAATATCCTAAAATTACAGATCTTTCTATCTCAAAGTTTGCTGAGTGGCTCCTGGATGTAGTATCAGACTCAACAGACAGTAAACTTGTTATCACCACTAGAATGGCCCTGAGGTGTGCGACTAGAATGCCCATAGTGCCGGAACCGTGGCTCGGTTCATGAATCCGTCGATTCCAGTGGGTCCTCGATGCTAGGTTTCAGCTAGGGGACCCTCCAAAGCATGCCTTGAAGGATCGGAAGCAGTGCGAATTGGCCATCTCCAGAGCTGGGGTTTTGCTTAGTGATGGCCATTCTAGATTCGCTAAAGGGGTGCATTTCTCGTCCGGAAGCCCCCTGGCGTCCGTGGCCATCGTGGACAGGTCCCCAATGGCCACATGGACCTGTGAGAGCCAACGTAATCCAATTTCGCTCACCGGTTTGGGATCCGTGGCCCTAGGGAAAATCCCCAAAGTGTCCCTGAATGGCCCCATGGTGCCCGACTAGAATTCCCATCGCACCAGAACCGTGGCTTGATTCGCAAATCCATCAATTCCAGTGGACCCAGGATGCCGGGTTTCAGCTAGGGGACCCCCCATAGCATGCCTTGAAGGCTCAGAAGCGGTGCCAATTGGCCATCTCCGGAGCTAGGGTTTTGCTCAGTGATTGCCATTCCAGATTCGCTAAACGGGTGCATTTCTTGTTCGGAGGCCCTCGAGCATGCGTGGCCACCATGGACAGATCCACAATGGCCACGTGGACCTATGGGAACCGATGAAATCCAATTTTTCTCGTCGTTTTGGGATCCGTGGCCTCGGGGAAAATCCCCAAAATGTCCCTGAATGGACCCAGGGTGAGCGACTAGAATGCCCATAGAGTCAGAACCGTGGCTCGGTTTGTGAATCCATTGATTCTAGTGGGTCCAAGACACCGGGTTTCAGCTAGGGGACCCCCCACAACATGCCTTGAAGGCTCGGAAATGGTGCCAATGGGCCATCTTTGAAGCTAGGGTTTTGCTCAGTGATGGCCATTCCAGATTCACTAAAGGGGTGCATTTCTCTTCCGGAGGCCCTTGGGCCTGTGTGACCATCGTGGACAGGTCCATAATGGCCACGTGGACTTGTGGGAGCCAACGAAATCCAATTCCGCTCACCGGTTTGGGATCCGTGGCCCCGGGGCAAATCCCCAAAATGTCCCTGAATGGCCCTGGGGTGCGTGACTAGAATGCCCATAGCGCCGGAAATGTGGCTCGGTTCGCGAATCTATCAATTTTGGTGGGTTCGGGACGCCGAGTTTCAGCTAGGGGACCCCCCATAGCGTGCCCTGAAGACCCGGAAGCGGTGCCAATTGGCCATCTCCGGAGCTAGGGTTTTGCTCAATGATGGCCATTCTAGATTCGCTAAAGTGGTGCATTTCTCGTCCGGAGGCCCCCGGGCATGCGTGGTCACCGTGGTAGGTACACAATGGCTACATGGACCTGTGGGAGATGAAGAAATCCAATTCCGCTCGCCGGTTTGGGATCCGTGGCCCCAGGGCAAATCCCCGGAACCCGATTTTGTTGCACAGTTGGAGTTCTATGCCCCCGACAGGTATCCAGCATGTGTCCTTGAATACCTTTTGAATGCAAGACGGAACGAGCCATAGAATGAAGAATGTGGCTCAGATCGATGAACCATCGAATCCGTTGGATTCAGGACACTTGGATTGTGCTAGGGGTGCCCCTCCCCTCCGTTCCGGTCGCCCCGGTGTCATCTTGTATGTCCATATTAAAAACTAAGGTTTTGCTCAGTGAGGGAGTGTGCACTTTTTGCACACGAGGGTCAACTTTGGAAAATCATCCACCAAGCACTTGTGGCTAGCGTTGCTGGCCGAAACCCACCTAGACACACTTGCATGACTCCCCTGTTATACCTCCATATTGCATAGTGTGACATCTTCACCATAAAAATAGTTGACGACACTTTCCCCTACTGCTTAAAACACCCAGAAGAGAAAAATGATGAATGATCCTTGAAGAAAAACCTATCTTGAGACTTCATATACCTACACTACCGCGCCTTGCTCAAGCTTAAGGGAGCGGTAGTCCCCACTACCGTGCCTTGCTCAACCCACTTGAGACTTCATATACCTACACTACCGTGCCTTGCTGAAGCTTAAGGGAGCGGTAGTCCCCACTACCGCGCTATGCTCCTTCTCTGACACGCGGTACTATTATGCTATGCTCAGTTGAAGGGGCGTGGCACTCCTTTTTTATCCTTTTTTCCATGGGTTGTGGGATCTTGATTTTCGAGAGATTTTTGAGGATTGGTACACCTGATTCGATCCTAACTCACTTTCTCAGATTAGTGGGCCTGATCCACTAAACACTCCCAAGATCCATCCTTCTCTCTTGTTGGTTAACTCTACTACACACTATAAGAGAGAGGCCTTCCATGAGAAAAAGGAGGAGGACTCTTGGAGACATCAAACCTATGATCTTGAATCTTTGTGGAGATAGCTAGAGGAGAAAGCACATGGAGCTGGGAGTTGGCTTGGACATCAAGTAACCATTGTAAGTAACTTCAAGTTGGAAATAAAACATAACTTGTCTTGTTTCCCAAATCATGTATGTTGATTTTGTTTCAATCATATGATTTGTATCTGCTATAGATTTAGATTCTAACTCATATTTCAAGTTGCTATAGAATCGTATATGATTGTATCTTGGTTTCATTCACGAGGACTTGGAGATTGGAGCGACCATTAGGATGAGCAATTGAATCGAAGGTCAGTTAGATCTCTTCCATTTATTTTAGCAATATAGTCTTGAGATGTTTGTTTAGATCTAGGAATTCAAGGTAGCATTTGTTATCTTTTTGTCTTAGTTTAGAGTCAGTTAAAGTCTACTTTAACCTAAGAGAGTTTCTACCTATCCGTAGGGAGAAATTTCTACAACAAAAATTGGCGACTCCGCTGGTTTGAACCCCATTTGATTGATTTATCTCACTTTCAGTCATTTTTTATTGTGATTTTTCTTTCTCTTCAAACCAGTACTGAATTATGGTCTCTTTGACCTTTATTCACCCCTCCTCTCGACATCTTTCCTCCCTCTGTGATCAGTGAGTCCTCTGGGTCTGCATCAACCCTAAAAATTTCAATTTCTTTTTCAAAAGTTGCGTTTTTCCATCCTTTGCAACAGTACTGTGCCCCCACTACTGGCTACAGTGCGGTAGTACCGCGTACCCAGCACTCTTACCAGAGTGGTAGTGTACCAGTACCGCGTTATAGCTTGTTTCTGCCATGCGGTAGTGTCTGCATTTTTTCAATTTTTCTTACCTGTTTGGTTTCCTGAGTCATTTTTTATTTTCTCTGCCTCAGTTTGGTGTTTTTTGTTGCTTATTACTATCCTGTTCATCGCACAGTCTTTGTGGTTTGTTTATTTCTCACTGTGATCTTGATTATTTTATGAGTTAGTGGCATTATTTGCACATTGGGTCACCCCTTCAATCTGATTGCATTGGCTTGATCTTCCCATTACAACCAAACTATTACTACTATCCTCTCTTACAGGATTTTGTATTTTCATAATCACATTGTTTTTATAAATATCATCTTTTCGATTATTATCATTAAAATCTATATTGAAAATTATCATTGGAGAACATTTGTGTTGTTTGGATTGAAATTATCTAGCAGTATTATCGTGCATTAGGAATTGAACCATTCATTTGCCACATAAATTCTCATTTCTCATTTTTTGAAGCATTCTAGTTGCAGATCAGTGAATTGGAAAGAAGTGTTTATTTCAGTTTGGCTTTACTTAGAAAAGAAAACAAAAAATTTATTTTGAAGTGGTTTTTCATTGATTGTGAAAGTTTCATGCATTTATGATCGAATAACTCTCTCTCTTCCATAGCTAGTTTTCATCGAATACAAGACTTATTTCGATTCATTCTCACTTGCATGGTTTGGGTCGTCACAACACCACCAAGTTTCTTGTCCATTTACCTGATTGAGTAATACAACCACTAAAATTAATCTCCCTAACTAAACCAACATTAACCTCACTTGAGGAAATCAAAAGAATTTGGTAGTTAGGTAGGACACCGGGGATAGGCATCAAAATAATTCCCCCTTGTCATTTTCATCTGAGACATAGTTGTTGTCCTCTAGGGAACTAAAATCCTCTAGTATTTATTGACACGGTCATAGACCAATTTGTGGAGGGGCCTCTTGACTGTAACTTTAAGGGTTTAAACCACCGTGAGATCGAGAACCGGACGGACTCTGTGGAATGTCGCACTCCACTTAGCCCTAAGGCAACATCGATCATTGTCTTCCTTGTATTCATAGTAATGAAAGGGTGATAAGGCAGAAGCGCTGAAAACCTTTTCCAACGTGTCATGAATGAGGTAGCTTAGTGACTTTTCTACTAGGGCTCTTTTACCCAGGATCCCTTTCAGTAGAGGGATATCCTTCTCATATTGGTCTCTCACGTTGTATTGTTCGACTTGGATTTCATCACCTTGCGAAGGATACAACTTGTTGAGGTCTCCAGCTCTTAGTTAGGAGTTTGCTTGTTATCTCATCTTTATAGAGGGTCATTTTTTCTTTTTAGTGACTGCTTGTTGGCATTCTAGCCATTATTTTTCTCAGCTCGCTTATTGAGACGCCCGTCTCAATATAGGTTTTAGAGCTTTCCTTTTTGGCCTACGAGCCTTGCTTTTTCTAGCTCCTCTTTTGCACACTCGGCTGCATTAGAGTTTTTGAGTTCTTTGTTACGAGACTGCCCCCGGATTCCGTATTCCTCCCATTATGTTAGAACCACCACGGAGATCACGAAGAGTATAGGGAAAAATCCCTCCACCACCACCACCACCACAGACCTCCGGTCCACCTGCATCACGTATTCCCACCCCTCATGTCCGCGGTGCTGGTCGAGGGAACATTCCACCGCCGATACACACTACATCTTCAGTTCCTCCTGTAACTGTTACTCACAGCACGGTCTCAGAACCTCTTGTAGTTTCTGCAACCACTAGTACATCTGAGACTCTCACTGTCACTTCACCCACTGTTATTCCAAATATATATGCCATAGTGGACAACACTACAGTGGCTGAATCTAGTACAACCCAAGATACTAGACCGGAGGCCATCCTCCTCCCCAATGTCAACACTTCCCTTCCACCAGAGACTTTCCACGATGACACGGAAGCATTTGTTGGCACCACCGAAGGATCTGACCGGGATATATCTAGATTGATTCCAGTCCCGGACGGGTACATCGAAGTTATCAAAGAAACCCAACTTCCTGATACACCTTTTGAACCTGACTATGGCTTTATCACTTCCCAAGCGGAACCTCCACCTGTTACCATGGCGCCATCCAGTGTTCATCCGCAGGAAACCGGTTCTTCCAGCAACATATCTCATATCGTATCTCTCCCCAACCTCCCTTCAGGACATGAGATCATGGCCTCCATTCAGTCTAGTATGGTTAGTCTAGCTAATTCCCCATTAGCGTCGGCACAGTTTAAAGATGATACAGAGAAAATGCTCTCGTCGGCTTCTAGATATCCCCCTGCTACCCGTCCTCCCGACTTCTGGGATCCCAACATTCCGTCTAGCACAGAGTTTCATCACTCCTATGCAGACGGCTCCGAACCTTCAGACGTTACTATACCTCTGTTCCTGCCAGACACCGAAAAACTTTTGCAGGATACGAACCCAGACCCAGTCTTCGATAGTCCTCCTATTGTTGAAGACGCTATGGACGACACCCTCAATACCCCTTAGTTAAATTCCCCACATTTGCTTCCATCACCCATGTTTGGCGCACATTCTATGAGGGATAACCCAGTTTTTTCTCTGTCCCCGCCCGTCACATATGGTAGACCCCCTCCACAAATCGACACCTTTGGCGTCGTTGGCCAATTGACACTATCTTACCTTGCTAGTGTCGGAAGAACACCAAGTCATACCGCTGGATCATCCATATTAACCGAAGGTTCACCTTCGACCACTATCTACACCATCTCAGGAGGTGGACAACCGACTGCTGCGACCCCCAATTCCAACAACCAAATCCCTCTTGGAGGGCCATCAACCCAACCTACTGGAGGACAATCCTTTGTTGGAAACCCCGCTCCTAGTCACCAACCGCCTCCCATCGGGCCATCAACCCAACCTACTGGAGGACAATCCTTTGTTGGAAACCCCGTTCCTAGTCAACAACCTCCTCCTATAGGGCCATCCAACCCATCTGCTGGAGGGAAACCCATCGGCACCATCCAATAGCCCTCCCAACCAGCAGCATCTGCTTAGTATGGTATGTACAACCCACCTGGCAACGGACAACCTTATTCTGGTTTCCCAACCGGGCCTCATCTTCAACATCCCTCGTCAGGCACGCTTCCTTCTTGAGGATCTCAAATGCCACAGAGCGGGGGGTACTCATTGTTTGGAAACCGGAACCAAGCTGGGGGGAAATCTCAAATTCCCCCCAACTTGAATTCCGGCCTCCCCTATCCTTCGGCTGCCACAACTCCATGGAACCCATCTCTTCAATTTCCACATCTTCATCAAGGTGGAACCAACATTCCATGGACACCATTGTCGCAGCTACCCCCCAACCATGCTACGGGAAACCCTCCACTTACTCAAAGTAGCTGTAACATTCCTGGGACACAAGAACTCCAGGGAACCTTTCCCCAACCAAGAGCAGCAACCATTCCTAGGATACAACGACCCTAGGGTACCATACCTACCATCCCCACTCAGCAGAATATCTGACAACCGGTTACCACCATGATTCCTAGTCAGGTAATGACTTCCAACACACAACCAGTTAACCAGATGGCCTACTACCCCCAAAAATTCTAGTAGTACCCTGCGGGAAACACATATGGGTATAACACGCAGCAATATGCTATGCAGGGCCCCCCAGGTTTCTCTGCACCATACGGTTATTACTCATACCCGCAAACCAACCGTCAACTTCCCTTTTTGGCCACGCTAGATTTACTCGATTTTTCGAGGCTCATTAACGATCCTATATGGCATGAACCTCACTAGCCACCCATCCCTGCCAAACTTCCATCGGACATTCCTAAGTTCGATGCTAAGCCCGGGGAAGACCCCAAGAACCACGTAATGACCTTCCATCTTTGGTGTTCATCCAACTCATTGATGGACAATTCCATTCGACTACGGCTCTTCCAGCGTATGCTTACCGACACGGCAGCAAAATCGTACATCAAGTTACCACAACACTCTTTCCATGATTTTAACACCTTGGCTATGCATTTTTTTACCCATTTCCATCTCCCCATCCGGTATGAGACTGGAACAAAACTATTAACCTCGTTGCGTCAAACCACTTCTATGCACATTTCGGATCACATCCATGAATGGCATCGACGCCGTAGGCTAATCAAGGCACCCATTCCAGATCAGCTACTCGTTGATTGGTTCACAAAGTCATTCTTGCCTCCCATAGCCAGGGATATCGCTATGTGCGGGCCAGTCACGGAAGAACAAGCCATCTCGGCAGCCCAGTACATGGATTTGGTATATACCCAATCCGGCACTTTACACGAACTTCTTCCCCATGCCGCCTGCGTTACCACTTATCCAACGAAACCTGCCACTGAACCCCCCATTAATGGTATTGCCGGTTCAGTCAAGGCTCAGCCTACCACCAACTCGACAGGGCAACAAGCTTCTGCTTCCCCCACTCTATCTCAGGTTGCTCCAAAAGCTTCTACTTCTCCTGCTGTCTCCTCCGAAGTAAACGCAGTTCAATCTACGTCACAACCATCCGGAGGAAAGAAGAAGAACAATCATGGTAAATCCAAGAAGAACCAGCAGGAGAATCCCAAGCCACAACCCACCCACAATGACCTGAAACCACATCGAAAGGCTAAGTTTCCCTGCCTCATTTGTCAAGACGATCACTACAAGCGTGACTATCCCTACAATGATGAAGTCAACAAATTCATTAAAGGATCCTCTAGCCCGACAGTGTTAACTGACCCTTTCCCTCAGGAGCAATCGCAGATGGTTTCCCAAGAAACCCCATAAGGGGGCAACCCGAGCAACCCAGCTCGCGGAGAGACATCTGCAAATTGCAAGATCCCGATGATGAGAAATGAGGAGATTCACATAACCACTCATTCAAAGACATATGAGAACCCCCCAAGTTCAAACAATCAGTCAGAGACAGCCAAAGGAAAGTCTCCTGTCGAAGATCCATCTCCTACCTCTCCCCCTAATGGCCATCTCCATATCGAGAGACCGCTTATGGACATAGTGCTACGCCCACCCAAGGGCACCATACGAAAGGAAACTTTTAATCCCAATGCGCGAGCTGCCCAGAATTACAACATTGTTGAGGATTTAGCTCAAGAACCTTGCGCCATGTCGACTCTCGAGGTTCTTCAACACTGCCCTATGTAGCGTAGAACCCAGATACTTCAAACACTATTATGTTTAACTTGGAGTATGCCAAACCTCGGATTTCCCACCAATTAGCCTTCCAGGTTCATGCAAAAATCCATGGAAATAGCATCCATCGCACTGTTTTAGATGAAGGTGCCTCCACGTCGATCATGTCTTTGAATTGTTGAAGAGCCTTAGGCTCACCCGAAGTCACGACGTCTCCCACCACTCTCAAGGCATTTGACGGACATGGTTTTCAACCTTATGGACTCATTCCTGCAATTGGTGTTGAACTGGGGGGAAAAACAGTATCCGTACACCAGGGTATTTTTTAAGGATTATAAAAGTATGCTTAAGTGTAGTATTCTAGGCGATTATTTTGGATTGAAAAAAACATAAATATAGATTGGTAGGCGAATACTAAATATGAAACATACAATTTACTACTGAAACTTGTAAATTTTGGTGAATATTATGATAAAAAAACATATTTTATGTATATATAGGTGATATTAGAGCCTAAATATGACCAAATAGCGAATTTATTTTTTGAGAAAAGGCCCAAAAAATATCCAATTGGCAAAATTTCGCCCCTAAAAATTTCCCTGCCGTACACATCGAAGTTGTGGATGCACCATTGGATTACAATCTTCGACTTGGTCAAAACTGGTTTTACGCCATGACCGCCATAGCATCTACTATCTTTCGAATCATGCAATTTCCTCATCAAGGGAAAATTGTCACCATAGATCAGCTTGATTACTGTATCCCAGACTCTCATCCGAACTCCGCCAACACCGTCCCGTTATTGGATCAGCCTCGGTACCGGTTCTGTTAACACCCAAAAAGTGTTCACTACCTCATCTACCCCATTACATGACTCATTTGTCCATTTTCCTACCATATTTTCCTTAAAACCCCTCAAAATCCCACTAAAAAGCCTCCAAAAGGCTAAAAAACCTCCTTTTTCCTCCAAAAATAGCAAAATCCCTCTAAAAAGGGAATAAAAAATATAAAATAATGAGGAAAAGGAGGAAAAAACCCTATACAGATGCCCTAAACCATATGGTTCCCAAAACCATGGGCCAACACTCCACCACCAAAAAACTATAAATAGGTGATGGAGACCCCTTATTCCACATCCACAGTCATAAGCACCCTTACTTTGCCAAAATCTCTCTTGAAACCCTAGCTCACCCTTGAGCTACTTTCACCTTGAGAGCCCCTTTTGGCCCATTCCCACCATTGGAGAAAGAGAAGGAGCAAGTTGGAGCTTGGAGCAACCCTCTTGGACATTGCAAGAGCTTCATCAACCTTCACATTGGAGGTAAAAATTAATACAAAAGCCATTCTTTACATCTTATTTGTTATGTTTCATGCACATGTTTAGAGTAATTTATATTTCTGTTTTAGCATTTTAATTTACATTTACTGAACTGCTACTAAGGAGTCCATTCTCTTTAGTAGGTGCTCATTTGCACAAGCTAGGGGTAAAACCCTAGCTACAGTTTTTGGCGACTCCCCTAGTTTTGAATTTTTGGTTACAATTTTTAAATCTTTTTTTTTGTTCGGCTGTCCCTTTCGGCCGCCGTATACCGCGTTTTTTCCCCCAACAGTCGCGTCCCGACCGCGTCTTTCAGGCACTTACCTGCGACCCAACCGTGGCTCTCAAACTGTTTTCGGCGACCTGCCGGCCGCTTTCAGTCTGTTACCTGCGATTCGGTCGTGGCTATTAGCCTGTTTGATCCAGTCTAACTGCGGCTATTTCCCTTTTTTCGGCGTCCCTCCTGCGGCTTTCGGCCAGTTTCCCGCAACCCGTCGGCGCCTTTCGGCGTCTTTCCTGTGTCTCACCTGCGGCTTTCGGCCAGTCTCCCGCAACCCGCCGGCGCCTTTCGGCGTATTTCCTGCGTCCCGCCTGCAGCTTTCAGCCAGTTTCCCGCAACCCGCCGGCGCCTTTCGGCGTCTTTCCTGCATCCCGCCTGCGGCTTTCGACCAGTTTCCCGCAACCCTTTCGGCGTCTTTCCTGCGTCCCGCCTGCGACTGTTCATCTTTTTTCCACGGTCTGACTGCCCAGATTTTCCCAAAACCTGCAGTGTGGTTTCTGTAAATTTTTCCCTATTTTGAACCCAGAACTTTGCTACACTATTTTCTGCACCAGCACAACCCTCTGTCCTCCTGCAACCACCCTCCTTATAGCATTTTTCTGCAGTTTTTATTTCTGTTTCATTTATAGAATCATTTTTACATTTTCAGCACTTTACATTGGAAAAAGAAAATTGTGCATTTTAAAAGTTCATTTCTGTATTGTTATTGCTAGACAGAAAGTTTCCCTCCCTAGTGGCACTTTCTACTTGGGTTCATCATCACCTCATGAGCACACACTCTGTCACATAATTCAAGTGAGCCTTAAAAAACTATCTAACTCAACCAATATTCTAACCCCACTTGGGGAACACAAAAGAATCTTTGTAGTTAGGTAGGATCGGTGGGATAGGCTTCCAATAACACCCCTCGGTTACTTACACTTGAGACATAGTTGTTGTCCAATTAGGGAACCAAAATCTCCTAGTACTTTTTGGCACGGTCACAACCAGTTTACCAGAGGGCCTCTCCCCTAGGAGGGTTGAAGTCGCGAGACTAGTTCCGGAGGCCTGAGTGGAATACCACACTCCATTCAGTAACCGAAGGGCTACCTTTCGTAGTTCTCGGGATATCCCTGTATTGGGGTATTGCGGTAAAAGGACCAAACGGCAGATTCACCTTTCTGGACGTGTCATGAACGGGGTATCTTAGTTGTCATTCTTCTAGGATTGACTACTCGGTGTCCCTCCCGGTAGGGGGACATCTTAGCCACTTGGATTTCCTATTCATATTGTCTGACTTGGATTTCATCACCTTGCAGAGGATATGTCTAGTTGAGTCAGAATACTTTTGAGTTAGGTGTTTGCATGCTCCCTTACCTCCTGGTCTAGTGAGTCCACCATTTTATATTTTTAGGAAACCTACTGCTTGTTGGTAATCTGACCATTTTGTTGGTACTCCACTTATTATAGCACAACTATTACAGTAGGTGTTTTGAGTTGGTTGTTGGCCTGAGTGCCTTGTTTTTGAGCTCTCCTTCTGCACACTCGGTTGCATTAGGGTTTTTGAGCTATTTTTTACTCACCTCAACCCACAGAGTTTCGACACCATTTGTCACCATTGAGTCTCCGAGACATTCTCGGCGCTTCAGGGATGATCCCCCACAACATGGTTCACTTGACACCACACGTCATCACCACAGATCATCATCGCTTGATACCACTTATCACATATCTAGAGCCTTGTCACTTGACTCCACTCGTCAACGGCATAGGACTCCGTCACCAGATATTGACGCCCCTTACTTTACCTCCGATTCTGAAGAAGAGTCTGAGAACCCCATTTACACTGCCCCTACTAGCCCCATGGCTGGCATGACTTCCACTCCTTTCATTGTAGGGACCATTGGTGGCACGTCCACCACTACACCAGTTACCACACCTGCTCTGGGAATGCCCTCGATGGCGGCCACGTCCACCATCCCGATCACCATTCCCATTCCCGTAGCTGGCATACATACCACCACTCCACCAGTGACTCACACTACCCATGGTGGTGCAGGACCATCCTATACCACCTTAGTTCCCCCACTTGGGGGCAACATTCCCAACCCTACCCCTCTACTTGGGGGCATGGGCCCCAACTTGGTCCAACCCACTCCTGCGTCACATCCTTCTTCCAGTCTGCCATTCATGGCTAGCCTCAACCTACCTGACCTAGCCAGACTGACCAACGATCCTATCCGACATGACCCTGCATGGCCTCACATGCCTACCAAGCTCCCCTCTGACATCCCTAAGTTCGAGGGAAAGGCAGGTGAGGACCCACAAAACCATATCATGTCTTTCCATCTATGGTGTTCCTCCAACTCCATAGTGGATGACTCTATTCGCCTCCGTCTGTTACAGCGCACCTTCATTAGCTCTGCAGCCAAGTGGTATATCGAGCAACCCCGTGGGACCCATGCCACCTTTACTTCCCTTGCCTCGACCTTCCTGCAGTTCTTCCAGTTACCTGTCCGCTATGACGCAGGCGTTGAGATCCTCCTATCTTGCAGACAAAACACGGCTACCCACATCACGGACCACATTCATGAGTGGCGTAGATGCTGTAGCTTATGCAAGATCAAATTAGACGACCGTATCGTCCTAGATTGGTTCCTCAAGTCCCTTCTTCCTGTCATTGCTAAGGATGTAGCTTTCGAAAGACCCCAGTCTGAAGAAGAGGCCATCCTTAAGGCATAGCAGTTCGACCTCATTTACGCCCAGTCGGGTTATCTCTATACCATTATACCTGACGCCCCTCATGGCGAGTCCTCCCAGCATGATGCGCCAGGGGCATCCCATGCTGCAGACGGCATCATTGGCTATGTTTCTTTGCATCCCCAACCCTTTTCCATAGCACGTCCTACCCCGGGCCCCGACCTTTCGTGGGCTACCTCACAGTCTAGGGATACCAACTCATATGCTCCTATGACACATCACCACCATTCCCATGGACCCACCTGTCCACCTCAGTGCTTCGTTCATGCGCCCCCTGCTTACAACCCATCGGTCGCACCTCAGCCCTATTACCACCAGCAGGCTGCACCAGCTCCTGCGCCTTCCCAAGCCCAACCAGCTTATTACCCGCCACAGGCAGCCCCTGCGGCAAACCCACAACCTGCTCCGCAGACATATCAACAACCTCCTCAAGGTGCTGCACCTGCACAACCTCCACCTACATATCATCCACCGCAGCCTGCTCCCGCACCTGCAAAACCTCAAAACCCACCTGCTGCTCAAGGTCAAGTTTATGCCCAAAACAACCCGCAGCAAAACCAAAACAACCAGCGCAACCAGGGCCAACAAAACCGCGGTAAGGGCCGTAATCGTGGGAACAACCAACCTATAGATCAAGGTGGTCAACCGCCTAATCCCCCAGACAACAACAACGCGTCCCCCGCTAACCAAAACCCTTATCGCCCGCCCAAGTAGGCTAAAAACCCTAATTTGTGAACGAACCATCCTTGTTCTATCTGTGGGGTCTATGGCCACTACACACATACTTGCCCACATTTGGAGTGAGCTCGACAACTTTGGGTTCATGATGCCCATCGCCAAGAACATGCAAATCCTCAAGCACAGCCCAACCCCCCACAACCTCAGCAGCCACCTTTGGTGCTGCAAAACCCCTTACCAACCCAAGGCGTCGTGAACACAGCCGTTTGCACCCCCCCAAGCCAATGCTCCACCCCAACAACAACAGATCACATACGCCGCTCCTGATCAACCCATGTTTGACTCAGGTACCCACCACTTGTTGATGATGTCTTCTGCTGATGTCAACCTTCAAACTCGCCGGAACCAATATGGCTCCACCTCTGAAGCCCCTCCCTTTGATAAAACCACTAACGCTCATCCCATTGATCAAGCATTATGTCTCCCTCCGCCTCCCATAGATGGCGCTTCCAAAGCACCTCGTTTCCCACTTCGCCGTATCAACAACAACCCCAATGCGCGCGCTGCGTCCAACTACAACATTGTAGACGACCTAGCCCAATCTCCTGTAGCCATGTCTGCGTTAGAAGTCTTGAAGAACTGCCCTTCCCAGCGCAAGACTTTACTCTCAGCCATTGGGGCTATTGACCCAAATGATTCGAATTTGATGGCATTTGATTTGGACCAGTCCGAACCACGCCTTCCTTCCACCTTAGCATTCCAAGTTTCTATTTCCGTTCGGAATCTCTTGTCATCCATCGATGCATCATCGATGAAGGTGCCTCCACATGCGTTATGTCTACATTCGTATGGCAGAAGTTGGGATCCCCTACCCTCCAGTAGTCCACCACTGCGTTACGCGCCTATGACGGTCGTTCGGCTCAGCCCCAAGGTCTCCTAGCCAATGTCCCTGTCCAGTTAGGTGGTAAAACCGTCCTCATCGATATCAAGGTCATCAACGCCCAGCTTGATTACAACCTCTTACTCGGTCGCAGCTACATGTATGCTATGCGGGCGGTTGCTTCCTCTGTCTTTCGTACCATGATGTTCCCCCATGATGGATGCATGGCTAAGATCGACCAACTTACTTACTATGATCCAAATGCCCCCGCTGCACCCGAAAATGTTCTCCCCATGGTTGAACAACTGGTCAGTGGTGCCGCTACCTCATTTGTTTCCTCCTTGGGACTCGGAGATTACTCAGACCCCCCGATGACATCCACCTTCCAATCCATTCCTCCCCCGTCGTCTACGCCCGAAGTGTCTGACTTATGTACTCTGTCCCATGATAACCAAACACCTAACAATCAACCACCCTTGTTTCCTAAACCACCATTGGTACCTAGCCACATTGGTGTTACACCTATCCATACGATCCCCTTCCTAGTCCCTCCCTCGAGAGTAGTAAGCACCCCGATCATGGCTACCCTTAGCCTCCTTGGGCTAACCTTGGGATTACCCGTCTGGTATCTTTCGCCTCCCGTTCCCCCACCGACACCAAGCGTCGTCCTCCAACCGGTACAACCCATGGCTACTACCACTCAGCCACCCCCCGGTGTCTCTACCCCTTCGTCCTCCACGAACCCTCCTCCCACTCCCAAACCCACTGGGGGCAGAGGTCCCCAACCTTACACTATTGTACCTCCTCCCAAGATAGTCAAAAACCCCCCAGTATTTCGTGCTCCTCCCAAATGCTCATTGTGCGACGAGTTAGGCCATGCGACTCACCAGTGTCCACAGTTACCTGCATTACAGGAACACATGCAGATGCTTGACGATGACCCCAGTTTCCCGGTTGTCAAACTAGATCCCACTCCTAAGCCTCGCGACAAATCACTGCGCACTAACCACCCCTGTTCCATATGCGGTATTTACGGGCACTACTCACATCACTGTCCTGATCTCCCCGATTACAGAGCAGCTCTCTATGAGATGAACAATCTAGATCTCGAGACGGCACCAACCACTATTGAAGAGATTCACCCCCCGATCTCACCCCCATCAAGGGAGGTCAACACCATTTATATGATCTCTTCCACTACCATTCCCACATCAACCGATTTGATGGCCCAAACTTTCCGTACTGATGAGGAGATTCTTGAGGCACTCACTGCCTCGAAGTATCCCTGGGATGACATGCACCATCGTTCGTATTTCCTCCCAGAAGCATCTTCCTCTAGCACCGCTACCCAATTTGCGATTGAATCCAAAGACTTCCTTCCCACCAAGGTCGACTGGTTCAAGGACCCTATTCCTGCTCCTGACACCTTCGAGGAAGGTAACATGGCTAACATCTCACCTATCATCCAAATTGATATCGCTACCCCCGGGAGTGCCCCTGAACGCATCACTTTAGGAGCCTTCTGCAGTAAGCAAGAGATTGAGGAATACACAAACCTCTTCAGAGAGTTCCGTGATGTCTTTTCCTGGTCCTATACCCAAATGCCCGGTCTTGACCCCGCCATTATAGAGCACCACATTAACACATGGCCTGATGTACCCTCCATCCGTCAGAAACAACGTCCCATTCATCCCTCAAAGCTCCCAGCTGTCAAAGCAGAGATTGAGAAACTATGCAAGGCAGGATTCATTTATCCTATTGCCTGTACCACATGGGTTTCAAACCCTGTCCCCGTTAACAAAAGACAAGGCACCATTAGAGTATGCATTGACTTCCACGATTTAAACCATGCTTGTCCCAAGGACAACTTCCCCACGCCATTTATTGACCAACTCATCGATGCGTGTGCGTATCATGAAGTCCTCTCTTTCATGGACAGTTTTTTCGGATATAATCAGATTCAAATACGAAAGGAGGATCAGTACAAAACTGCCTTTACCACCCCATGGGGCACCTTTTCCTATCGCGTCATGCCTTTCGGCCTCAAAAATGCTGGTGCCACATTCCAACGGGCCATGACCTATTTCTTTCACGATTTGGTCCATATCCTGCTAGTCTACCTTGACGACCTTACAGCTCATTCCCGGAAATGATCAGACCATCTTAACGACCTTCGACAAGTTTTTCTGCGTTGTCGCAAATATCAAATCTGCTTGAACCCACACAAGTGTGTCTTTTACGTTCCGGCAGGCCGATTGTTGGGTTTTATTGTTTCCCAGAAAGGAATTACTGTTGATCCCCTGAAAGTCCAAGCCATCTTAGACCTTCCCGCTCCTCGCACGCTCCGGCAGCTCCAAAGTCTGCAGGGGCGATCCAATTTCCTTCGACGCTTCGTCCCTGATTACGCCACTACCATTCACGGTTTCCTGCGCCTGCTTCGTACCCACGTACCCTTCGTCTGGGATGAGCAAGCAGAAGCTGCATTCGAAGCCCTCAAGAAAGCTCTCATGCAAGCTCCCTTGATCTCCCCTTCGGATTTCTCTCAGGACTTCATCCTCTACATCTCGGCATCCGAGCACGCTGTGTCTGGAGTCTTGGTTCAAGAAGACGTCTCCCACCAAGAGCATGTCATTTACTACGTTAGCCAGACCTTGTCTAGTCCACCCCTACGTTACCCATATGAGGAGAGAATAGCCCTAGCTGTGGTCTTTTCCGTCCAAAAACTGTGACACTATATCTTACTTAGTCATACCACAGTCGTTGCTGACTCCAACCCCATGGTCTATCTCCTAAATCGGCGGCTACTGCAAGGTTGTGTTTCTAAATGGGTCATTATCCTCCAGGAATATGACCTCACTTTTCGAACACCTAAGAGCACCAAAGCCCTTGCGCTTGCCCAGCTCATCACTGATCTACCTTCCCTTCTCCCGGCCCCACAAATATTCAATGAGTTACCCGACAATCACTTGTTCACTATCTCGTCTGATGACCCATGGTACGGTGATATTTTGTTATACCTGCGCATGCAAAAGTTCAGACCCAAAGTCACCCGTAATGAACGCCATCGCATCCGTCACCAGGCCTCTCGATATCTCCT
Organism: Larix kaempferi; assembly: GCA_027924585.1. Classification (NCBI taxonomy): domain Eukaryota; kingdom Viridiplantae; phylum Streptophyta; class Pinopsida; order Pinales; family Pinaceae; genus Larix; species Larix kaempferi. The sequence goes on along the minus strand of BSBM01000173.1, from coordinate 22,304,777 downwards.
CTTAGGCGATGTCCTTTACCGGCGGGGGGTTGACACCATTCTTCGTCGTTGCCTTACACGCGAGGAAGCTGAACACGTCCTTAATGACTGTCATAGTGGTGCCTGCGGCGGCCATTTCTCTGAGATGGCCACTGCCCAAAAGGTCATCCACGCTGGATATTTTTGGCCCACACTTTTCATCGACTGCATCACTGCGGTCAAGCACTGCCATAACTGCCAACTTTTTGCCCCCAAGGCCCGGACACCTCCTGCTCCGTTACACCCAGTCGTCACCGTTGGTCCCTTTTGTAAGTGGGCCATCGACTTCATGGAGTGTAGACCCCCGTCTACTAACGGCCACAAATACATCATTGTCACCGTTGATTACTTTACCAAATGGGCCGAAGCCATGCCTACCTTCAATTGTACCGCTGACACAGCCGCCCGTTTCTTTTTTAACCATGTTATCACTCGATTCGGGGTTCCTAAACAGTTAGTCTCAGACCATGGTTCACACTTCGAAGATTCCGTTTGGTGTGAGTTATCCACCCTACTCAAGTTCGAACATCAGTTCTCCTCTGCTTACTACCCCCAAGGGAACGGCCAAGTAGAGGCCATTAACAAAATCTTAAAGACCATCCTCCAACGCACTGTTGACTAGCATAAGTCTAATAGGCACCATATGCTCTTCCCCGCCTTATGGGCTTACCGTACATCCACCAAGACCGCCACTGGTTTTACTCCGTTTCACCTAGTTCACGATGTAGAGTCTGTCCTCCCCATTGAGTGTCAGATACCTGCCTTACAAATCGTCGTCGAGCTTCTCCCCGATACCTCCCCACTCGAGCAACATCTGCTATCCCTCGAACAAGCCGATGAAGACCATCGTGCTGCTCTCCAGACCATTGAAGTTGCCAAGAACCACTCCAAAGCTGGTTACGACAAACATGTCCATCCTCGAACTTTCCATGAAGGGGACCTCGTCCTCGCCTATGACCAAGCACATGACAAAACTAGTAAAGGGAAGTTTGAATCCATGTGGCAAGGCCCTTACATTGTGCAGACTTGTCTCGGCAAGGGGGCATACCTTTTAGTTGACTCCGAAGGTCACCCTTTGCGCAACCCTCGTAATGGGTTGTATCTCAAACGCTTTTATCCCTAAATCACTCGCGGCCCCATCGGTCCGCATTGTACAGTTTGCTCTCTTTTTTGTTTTTCACCTTTTTTAACATGATCTTACATTCCTCATTTTTTGCATGACCACAGATGGACCATCTTCCACCTCACTATACTGGCTTCGCCGATGGAGCAAGCCGCTGGTCTCCCAACCTGGCTTCTGCAGCGTGGGTCCTATATTCCCCTTCCCATGAAATGATTCACCTTGACGGAATCTATATAGGTGCTGCTACCAATAACCAGGCGGAGTATGATGCTGTGACCGGTCTCCTGACTGCTGCCCTCCAGATGGGCATACGTCACCTCCATGTGTTCCTAGACTCCCAGCTGCTTGTCTCCCAGCTCAACAACTACTACCAGGTGCGTGATCCCTACCTCTTTAGAAAATTCCTGCGCACAAAACAACTCAGCCGACAGTTCGAATCCATAACATTCACCCATGTCCCAAGAGCTCAAAATAGTGTCGCAGATCAAATGGCCAACAACATTCTGGATTGGCACATCAATCACACCATGTAAAATCTCCATCATGCATAGCATCTCATAAAAATATATAAAAACCCAAAAAGATTGCAAGGGGCATCCACGTGCCTATCATCACATAAACATTCGCATCCATGTGCAATAAAAAAAAATACGAACACACTCATATACAGGGGCATCCACATGCCTAGTCCTACATACCTAGTGTTGCATCCATGTGCAATACATCACATAACATACACAAGGGGCATCCATGTGCCCAACATCCTATACTACTTGCATCCACTGTTATACCTCAATATTACACATTATGCATTAGTGTCGCATCCTTGTACTAGCGACCTAAATGACAGTTTCCCTTAAAGATCATCTGAACATCCAGAGTGAAAACCATTGACTGAATACTGAAAGCAAAACCTTTTTCTACCATCTTCCAGCCCAACTTAGCCCTGTTTGTGAGCACTGCCGCTCCTTGCACATCCACAAGGGCGCGGTAGTTAGCACTACCGCGCGTTGCTCCTTCTCTGGGGCGCGGTACTACCGCGTTATGCTCAGTTATAGGGGCGCGGTAGTCTGAAATTAGCCTTTTTGCCTTGGATTTTGGGATTTCGACCTTCGAGGAGATTTTGTTGGGATTACTACCTTTGGTTCGATCCTAACTCCTTCTTTGTTTAGCTGGCCTGATCCACTAAACCCTCCATAGATCCACACTTCTCTCTTGTTGGTTAGCCTTCCCATGTGCTATAAGAGAGAAGCTTTCCATGGGCCAAAGGGAGGACTTTTGGGGCATCAAACCTATGATCTTGCAGCCTTGTGGAGATAGCTAGAGGAAGCACTTGGAGCTGGAAGTTGGCTTGGACATCAAGCAACTATTGTACATGACTTCAAGTTGGTAATGGAATAACTTGTCTTGTTTTCCCAAATCATTTGTGTTAATTCTGTTTTAATGATATGATTTGTATCTTTCATAGATTTAGATCCTAACTCATGTTTTCAGATTGCTAGAGAATAGTACATGCTTGTGTTTTGGTTCCATTGTTAACAGGTTTACTTGTGAGGACTTGGAGCTTGGAGCAAATACCAAAGACAGAGCACTTGGACATAAGGTCAGTTAAAATCCTTTTGCTCTCTTCAGCATTTTAATACTGAAATGTATGTTAGATCTAGGGATTCAAGGTTGCATTTGTTTTGTCTGTTCTTAGCCTAGAGTTAGTTAGATCCTACTTTAGCCTAAGGGAGTTTTGACTTATCCGTAGGGCAGAATTCCACATAACAAGAATGGCGACCATACTGGGGATTTGAATCCATTTTCTTTGCTTGTGAAGTTTGCTTTCAATTTCACTCATTGATTGTAAGAATTGGGTTCTTTCACCTTCATTCACTTCCCTGCTCTCTGCATTAGACTCCTGTTACAGATCAGTAAGTCCTCTGGGTTGGCGAACCCTTGAAAAGTCAAGATCTTTTCTCAAATTTCCGCCTCTTTCCCTGTTCACACAGTGCCGCGCCCCCGTAACTGCCTACAGAGCGGTAGTACCGCGCCTTCACCACTTCCAGAGCGCGGTAGTCTTGCAGTACCGTGCCTTCACCACTTCCAGAGCGCGGTAGTCTTGCAGTACCGCGCCTTCACCACTTCCAGAGCGCGGTAGTCTTGCAGTACCACCCCTTAAGCGCTGTCTACAGCGCGGTAGTCTTGCAGTACCGCGCCCAGGTGGCCCACGGGCCCGCGGCAGTTCCTGGAAAGTGTATTTATTTGGTTTGTTTGGTTATTTTTTGGGTCTTTTCGAGATTTGGATCCATGTTGGCCCTTTGAATCAATACTAGTGTTTTGCTTGCATTTTTAAGTGAAATGGGTTCTATTTTTGAAAAAAAAATTCCCCCTCATGGCCATGAATCGTGCATCCTTTAGTCGTTTTGACCCATATTAAGGTTTTGAGATCATTTTTGGTTTGGTGTGTTTTGGCATGATTGGATTGCTTGGCATCTTATTTCCTTTGCATCCTATCTAATGATTGTTTGAAAAGATTGATTCCTTGCCTCCACTTTAGTTCAAAAAGAAGCTTGATTTTGTCGTTCTTTTAGCATATTCATGAAATTGAAACACATAGATATTCTTCTTGCTTTAATTTAATCATTTGATATTCTTGGTATTACATTCATGAAAAGAAGAAATACTTGTTTCATATTTATTTGCATTTGAGTTAGACAAAATTATTAGATTCTTCTCTTTGTCTTGCATTTGATTGGAAGCATTTGTAGAATCTTTCTTTCCATAGCTTGGATGTGTCTTTTTCAAGTGTAAAAAGATGGGAAATGAATTAGAATCATTACGTTTGGTGTTCATATGAAGAAATTTTTCATTACTTTGGGTTAGTTTTGGGTACATATTTTACTTCTTTCTATCATTTTGAAAAGAAATAAAATTGCATGTGCATTGGGTTGTGCATATTGGGAACGGAAAGAATTCTTCCTTACTTTAGCTAGTATTCATCGAAGAGAAAGGCTCATTTCGATTCATCTTCATTTGCATGGTTTGGGTCGTCATAACACCATCAAGTTGCACTTCCATAACCCGATTGAGTAAGACAGCCACTAAAATTAATCACCCTAATTAAACCAACTTTAACCTCACTTGAGGAAATCAAAAGAATTTGGTAGTTAGGTAGGACATCGGGGATAGGCATCAAAATAATTCCCCCTTGTCACTTTCATCTGAGACATAGTCGTTGTCTTTAGGGAACTAAAATCCTCTAGTACTTATTGACACGGTCACAGCTAGTTTGTGGAGGGGCCTCCTGACTGTTTCCAACTTTCAGGGGTTAAACGGCCGCGAGATTGAGAACCGGACGGACTCTATGGAATACCGCACTCCACTTAGCCCTAAGGCAACATCGATCGCTGTCTTCTTCGGAAGGCTGAAGTGCCCAAAACCTTTTCCGACGTGTCATGAACGAGGTAGCTTAGTATCTATTCTACTAGGGCTCTTTTACCCAGGATCCCTTTCGGTAGAGGGATATCCTTCTTATATTGGTCTCTCATGTTGTATTGTTCGACTTGGATTTCATCACCTTGCGAAGGATACAATTTGTTGAGGTCTCCAGCTCTTAGTTAGGAGGTTTTGCTTGCTATCTTGTAGAGGGTCTTTTTCTTTGTAGGGCTGCTTGTTGGCATTCTGGCCGTTTTGTTGTACAGCTCGCTTACTTTGGCAGCGGCCTCAGTATAGTTTTTTGAGCTTGCTTTTTTGGCCTGTGAGCCTTGTCTTTTCCTAGCTCCCCTTTCGCACGCTCGGTTGCCTGAGGGTTTTTGAGTTCTTTTTAACAAGACTTCGTCCACATCACTTAGTTTTGTTTCATGGAGAATCTACCTCCATGCACCCATGCTCCTTCTGGGACTACCAATCCGGGGACCCCTTTTCAAGGGGCACCTTTTACTTTTCCTCCAGTTGGAGATATTGGTCCTCCCTTTATTGCCACGTTAAATCTTCCTGGATTAACCATAGGATTACCGGTATGGTTATTCAATCCGGTAATTCCGATTGCGCCCAATGTTTCGAATGTTAACTCTCCACCACGAGAGAGTCAATCCCAAACTAACCCTTCCCCTTCTTCGTCAGATGAATCTTTTTCCGTTCCTTCTTCCTCGCCTGACCAAAGCAATAGTGTTAGTAATCAGGTGGATAAGAAGAAGAAGAAAAGGAAAGTTAAGAAGAAGAAGGATAAAGAAGAGACCAAGCGTAAACCAGTTGCCCCTAATGGCACTCATTCTACGAAAACACCCCGTAAGCCCAAGTTCCCTTGCAAACTTTGTAAGGGTGATCACCTTCTCAAGGATTGTCCTGATCTTTCCCGTGTGTCAGAAGTGTGGTCTAAAAACCCCAAACCAATCGTATCGTCGACCTCTGACCATCATGTCGATGACACCCCCTCAACCAGTGACCCCTTGGTGAAGGGTCGTAAGGGTAAAGTCCTATATCCCTGTTTGATATGCAAGGGTATGCACCGTACTTTCCTTTGTCCGAGCATGGATGAAGCCTCGTGGTGGTTGGAAGATATTACTAGTTCTCAACTGGTACCTCCAACAGACCATGGTAAACTGTCCCTCGACCCCCCACTGGTTGACCAAGTGATCAATTCAGTTTCATCTGCAATTGATCCCACTCTCCCTTCCGAGAGTGAAGTGATTGAGTCGCTGTCATCCCCACTCGATCCCGCTCTTTCATTGGAGAAAGTCCAGATTGAAGCAGTCACCTTGACACAACCTTCGTCTCATTCTTATCTTCCAAGAGAGAGTGAATTGGAAACCACTGATGTTTTCATTATCGATTCAGAACGTCCTCGGCAAGGGGAAACCCTGTCCGTTTCCGCGAGACCCCCTCCAAGCACTGAGGTTATTTCCTTTGATTGGAATGGTCTAACAGAATCTTGTCTTCCTTCGAGTGTTCCTTTTCAAATATCTGTAGGAGTTTCCGATAAAGAAATTTTTCGTACGATAGTTGATGAAGGAGCTTCTGTTAGTATTCTATCCTCAACTGCTTGGCAAGCCTTAGGTTCTCCTCGGCTTATGCCCGTCACTGATCAGATACTGGCTTTCAACAGAAGGCCTACTGGACCTTTAGGGTCCCTTCCTCAGTTACCTATCACTTTGGGAGGGAAAACTGTCTGTATTGATGTCATGGTCATCCAAGGTCCCTTAGATTTTAATCTACTCCTTGGACGCGATTACGTCCATGCCATGAAGGCTGTAGTGTCCTCACTCTTTCGAGTGATGTATTTTCCCCATCATGGGAATATTGTGACCATCGATCAGCTTTCCTTTGTGACGCCCACTCATCGCATGACTCCTAGTCACCAGACTTCCCTAAATGTTCCACATGTTTTAGTGGTTTCTTCCCCCTAGGGGGGGGGGATGCTTGGAGCAAAGTTCTATTCTGGTGTCAAGCTCGTTAAAAAATGAAACCATTTTCTCAAGCATAGTTTACTTTTGGTTTTAAGCTTGTGTAAAAATGAAACCAACCATCACTTATGAGCATAGTTCCCTTTCTATGTCAAGCTCGTTAAAAAATGAAATAGATTCCCACGAGCATAGTTTATTCTTTGTTTCAAGCTCGTTAAAAAATGAAACCGACCCTCAAGCACAGTTTACCGTTGGTTTTGAGCTTGTGTAAAAACGAAACCAATCCCAAGCATAGTTTACGTTCGGTTTCAAGCTTGCGTAAAAATGAAACTACCCTCAAGCACAGTTTACTTTTGGTTTTAAGCTTGTGTAAAAATGAAACCAAATCCCAAGCATAGTTTACGTTTGGTTTCAAGCTTGCGTAAAAATGAAATTACCTTCGAGCATAATTTCTTTCTGTTTTAAGCTCCTTAAAAAATAAAAAGGACCCTTTCAAGCATTGTTATTATCTATTTTTCAAGCTTGTGTAAAAATGAAATAGATCTCCTTTCCATTTGTTCGAGTCTCTCGCTAGAGTTAGGATTTGAACCTTCATTTCATCTGCCTGGGTCACTTGATCCTGGTTCTCCCTACTCCCCCTGGTGAACACATTCGGATTAGTAGCCAGGATTTCTGGGTAAGGAAGAAGAGTAGTCAGACGAAACGAAGCTTGGGGGGCATGTTTAGCCTTTAGCAATCATGCTGGGGGCATTTACCAACCTTTGATCATCATGTTGGGAGGGAACCCATCAATGGGCCTTAATCGTGAGCAGAGTTTACCTTTGGCTTCAAGCTCATTAAAAAATGAAACCAGTATTTTGAGCAAAGTTCTACTCCTGTGTCAAGCTCGTTAAAAAATGAAACATATCCTTTCCCTTTGAGTCGAGTCTCCTCGTAGACTTAGTAAATGAACCTTCTTTTCACTTGCCTATACCTTAGGCGAATGAAATGAAGCTTAGGGGCAGGTCTTCAACCTCTGGAAGTTACGTTGAAGTCAACTCGATCACCTCTCCACATCACGTTGGAGCTAAGTCACTTACTTCTAGCAATCATGCTGGGGGGCATGAACCAACCTTTGGATTTCATGACGAGAAGAAGTTCACCATTGGGAACATTTTCGAGCATACTTTCCTTTTTAGGTTTCAAGCTCATTAAACCATGAAAATTATCCTGAGCATAGTTCATTTTCTGTTACAAGCTCGTTAAAAAATGAAGCAGACATCATGAGCATTCTTCCAACCTATCTTCGAGCTCGTTAAAACAGTAAGATGGTGTTTGAGCTTACTTTTCACTTTTTTCGTGCTCTGGTTAAAACATGAAAAGTGGTTCGAGCTTACTTTCTCCTTTTTCGTGCTCTGGATCCAAACATGAAAAAGATTCCGAGTGCTTTTGATACCATTATCGTGCTCGTTAAACAAATTGGAGTAAAAAGGTGTGTCTAACGAGTATAGGTTTATCACTTTATCCGGCCTCGCTAGACTATTTACGGAAAAGGAACTGTGCCGAGTTTACTTTTCCTTTGTCGTACTCGGTCATCAACCATGACAAAGTTGTACATGGAGTCCATAGTTAAGCTCTTTTCAGACTCCCTAAAATTGAAAAGATTGCCAAGCGAAATTGATTCATTCGCGCTTGTAAAAGGATTTGAATGATCGTCTCCCTAGTGATAGTTTACCCCTTTTTCGGACTAGGGGGCACTACTTACGAAAAAGGAATACTCCAGCCAATCATGACTGGAAGAGTCCTCTCCCGCGTTGTTTTACCCTTTTTCGGGCGATGAGGCTAACCTTACGAAAAAGGACCGTTGGAGTCTTCTTTAGTTCTTTTCAGACTCTCTAAACATGAAATGACAATCGAGTTTTCCTTCCTTGGACTCGTTAAAATTTGACATCGAAGGACCCACTTTGGGACGAACCCCTCCTTTCTCAGGTTCGAAAAACATGTGAGATTGGACTCATCTATGAGATGAGCTATATCGAGCATCTGTTATCCTCCTCAAGCTCGTTAAAAAAACAAAGAGGTACTCGTCCATCATGTCGGGGGAAAATGGGAAAATGAGTCAAGTTTACCTTGTTGGCAGCTTGTGAGTCGTCACCTTTGAACATGGCATGCATCCTCACCTTGTCTATTTTGGGTAGTCAGTCTCGATAGTGTCATCATTATGATCATGCGTCCTCATTATTGCTATGAGTTCACACTTTCTGTGGTTCTGTCTGTTCAAGTAATCCCTGCTGCCAAGCTCTGTTTCATGCCGTTATATGTTCAAAGGGTTATTACCTTGAGTCCACCTCCACTTCATGTCAAACCTTCCCTTTGTGTCAGTACATATTCTATTGTTTCATCGGTCCATACTATCTCTCGTTCTGATTTCGTGTCGATGATGTGGGAATCATTATGGCCCACCTTCGACGAGTCTATTCCTGTCGACACCAAATCACTATCCAGGAATTAGGCTTAGGAGTCAACCACTAGTACCTTGGTACCTGCATGCCTCAATGGCAGGTTTCCTCGTATTCAACAGTAGGTTTTCATCAATGACCTCTGATTGAATGATCTCTCGAATGCTCGACATCAACTCGTTTATTCGCATTTCGTTAGGATGTACTATAGATACCTTGGGGATCATTGTCATTATTGGTGATTTCCCTCGCATTTGTTAACGGTTCACATCATTGACCGGTAATCAAATGGTTTCTACCATGTTCGACTTCAACACCTTGTAATCACATGGCTAGATTTGTATCGTTTGCGATCGAGTAGAAGACCCTGGATACCCTTTTGTATTTTGATTACGTCCAGGTTGCAATGGAGATTTCCTCTGTATTGTCACACAGATCCACTTATTGTATTGGTCGTGGCTGTGTCAGTACTGTCTCATGGATCTACGCTTGTTCATAGTAGCCATGATTTGTCTACAGTCTATATCATCTCAGTACTCATGGATCTGCAATGTATTGGTCGACAGCCATGCTTTGAGTCATTTGTTTCCGAGCATGGGAATGCCCACCTCGGTGGTATATCTGACATTTTGTTTCTATTTCAGCTCCTTGTTGCTCTCCTCGATGCTATCTCTGAACCATATTTGTAAAGTCTTTCGGCCATCAGTCTCTTCTGACCTCACACTTTAGGGGGCATCTGTTATACCTCAATATTACACATTATGCATTAGTGTCGCATCCTTGTACTAGCGACCTAAACGACAGTTTCCCTTAAAGATCATCTGAACATCCAGAGTGAAAACCATTGACTGAATACTGAAAGCAAAACCTTTTTCTACCATCTTCCAGCCCAACTTAGCCCTGTTTGTGAGCACTGCCGCTCCTTGCACATCCACAAGGGCGCGGTAGTTAGCACTACCGCGCGTTGCTCCTTCTCTGGGGCGCGGTACTACCGCGTTATGCTCAGTTATAGGGGCGCGGTAGTCTGAAATTAGCCTTTTTGCCTTGGATTTTGGGATTTCGACCTTCGAGGAGATTTTGTTGGGATTACTACCTTTGGTTCGATCCTAACTCCTTCTTTGTTTAGCTGGCCTGATCCACTAAACCCTCCATAGATCCACACTTCTCTCTTGTTGGTTAGCCTTCCCATGTGCTATAAGAGAGAAGCTTTCCATGGGCCAAAGGGAGGACTTTTGGGGCATCAAACCTATGATCTTGCAGCCTTGTGGAGATAGCTAGAGGAAGCACTTGGAGCTGGAAGTTGGCTTGGACATCAAGCAACTATTGTACATGACTTCAAGTTGGTAATGGAATAACTTGTCTTGTTTTCCCAAATCATTTGTGTTAATTCTGTTTTAATGATATGATTTGTATCTTTCATAGATTTAGATCCTAACTCATGTTTTCAGATTGCTAGAGAATAGTACATGCTTGTGTTTTGGTTCCATTGTTAACAGGTTTACTTGTGAGGACTTGGAGCTTGGAGCAAATACCAAAGACAGAGCACTTGGACATAAGGTCAGTTAAAATCCTTTTGCTCTCTTCAGCATTTTAATACTGAAATGTATGTTAGATCTAGGGATTCAAGGTTGCATTTGTTTTGTCTGTTCTTAGCCTAGAGTTAGTTAGATCCTACTTTAGCCTAAGGGAGTTTTGACTTATCCGTAGGGCAGAATTCCACATAACATCCACGTGCAACGTAAAGCATATCACAAATCATAAAGCGCATCCACGTGCGCACAACTAAAACAATATCACAAAAAGGTGCATCCACGTGCCTATATATATATATCAAAAATACATGTTTAGTGCTATACATGTCCTGAGTATCCCTGTACTCAGCTTTACAAAAAATGGCTATACATCCCTAAAGCCTCATAAAATACATGCCGTAGCTACAAAACTCGGGGGGAGTCCCCTGCCCTCCCTAATGAGATTCGTACCCTGCATCTGCGGCCTCTGAGTCCTCCCCTCGCTCCTCCTCCAGCAGGTCCTCATCCCCTGCAGGCTCCTCTGCCTGTGCCCTGTCCGCCAAGATAGCCACCCGGATCGCAATGGATCTAAACTCTCGAGGTGCCCTCATGCAATCCTGAACTACAACGGGTTCCACATCCCACCATCCCTCATCGGTTACTCCAACTAGTAACCGATCTAGCAACACTCGAACGGACTCCAAAGTCCCCTCCGCATCCCTCCGATGCACCTCACCTCGGCCAGGTAAGGCTGGTGCCGCCACATGTCCCCTACGTGCCACATGTCCTGGCGGCGGTCTCGGACCCACATCTGTAGATCACACATCAGTCAGTAACAATATATATCATACCACACATCATATATAAAACTTGACATCCATAACATGGAAGTAAACCAATACGTACCGTCTGGTCCCCATGCCTGTCCTGGTGCTCGCGGTGCCTCTGGGTCTCCCGTGTAGTCCATATCCCTATACGGATAGTCGTCCAGTGGCAGTGGCATCTGTAGCCACTGTAGGTATAACTCATGGGTAAAATACCTACCCACCTCCCCGCCACCCCGGCAGCGCATCATCTCGCCCCACCGCACCATCCGCGGCTCCCTCAAACCTCCTACCCTGATCGGTACCCGCGGCTGCAGGGTGGGCACCCTCTCCATGAAAAATGCACATAGGAAGGAACCATAGCAAAACCCCTTCCCATATTCCTTCACCGCTGTCAGCTATCGCTGCACACAGGTGAGGAACATCTGGCCCCACTCATAGTAGACCCCATCTAGTACGCGCTCCACAAGCTGCATCTGGCCACCAGACACCTTCTCCGGTGACTGGGACCCCAAACACACGTACCACGCATGCTGCAATCACCCGTATTGCCGGCTCCTGTAGATCTAGCACCCGGAGTGCATTCCTATGCACCCTAGACTATGGAGTACAGTATCACTCCAGCATGTCCTCCATGTCCACATCGGCAGATACTCTCGGCTGCGTATCCGCCACTCTACCCAGATAGGGCAACCCTGTCAGAAAGTACACATCAGTCAGGGTAAGGTCCACCCTCTCACCCTGCACCATCAAAGCCTGTATGTCTGGCTCCTAGAAACTCACTAGCCGGTTCAGCAGCAACCCTGCTGAACGCATCATGGGTACCTGTGCGAACTTCAGTAGTGCGCACATCCCTAACACCGCCCGCACATGACCATCATCCTGGATGTAATCCACTATCCCATATGGGATCTCCCGCTCTCTCCATAGTACCAGCGGCATCCTGTCAAACACGCAAAGCAAACTCATTAGACTCACGTCAAAGAAATAAACCTTTCCCCCCCCGGGAAGTCCTAATAGCTCGCTCCAAAATGAGGCTTTAGGCCCCTTTGCCGCGGTTCCCGACCGCGGCTGTTTGGCCCACAGCCGCGGTCCAAACCCGCGACTGTCAGTCCGGAACACGTGGTACCGAACCGTGTGTTCAGCCTCGGAACACCCGGTCACAGACCGTGTGTTCCGCATTGAACCCCGCGGTCTCCACGTGTGTCATTCGTCGTGGAACCCGCGGTCTCCGACCATGGCTCCCTCCTGAAAACCCGCGATCCACCCCACGTGGACCGTACAAATCAACCCTGGGACCCACTACCCACCTGCCGAACCCAACAAACGTGTAGGTATGAGTTTGACAGAATACCTGTATCTCCCAGATCTGAAATCGGCCAGTCGGATCGTCCAGAAATGACACCTCAGCTCTGGTCCACTCTGATCACTAGTCAAAGTCAAATCAGTACAAATGACACTTGTCATATTGGACCCACTCACTATTTATAGTAAGTTGACTTTTTCCAGTTTTGGCCATTCTGAACCCATACGGAGTCCATTTTTCGAACCGTTTCCACCATTGGAATCAGCATGACGAGACCGTCCTGATGGTCACCTCGTTGCATTATTTTATCCCCCTCATTTTTTACACATTTTTCAGACGCCACTAGTCATCTCGATTTGCGTGCCACATCGGCCGTTCTCCATTTTTCGCATATTTTATATCATCGTATTCATTTTTCCGAACCGGTGATGATGCTTGAGAACATGTCTCACTCTCACCCCCAGATTTTTCAGGTCTTTTTTCCAAAACGCCCTCCACCTCAGTTTGTGTGCCACATTGGCCGTTCTCCATTTTAGACAATCTTTATATCGCCGGATTCATTTTTCCGAGCTCGTGATGATGCTTGAGATCATTTCTCGCTCACACCTGGTATAGTTTCAACATTGTGTCCCAACACCTTGCTGCCTCGGTTTGCGCACCACATCGGCCGCCATCGGGTTGTTCCACACTTTTACATGAGCCATCCACTCCTGTCATACTGCAAATGTTTCATTATTTTGCCACCATTTCATTCACCCCGCAAGGAGGCCCACCAGTGTTCCCCCCCACCCTTGTTCTTGGTCATTATACGTGTTCCTTGATTGAACACTTCCTCCTTGCCTAGCCATTCCTTTTGTTCGGTATAATTTTATCCCTTTTTTGGGTCGGACAAGTCCTTTACGAAAAAGGCACTTAGGGAGTTTCTGTTAAGCTCTTTTCTGACTCCTAAAACAATGAAAAGATTGCCGAGCAATCTTGCTTCCTTCCATGCTCGTTAAAGTACCTGAAAGGGCATCTATCTGGTATAAGTTTAACCCTTTTCCGGACTTGGTAGACTAATTACGAAAAAGGAATACTCTAGTCACATTGGATAGAAGAGTTCTTCATTGCATCCTTTTATGCTTCTTTGGGCCTTGGAGACTAACACACGAAAAAGCAACCCCCTGGAGTCTTCTTATCGCTTTCAGACTCTCTAAAATTGAAAGCAACCACGAGCACGAACTGTCCTGGGCTCGTAAAATCCACCCGATAGTACCATTCCATTACTTCAGAGTCTTCTTATCGCTTTCAGACTCCTTAAAATTGAAAGCAACCACGAGCATGAACTGTCCTGGGCTCGTTTCAATCCACACGACAGTACCATTTTACACACACTTCTTCTAGTTCCTTAACCCATGAAGAAGTCATCCCGTGCCTCCAGGCACTATGATCGATCATCTCAGCAGCACCCCCAATCAGGTCGCCTTTGTTCAGAGTATTCTGCAGTCTCCTGCCATTTTACCCCAGCTTGAGTCTCCCTCAGCCCAGTCCCCATCCCAGATCCAATACAGCTATGATCCCTTTCCCATCAGTCAGTTTCATATGCTGCTCGATCATCCCCATTATCATACTCTGAACAAAGGAAGTTTGAGTCCACCCACTCTACTTGCCTAGTTGTCCCCCCAGTTTGTCAGTCCTACCATCAGTACTATCACATTTCGGTTCTCCACCTCGCGCTCCTGTCAAGGAAACATCATTGCCTTGATAGTTGCAGGTATCCCTCTGTCGACGACAGCCCCTCTATTCCAAAGGATAGAACCAGAGGCCCCTGCGCCTTGGACCCATCACCATTTGTGGTGAGTGCCTACGGACCATTTTGAGAGGAGTCATCATTGCCTCTCCGAATGGTTATTTCTCACATGCTTGACTTCAGCACCTTCATCGCATCGTTGAGAATTGCGCAGGATTTACATACCTACCATTATTTTTCAAAGACCCCGGATTTCCCCCAACTCTAGCACATTGGTGAGTCACTTCAGAACACCCAGTTATATGTTCCCGTGGATGTCCGGGCTGCGTTGGCGATTGTATTCGGAAGCCATCCAGTTATATGCTTCCTCGAGTACCTAGTTCAGTCCCAGATCAGTTCCTGTTCAGTGTACCATTGCGAGTGACCCTCGTCACTATGATCCAGCAGCTCATCAGTTCCTTTGGTACCACGTTCAGTAGCACTGTTTTCATTCCAGTGTATCAGTTCTTCAACTCAGACATGGTCAGCCCAGCAGTATGTCCCAGATTTGTGTCCCCTCTGGACCCTTATGATGTACACAGTGGTTCTCTATGTATTTTCCAGGTCCCTCTTTTCGGGCCTCACAGTTCTTTTTATGTATCTTGATACGAGCATGGGTATGCCCGCCTCGTCCATATATTGAGATTCTGCCTCATTCAGTATTTGAGGTCAAGTATATTTCAGTTCCCCATTTTTTGGACCCCATTGTTATTATTATGTTATATCCTGATACGAGCATGGGAATGCCCGCCTCCTCCATATGATCAGATGATTCCTCACCCATTATTGATGTTATGTACTTTTAGTTCTTGCAGTTTGTTTGGGATCATTGTTCCGGGCTTCAGTTTGTTTCTTCTCTTCTCCATACCCCAGGAAAACCATATATGACTTATGATGTCCATCGGCCATACGATGAGCTCCTGCCCTCACACATCGAGGGGCAATCTATTAACACCCAAAAAGTGTTCACTACCTCATCTACCCCATTACATGACTCATTTGTCCATTTTCCTACCATATTTCCCTTAAAAACCCTAAAAATCCCACTAAAAAGCCTCCAAAAGGCCCAAAATGCCTCCAAAAGGCCACAAAACCATCAAAAAAGCCTTAAAAAGGCTAAAAAACCCCCTTTTTCCTCCAAAAATAGCAAAATCCCTCTAAAAAGGGAATAAAAAATATAAAATAATGAGGAAAAGGAGGAAAAAACCCTATACAGCTACCCTAAACCATATGGTTCCCAAAACCATGGGCTAGCACTCCACCACCAAAAAACTATAAATAGGTGATGGAGACCCCTTATTCCACATCCACAGTCATAAGCACCCTTACTCTGCCAAAATCTCTCTTGAAACCCTAGCTCACCCTTGAGCTACTTTCACCTTGAGAGCCCCTTTTGGCCCATTCCCACCATTGGAGAAAGAGAAGGAGCAAGTTGGATCTTGGAGCAACCCTCTTGGACATTGCAAGAGCTTCATCAACCTTCACATTGGAGGTAAAAATTAATACAAAAGCCATTCTTTACATCTTATTTGTTTTGTTTCATGCACATGTTTAGAGTAATTTATATTTCTGTTTTAGCATTTTAATTTACATTTACTGAACTGCTACTAAGGA
Source organism: Larix kaempferi (assembly GCA_027924585.1). NCBI lineage: Eukaryota > Viridiplantae > Streptophyta > Pinopsida > Pinales > Pinaceae > Larix > Larix kaempferi. The sequence continues at coordinate 22,288,788 of BSBM01000173.1, read as the reverse complement.
GTCCATTCTCCTTAGTAGGTGCTCATTTGCACAAGCTAGGGGTAAAACCCTAGCTACAGGTTCCAAGACGTTGACGTTGGTCTTATGAAGGATTCTTCCCTTATTGGAGTTTTCCCAGAGCTGGGGTCCCATGTTCAACCAGTCAACATGATATCATCGAATGTCACCCCTTCCAATGATTCATGGGTGATCCCGAGTCCCACTGAGGTTGAAAACTACGGCAACTCCATGCCATTGAATGGAAACCTCGCAGCGTATGAATCGATACAGTCAGCCATCGATTGGGTCGATTGTTCTACCCATCACACCGTGGCACAGCTCTCGTCTGAGACTCATTCATCCCCACCACTCATCGATCCTCTCACTTTGATTTTTCCCATTGACGAATCAATTATGGAGGTTATGTGCGGTGATGAGCCACCATGGGGATATTTTCATCATCGATCTTCATTCCCCACCATTCAGACGATTGAGCCCGATACAAAATCCAACCCTTCACTTGGGATGGTTCAAACCAAGTTTCCCACTTCCCTCGATGAAGTATTTTTCGAAGGAAACTTGGCCAATCTTATGGAAACCACTCCCATTGACATTTCAGTGAAGCCTGGTGTCGTGGAAACATTCATATTGGCAAGACATGCACTCCCCTCGAAATGGAGTTCTACACTGCCTACTTTAAAACCTTCCGCGATGTTTTTGCTTGGAGTTATGAAGAAATTCCAGGAATAGACCCCTCGATTGTGGTCCATGAGATTCCAACCTTTCCTGGCGCCCGACCTGTTCGGCAGAAACTCCGACCCATCCATCCTCGTAAGGCAGCCGCTATTAAAGCAGAAGTTGAAAAACTTTTGCATGCTGATTTTATCTATACTGTCCCATTGACAGAATGGGTATCTAATATCGTTACTGTAGCCAAGAAACAGGGAAGGATTAGAGTCTGTGTCCATTAACGCAACTTGAAGAAAGCTTGTCCAAAGGACAACTACCCAACTCCGTTCATCGACTAGATCATCGATAATTGTGTCGGGAGTGTCATCTTTTCATTTATGGATGGCTTTTCTAGCTATAATCTGATCGATATCCTCCCAGGCGACCAACATAAAACAACCTTTATCTGCCCTTGGGGAATTTTTTCATATCGAAAGTTACCTTTTGGCCTTAAAAATGCCGGGGAAACTTTCCAACGGGCGATGTCGTACGCATTTCACGATATCAAACATATTGTAGAACCATATCTTGATGATCTTCCCACTCATTCTCAGACCCGGGAAGACCATCCTGATCACTTAGGTGCCATTTTTGAAAGGTGCCATCGCTACAATATCCGTTTGAATCCACATAAGTGCGTCTTTTGCGTTGAAGCTAGAAAACTTTTGGGATTCATAATCTCCAAAAGCGGGATACGCTTAGATATTGCGAAGGTAGAAGCTATCTTAGCCCTGCCTTCCCCCACGAACATCCCAGAACTTCAAAGTTTGCAAGGGCACGCAAAAGTTCTACGCCATTTCATTTGTATTTTTTCCGAGATAACAAAAGGCTATATGCAGCTTCTCAAGAGGAACACTCCCTTCATCTGGGACGATGAAGCCCAACACTCCTTTGATAATCTAAAGGCGGCCTTAACTAAAGATCTTGTGATTCAACCCCCCAATTACGCACGGGATTACATTCTTTATCTCGCAGCTTTGATTTCCACCATCGGTATGGTGCTAGTTCAAGAAGACAATAATGGCATAGAACATGTGGTATACTATCTTAGTAAGAGTCTTCTCGACTCCGAAACTTGTTATTCACATGTTGAAAAACTAGCTCTGGCAACAGTTTTCGCTGTCCATAGGTTCTGTCATTACATTCTACTCCATCGGACCACTATTATAGTGGATTTCAATCCAATGTATTATATCCTCACGCGTCAAGTGCTTGGGGGAAAATATTCTCGTTGGATCGTCATCCTACCATAGTTTGACTTGGAATTTGCCAAAGCCAAGTCCAAGAAGTCTTTGGTCTTTGCCGAGTTGATTTGTAACTTGCCCCGTGCTACCGAGCAACCCAAGCCCATTGATTCTCTTCCTGATGAATCGTTGTTCCTCATTAGCATGTCTAATCCATGGTACAGGGATATTTTATTATATCTCCAAACCCAACATTTCCACCCCGACCTCACTCGCGACGAACGTCGACGTATTCGACATCACGTCAAGTACTACCTCATAGTCAATGATACCCTTTATCGGCGTGGTGTCGATACTGTTCTCCGACAATGTTTGACCTTAGATGAAGTGGAACGCGTTCTTAATGACTTCCACGCTAGACCATGTGGTGGTCATCTCTCTGGGATGGCTATGGCCCAGAAGATACTGCGAGCGAGATATTTCTGGCCCTTGATTTTCAAAGACTGCAATGAAACAGTTAAGAAATGTCCACCCTGTCAATTCTTTCATAGTAAGACATGCTCGCATCCTGCTCCACTCCATCCTATTATTGCCATCAGCCCCTTTTCCAAATGGGACATAGATTTCATGCACTGTAATCCCACTTCAACCGGGGGGCATAGCTATGTCATAGTAGCTGTGGATTATTTCACAAAATGGGATAAAGCGATGCCTACTTATGCTGAAGACGGCAAAACAACAGCACAATTCATATTCAATCACATTATAGCTAGGTTTGGTGTCCCACAATCCATTGTGACCGATCATGGCTCCCACTTTAGGAACCATATGATTGAGGAACTGAGTGCCAAGTTGGGTTTTTGTCATGAAAACTCAACCCCATACTACCCACAAGCTAATGGCCAAGTTGAAGCCATTAACAAAGTTCTAAAATGAATGATTCAGTGTATTGCAGGTACTCATAAGTCTAACTGGCACTCAACTCTGTTTTCAGCACTATGGGCATACCGAACCTCAGTAAAAAGTGCTACTGGGTTTACACCATTCCAACTAGTGTATGGCCTAGAAGCCATTTTACCGATTGAATGTGAAATTCCATCACTTAAGATAGCCATAGAGCTACTTCCCCACACCACTTCTGAAGAGGAACGGTTTCTATACCTATCCAAGCTAGATGAAACTCGCCAAGATGCTACTTTAGCCAATGAAGCTCACAAAAAACGTGTCAAAGCACAGTACGACAAATCCGTTCAACCTCGGGTTTTCAATGAAGGTGATCTCGTACTCACATATGATCAAATGCATAATAAACTTGGAAAAGGAAAGCTAGAATCTATGTGGTATGGCCCCTTTGTTGTAAAACGTGTCTTGGAGAAAGGAGCCTATGAACTGGTCGATTGTGATGGCACACCATTGGCACGACCCCGCAATGGGTTGTACCTCAAATGCTTCTACGTGTAGGTTTATCCTGCGCGAGATACTTTTTGTACATAATGTACCTAGCTTGTTTTCACTTATCATTTTTGTGTGTAGACACGGACCTTATGTATCCATTCTTACCTTGACTTGTGCTTTTTTGGGGGATTCGCCAACGGTGCGAGCCGACATACCCGGAACCTCGCTTCCGCAGCATGGGTAATCTATTCTCCCACTGGCGAGTTGCTATCTTCAGGAGCCAATTGTTTGGGTCCCGTAACCAACAATATCGCAGAGTACCATGCAATCATCGGACTCTTGACGGAGGTTGCTTCCCTTAGAATTGACTCCCTATTAGTCTTTCTAGACTCCCAACTCGTGGTTTCTCATCTGAATCGTGTTTACACAGTTTGCGATCCTATCCTACTTTGCTTATTTCGAAGGGTACACCTCTTGGAACGATCTTTTAATTTTATTTCATATCAACACATACCAAGAGAATTCAATTGTATAGCCGATTCATTAGCTAATTACATTTTGGATTGGCATCTTGCCCATACATAAAAACACATCATAAAATGAACACACAAGTCATTATAAATAAATAGGTCATAAAAGTAGGTCCATATATATATTACTATATATAAAAGTGTTCTTTTTCAGAATACATAAAGTTTGTGTTTTAAAGACAAAATTTGGGACCTAGTCCCATACAAAAATTTGTCTCTCAAAGCCTACATATAGTGTACATGTCGCAAAAAGATAAAAGCTACCATCTAAGGAGATCTGGGAGATCTATCATGTTCCTCCTCAGATTCCTCACGCTGTTGGTGATAACACACTATAACCCAAGCCACCCTACGGAGGAGTTGGCCAATACGCCTAGGCACACCTACGATATGCCGCTGGAGATGCAAAGGGATGTCGTCCATCCTCATAGCGGAGACACCATGGGTTAAACCCTGTAGGTTCCTCTCTATCTCCTGGACCCCTCCCGCCTCATCCTCGTCTTCTTCCTCATCCGAAGAGGCTCGATGATCAACACCACCTTGGCGTAACAGTGAGTACCCTACAGGTCTCTGTGGTCCACGATCTGCGACATGAACACGTATATATATTAAAAAAAAATTTACACATTCTAAAAAACAATAAAAAAAATTATATATTCAAAAATTAAAAAACACATTTATGAAGGTCATACCTGTATTGTCCCAATCCTCATCTTCCGGCAGTGCCAAGTCTATGTCCTCGCAGAAGTCCACCCTTACATAGGGGTAGTCATCAATCATCACGATCTATTCCTCGAGCCACGAGAAGAAATCCTCACTGAAAGCCAAACGATGCGGCCCTCCAAGTCGTCTTGCATACTCACTCCATCGAGCCATCCATGGCTTGGTGGGTGGACGGGGGGGCATGGTCAGCTGTGGATGCAACAACGACACCCTCACCAAGAAGAAGGTGACCAAGATTCTCTCATACCCAAATTGAGAGTTCTCTCCAAGCCTACACTTGTTCACTTGCTCTTTGAGGTTGGTCAATACTGCCTCACACTAGTTGAATAATGTTCCTACCATGCAATCCACTGCAAGATTCATCTGTGTACAGGACGCCTGATGCGGACCCGTACTCCCTGCTGCATGTGTGATGGTGAACATCACGATTTTTAAAGGAAGTTTTGCAATATCCTTAATGACCACCTTACCGCTTTTCTTCCCCGAACCTTGACGACAATAACGAGTGATTAAAGCATCAGTGCTCACCTCCAAGGCTATGAACCCAGTAAAACTCACCTGGGCTCCTCTCTTCAAGAGGCCTGTGAGGAAATAAATGTCCTCAAGTTCAATCTCGAGGGTGTGTTCTCCAAATCGGAAAGCTTGAATGTCGGGGGTCCCATATTTGAATAATATGGGTGAGAAGTTTGGCTTGATTGTAGATACCTTTGGTCTTGAAGAATTTCAATAAACCGCATTCCCGCAATGCAGTCACAGTCCTTTCGTCATTTTCGGCCAACAAATCATCCGCCTCATGCTCTCTTTCTTTCCAACTAACCATTTTTATCCAAACAAGTTGCAAACTCCTGCAAAAGGTCATGGGAAATATTCATTAACCATTTAATGAACCTCAGCTAAAGATTGAAGAAAATTAAGTTTTTTGATCTTAAAAATCGCCACTATCATGCCTGGGGGAAACATGACTGCACAATACTACACAATACCACTCCCCTGTTTAACCCTACAACGTGGTACTATTACACAGTACCGCATTTCCCGGTATAGCTTCCGCGTAGTACTGTGGAAGGCGAAAATTGCCTATTAGGGCCTACCCAAAAAATGATTTTTCCCTAATGACATCAAGTTATTTATCTATGAAATGAAAGAGTTGCTTGAAAGCTCTTACCTAGCGCAAACGTTTCTTGAAACGGTGCTCCGAATCTCCAGATATGAACTCTTGAAGTTTTTGCTCCTCAATGGGTAAAATCTCCTCTTTGGGAAAATGCACAAGTGAAATGGTAACTTTCCATATTTACCTATTCCTTATATAACTTTTTCACTTATTTTTTTACTCATTATTTTATCTGGTTAAATTAAAACCCATTTCACATCACTAATATCTGGTTCCATGAGCATTTGTTGACAGGGTCTCCTTTAAAAATGTTCACACTGGCATTCATTTATTATTTGACCTTCATTTCGAGCCTACTTTATCTTTTTTGTTCTCTGGATTAAAACTTGAAAAAGATTCCAAGCATTTTTACACTCGTGTCGTGCTTGTCAAACTTAAGTAAATGGTGTCGAGCTTAGTCAACTTTACTCATGTTCATTAAACGATGAGGAAAGTATTATCCTGGTTGTATTTTATTCTTTTTTTGAACCAGAATAATTAAAAATTACGAAAAAGACCATTGGAATCCATAGTTAAGCTCTTTTCAGACTCCTTAAAATTGAAAAGATTGCCAAGTGATCTTGTCTCTTTCACACTTGTAAAAGTATTGGAAAGGTCATCTATTTGGTGATAGGTTACCCCTTTTTCGGCCCGTCTAGACTATTTACGAGAAAGGTATACCTCAGGCAATTTTTGGCTGGGAGAGTTCTCTCGGGAATTGTTTAACACGTTTTTGGGATCGAGGAACTAAATTTATGAAAAAGTACACTTTGGAGCCTTATTTAAGTTTTTCAAGCTCTCTAAATGTGAAAAACTACCGATTTTTCCTTCCTTGGAATCGTTAAAATTTGACATCGAAGGACCCACTTTGGGACGAACCCCTCCTTCCTCAGGTTCGTAAAACATGTGAGATTGGACTCATCTATGAGATGAGCTTTACCGAGCATCTGTTATCCTCTTCAAGCTCGAAAAACAACAAAGAGGTACTTGTCTATCATGTCGGGTGAATATGGCAAACAAGTTGAGTTTATTTTGTTGGCAGCTTGCCAGTCTTCACCTTTGAACATGGCATGTGTATGTCCCTTGTCTATTGTTGGGTATCTGTTCTCGCTGAGTTATGGTCATCATCCTGAGTCGTCTCTCTGGCCATGAGCCTACTCATTCGGTGTCTATCCTCTGCTATCAATAATCCCTACTTCCAGTCTTGTTACATGCCATTATATGTTCAAAGGGTTGTATTGTTCAGAGTCATTCATTGTGTCAGACCTCCGTCGTGTCAGTACATGTTCTATCATTTCATTTTCCTATACTATCTTTCGTTCTGATTTCGTGTCGATGATGTGGGAATCATTATGTCCCACCCTCAATAAGTCTATTACCATCGATGCCAAATCACTATCTAGGAATTGGACTTAGGAATCAACCACTAGTACCTTGGTACCTACATGCCTCAATGGTAGGTTTCCTCGTGTTTGACAGTAGGTTTACATCATTGACCTCTGATTGAACGATCTCTCGGATGCTCAACATCAACTCATTCATTCGCATTTCATTGAGATGTACTATAGATACCTTGGGGATCATCATCATCATTGGTGATTTCCCTCGCATTTGTTAACGGTTCATATCATTGACTGGTAATCAAATGGTTTCTACCATGTTTGAATTCAACACCTTGTAATCACATAGCTAGATTCGTATAATTTGCAATTAAGTAGAAGACCCTGGACACACCTTTGTACTTTGATTACATCCAGGTTGAGATGGAGATATCCTTTGTATTGTCACACAGATCAACTTTTGTATTGGTCGTGGCTGTGTCATTACTGTCTCATGGATCTACGCTTGTTCATAGTAGCCATGATTTGTCTACAGTCTATATCATCTCAGTACCCATGGATCTGCAATGTATTGGTCAGCAGCCATGCTTTGAGTCAATTGTTTTCAAGCATGGGGATGCTCACCTCGGTGGTATATCAGACATTTTATTTCTGTTTCAGCTCCTTGTTGCTCTCCTCGATGCTATCTCCGCACAGTATTTGTAAATTCTTTCGGCCATCAGTCCCTTCTGACCTCACACTTTAGGGGGCATCTGTTATACCTCCATATTTCACAGTGTCGCATCTTCACCATAAAAGTAGTTGACGACACTTTCCCCTACTGCTTAAAACACCCAGAAGAGAAAAATGATGAATGATCCTTGAAGACAAACCTATCCTATCAAGAATCAACCCACCTGAGACTTCATATACCTACACTACCGCACCTTGCTCAAGCTTAAGGGAGCGGTAGTCCCCACTACCGCGCTATGCTCCTTCTCTGACACACAGTACTACCGCGCTATGCTCAGTTGAAGGGGCGTGGTACTCCTTTTTTATCCCTTTTGCCATGGCTTGTGGGATCTTGATTTTCGAGAGATTTTTTAGGATTGGTACCCATGATTCGATCCTAAATCACTTTCTCAGATTAATGGGCCTGATCCATTAAACAATCCCAAGATCCATCCTTCTCTCTTGTTGGTTAACCCTACTACACACTATAAGAGAGAGGACTTCCATGAGCAAAAGGAGGAGGACTCTTGGAGACATCAAACCTATGATCTTGAATCTTTGTGGAGATAGCTAGAGGAGAAAGCACTTGGAGCTGGGAGTTGGCTTGGACATCAAGTAACCATTGTAAGTAACTTCAAGTTGGCAATAAAACATAACTTGTCTTGTTTCCCAAATCATGTATGTTGATTTTGTTTCAATCATATGATTTGTATCTGCTATATATTTAGATTCTAACTCATATTTCAAGTTGCTAGAGAATCGTATATGATTGTATTTTGGTTTCATTTTGACAGGTTCATTCGTGAGGACTTGGATATTGGAGCGACCATTAGGACGAGCAATTGAATCGAAGGTCAGTTAGATCTCTTCCATTTCTTTCAGCAATATAGTCTTGAGATGTTTGTTTAGATCTAAGAATTCAAGGTAGCATTTGTTATCTTTTTGTCTTAGTTTAGAGTCATTTAAAGTCTACTTTAACCTAAGAGAGTTTCTACCTATCCATAGGGAGAAATTTCTACAACATCCCCAGACCTTGGTTTTGTTGCACGGTTGGAGTTCTATGCCCCCGGCAGGTATCCAACAAATGTCCATGAAGGCCTTTTGGATGTGTGACAGAACGAGGCATAGAATGAAGACCATGGCTCAGATCGACGAACTGTAGACTCCATTGGATTCAGGATGCCAAGATTGTGCTAGGAGTGCCCCTCCCCTCCGGTCCGGTGGCCCCGACATCATCTTGTATGTCCATCTTGGAAACTAGAGTTTTGCTCAGTGAGGGAGTGTGCAATTTTTGCACACAGGGGTCAAATTTGGAAAATCATCCACCGGTAACTTGTGGTTAGCGTTCCCAGCCGAAACTCACCTAGACACACTTGCATGACTCCTCGGAACCTAGTTTTGTTGCACAGTTGGAGTTCTATGCCCCCAGTAGGTATCCAGCAGGTGTCCCTGAAGGGCTTTTGGATGCGAGACGGAACGAGGCATAGAATGAAGACCATGGCTCGGATCGACAAACCGTCAACTCCGTTGGATTCAGGATGCCGGGATTGTGCTAGGGGTGCCCCTTCCCTCAGGTCTAGTGGCCCCGGTGTCATCTTGTACATCCATCCTGGAAACTAGGGTTTTTGCTCAGTGAGGGAGTGTGCACTTTTTGCACACGGGGGTCAACTTTGGAAAATCATCCACCGGGAACTTTTGGCTAGTGTTCGCAGCTGGAACCCACCTAGACACACTTGCATGACTCCCCGGAGCCCATTTTTGTTGCATGGTTGGATTTCTATGCCCTCGGCAGGTATCTAGTAGGTGTCCCTGAAGGCCTTTTGGATGCGAGACGGAACAAACCATAGAATGAAGACCGTGGCTCGGATCGAGGAAGTGTCAAATCCACTGGATTCAGGATGCCAGGATTGTGCTAGGGGTGCCCCTCCCCTCTGGTCCGATGGCCCCAGTGTCATCTTGTATGTCCATCTTCGAAACTAGGGTTTTGCTCAGTGAGGGAGTGTGCACTTTTTGCACACGGGGGTCAACTTTGGAAAATCATCCACCGAGCACTTGTGGTGATGAGGATGATGATGGTGATGATGATGAAGATGTTGATAATGATGATGATGGTGATGGTGATGATGAAGATGGTGATGATGAGGGACACGGTGATGAGGGACCTACAGATGACAGTGATGATGAAGATGGTGATGATGATGATGAAGATGGTGATGGTTCCGTCTCGCATCCAAAATATGGAGATGGTGATGGTGATGAAGATAGTGATGATGATGAAGATGGTGACGTTGATGATGATGGTGATGGTGGTGAAGTTGATGGTGATGGTGATGGTGATGGTTCTGTCTCGCATCCAAAAGATGGATATGGTGAGGATGATGAAGATGGTGATGATGATGAAGATGGTGACGTTGATGATGAGGGTGATGATGGTGAAGATGGTGACGGTGATGATGATGGTGATGGTGGTGAGGTTGATGGTGATGGTGATGGTGATGATGAAGATGGTGATGGTTCCATCTCACATCCAAAAGATGGAGATGGTGATGATGATGAAGATGGTGATGATGATGAAGATGGTGACGTTGATGATGGTGGTTATGGTGGTGAGGTTGATGGTGATGGTGATGGTGATGGTTCCGTATCGCATCCAAAATATGGAGATGGTGATTGTAAAATTAGTCACAGCAGATCTAATGAACAAGTAAATCAATCACAACAGATGAATATAGAAAATATGGTGTAAAACTGTGCAAAACATGCAGCAGTGCTCAATATCCCAGAAAGGGTGAATGAATTACAATAGAATACAATCTGTCAATGAGCAATTCAAATTGACTAAGTAGGCCATTCGAATCACTGAATGGAGTAGCTTGAATCCAACTAGGAGTCCTCATCATCAATCGGTGGTGGTCATCAATGCACAAGAACCAGTCATCCAGGTGTCAATCTGAGTCTAACTGAGTGTGTCATGTGTAACTGAAGTGTGTAGCACTGATTAAGGGAAGGAGGCTCAGTGGGGGCGCATGGGAGACTAACTGAAGTCAGAACAAGTCATCTAGTCAAACTGGAGGTCCAACGGAAGTGAAACAGTCAGTCGGGAGTGAAACTAGCCTCAAATCAGGGAGAATCGGAGCTAACTGAATGTAACTGAAGTGGAACTGCAGTGGTAGGTGAACAAGTGCGCCCTTCTCTGGCAGTAGGTGAGAAGTGGGCGCCTTTCAGCCTAGGAGGGCTAAAACTCTAAAGGAAGTGGCTCCCGGGTGCTAGAATAAGGTGGCTAAGGTGCTGGAGGCATCAAAATGGTGACTGGGATGCATGCAAAGTGCATGCAAGTGCATGCAAACCCTAGAATTTGCATGCAAACCCTAATTGCATGCAAGATCCTGAAATAGATGATGTGGATATCCGAACAGTGATGATGATGAAGATGGTGATGATGATGAAGATGGTGATGGTGATGATGATGGTGATGGTTGTGAGGTTGATGGTGATGGTGATGGTGACAGTTCCCTTTCACATCCAAAAGATGGAGATGGTGATGATGATGAAGATGGTGATGATGATGAAGATGGTGACGTTCGTGATGATGGTGATCATGGTGAAGTTGGTGGTCATGGTGATGGTGATGATGATGAAGGCATTGATGAATATGGTGATGGTGATGAAGATGATGAAGGCGTTGGGGAATTTATTTATATCCAATGTATTTGAATCTCAGAACCAATCATGTGTGATTATAAAAAAATCAAGATTCCCTCAACCCCCAAACATGTCTTTTCAAAGAATTTTTTTATCTTTGAGTGTGGTATGGGTGCCAACATGAGTTTTTCACATCGAAATTCACCCTGTGAAGGAGGTCTCTCGCAATTCCTTCTACTAGAGTAGTTATGGACAATAAGAAGCCCCTATGCAACCAGATACTACTGTTTCTTGCATGCAAGCCAGAAGGATCCTCAACGACCATGGCCAAATACATTCAGACACGGACTCTTGTTAATCTCAAAACGTCCTGTAAATGATCATTAGCATTTTTCAATTGGCAACGACAGTTTTTTTTTTACACAAAATAGGCATTAGGCCTTTGGAGTAAAGGATCTGTTCAATATCTTAGATCAAATCGGTATTGTTAATGTCGATCAATGTTAAATTAATGTTTATCATATTGATGTTGTTAATGCCATGCGGCACCTAATATTATTAAGTCTTTTTCGCTCTCCTCTATGTATAAATTTTATCACAAGTGAGAGAAGAATGTAGGGATTACGCAATTATTGTATATCAATAAATTAAGAAAGTTCATTGGTTGTTGCTTGGGTGATTTGGAGGAATGATTGTTTCCCTCCTCACGAAGATTCAATTCTTGTAAGTGACATAATGCTCTTGTTGAACCTTTATTGTAATGTTTATATTTCTAACCATATCTTGTTTGTGTACTTGGAATAGCAAGTATTGGCATCTTTCCAAGTGAACTAAGCCCTCTAAAAAATGGTAAACCACCAATTAAAAAAAACTTAAAATTACTTATTACAGATTTGTACTAACAATTATTTTGAGATTGCTATTTTAATATAAAAGACTTATTTTTATTTATAATATTATAATATTTATTTTTAATAATAAATTTATAAAATAATAAGATCGGCTCACATTACTATAATTTGAATATGTGTTGTACATAATTTGAATTTGAATTGGTATATATCACAAGATAAGATAAGGTATTTTGCTTATTATTGTACTCATACAATTACTAAAGTTAAGAAAAGATGTTAGAGTTACTAAAATGTAAATTTGAATGAGACAAAAAAGAAGAAAAACACTAAATAATAAAAAGGAAATGAAAATAGGAGAGGAGAATGAGAAATAAAAGTTGAGTCCCTTGGCTTTACTATTACTTTGAGGTCTCTTATATATCTCTTTCTAATTGATTCTCAAAGTGATTTTTTTGGTAAAAAGGGAGGATGTGATTTCCAAAATAGATTGAGCTACCATTCCAATGTTGTTTTTCCCATTTGGGTTTCTAGGGTAAATAGTGTCTCTTTGAGTAATGGTTTCACTATGGGTTGTTATTTTGTTGTTATTTAATATAGCTTTTATGTGATGTCCATGGCTACCAATAAATGGTGAGTGTGATTCCCATGGATTTTAAAAAAACTATAGATTTACTACATTGTTTGTTTATTCTGATGTAATGGAAGTTCCAACATCTCTTTACCTCTCACCATCAAATGATTCTTCAAGAACATAGATCAATGGCTTCCATTTCGGAGTTGTTGAATTATTGTAAGAAGTTTGAACCATATAGATTGCTTGAGATTTGGTGGACTATTTGGCATTTTTCTCACTTCTTGGATGAATTTCCTCACTACCTAGGCATTTTGATCATTGGTTGGGAATTTTTCTCACTATATGGATGAATTTCCTTTTAATACCTGGGTGTTTTATTCACTTGCTAGGTTTCTATCCTTGCTTGGATTGTACACACTGAAATTACTTGGCAATTGAAAATTGTTCGGTGTTTGGTTTGCTTATTTCTAGGCATAGTATCTCTTGGGAGGAAAATATTTATGTGATTTATGGATAGAAATGAATTATTTCTATTGAATATCTTGTGGATGTATTGTTGGAGTATTAAGTCATTATTAGCTTGTGTGTAGGGATATCAACTTGCTCATCATAAGGAATTAGTCAACCCAATTGACGAATCTAATTACTAGTAGAGAATTCATTTGAGAAATATGAACAAATCTTCTCAGTAGAAGTATCACTAGAAGGGTTTGTGCAAGCTAATGAGGGTCTCTTTTGACACATTAGATGCAATAGAAAACTGAAAAAACAAGCATCCCTCAACTTAAATGGATGTTTTGAGACACATACACAATGAATCTTGCGATGAGTAAAAAAGATGAAATGTAGGAAATTAAATGACGTTTCCAAATATATACTCTATTTCTATTGAAAATGTTCTTAACTATCTAAATTTTGATCTTTTTTAGTTTCCAATGAGCACTGGTCATGGCTTGTTTTTCAATTATATATAAATTAGTATATCTACTGGAGTTGTGGTTGTTGAACATCCATACATCACAAGTTAAATGTTATTAACAATTAAGTGTCACTTATTTGTTACTTGTTCTCTATGCATGTGTAGTTATAATCATAAGTTGTTTTCCACAAGCTTCCTGTTATCCATACATCGGTTGTTAGTAATTCATGCATCATCTAACAGTTATCTATGCATCAACTACTAGTTATTTTTTATATCCTTTTTTACGCTGATAGGTGTTTATATCTTAGAATTTGGAGTGGACTACCATCTATGCTTTTCCTAGATAGAAGGAGGATGAGACAAAAATAAATGGTAGCTAATGCATGGATAACTCATAACTCATGCATGGATAACAAGTAGGTAGTGACAAACAACCCATTTAACTAAAGAAGGTAACAAATAGTTGTTCCATAAACGGTATGTGATTACAACTAAGCATCGAGAAAAAGTAAAAGATAACTTGTTCATGGAACTTAACTTGTAACCTATCTGTGTTAACCAGCCACAAGTTAAGTGGTTGCGCTAGTTTAATAATTATTTATTTCAAATTTAGAAATTACTGCCATACGATCAATCTCAACAGTACACTTGTCTTATCCTAGTGCAATTTAGAAAATACATAAGCACTAATCCACCCCAAATTCTAAGATATAAAAACCTATAAAATATACACAAAGATAATGCTCTTCTAAGGCTAATAATCCAAAAATAATTATTCTATATTTTTCTCCCACCATTTTCTCTAACATATACTTAACCTAACGTAAGTGCAACCTCGACTAAATCTAAAGTCATCCATGTGTTTAAAAATAATGATATTTGTCATAGCTCTGTTGCATGCACTATGATTTAGTCCTTTATATTAAAATTAAATTTAATACCATTCCAATATTGGTTTTCCCATTTGGGTTTCTAGGGTAAATAGTGTCTCCTTGAGTAATGGTCTCATTATGGGTTTCTATTTTGTTGTTATTTAATATAGCTTCTATGTGATGTCCATGGATACCAATAAATGGTGAGTGTGATTCCACTGGATTTTAAAAAAACTATAGGTTTACTACATTGTTTGTTTATTCTAATGTAATGGAAGTTCCAACATCTCTTTTCTTCTCACCGTCAAATGATTCTTCAAGAACAAAGATCAATGGATTCCATTTCAAAGTTGTTAAATTATTGTAAGAAGTTTCCAAATAGCTTGCTTGAGATTTGGTGGACTATTTGACATTTTTCTCACTTCTTGGATGAATTTCCTCACTACCTGGGAATTTTCATCATTGGTTGGGAATTTTTCTCACTATATGGATGAATTTCCTCAATACCTGGGTGTTTTCTTCACTTGCTAGGTGTCTATCCTTGCTTGTATTGTACACACTCTCATACTTGGCAATTGAACATTGTTGTATGTTTGGTTTGCTTATTTATAGGCATAGCATCTCTTGGGAGGAAAATATTTATGTGATTTATGGATAGAAATGACTTCTTTCCATTGAATATCTTGTGCATGTGTTGTTGGAGTATTAAGTCATTCTTAGCTTGTGTGTAGGAATATCAACTTGCTCATCATATGGAATTAGTCAACCAAATTGACGAATCCAATTACTAGGAGATAATTCATTTGAGAAATAAGAACAATTCTTCTTAGTAAAAGTATCACTAGAAGGGTGTCTGCAAGCTAATGAGGGTCTCTTTTGACACATTTGCTGCAATAGAAAAATGAAAAAACAAACATCCCTCCACTTAAATGGATATTTTGAGACACATACACAATGAATATTTTGATGAGTTAAAAAGATGAAATGTAGGAAATTGAATGATGTTTCTAAATATATACTAAGTTTCTATTGAAAATGTTCTTAACTATCTAAAGTTTGATCTTTTTTAACAAGAAATTTTTTGGGGGACAAATTATAAGGTATATATTTTTGTCGGTGCAACCTTTGAGTTCCTAAATGATGGAATCAACCCATGAAAAATGGTATACATATAGAGAACAACTAGTACTAGTGCAGCGTTATTTACCCCCCAAAAAATTAATAATTTTTTTTTATTATCTAAGTGATCGAACCTCATAAATAGTACGCCAAGTGTTCCTGCAACCTTTGAATGTCTTAATGCAATGATCATGCAACAATTTTTTTATAGAATGTAGAGGTCAGTGTCCTTTAGTGCACCATACAATTTTTTTTCAAAATGGTTGAGAACCGGAAGAGTTATGGATGAAACACTAACTATATGTTTTTTGAGTTAAGGAGCCATGACACAAGAAAATAAGAAAATATTAGAAAATAATATATAATATTTTTTAAAAATTATATATTTGGAATCTGGAGAAAAAATGCTATTTGTATCTAAAATTTCATTAAAAATGATGGTGTTTGGCATACTATAACCAGTGTCTAAACACGAGCATACTAGAAAATTGGATGTAATGCTAAATTATTCATGGTTTACCACATTCCATGGCATGGGATTGGTAAATCCAAAGAAAAATCCGAAGAAGACACAAGGGAACAAAAAGGCCATGCCAGTACATGTTGAGGTTTGGGTTTAGTGCTAGTGCACACATATTGTTTAAATTCAAAAATTTTCCCACCAAACTAAAGTGCATAGGCAATTTAGTGTTACAAAACACGTACGTGTTATTATTACATAAACTCATACTCGTTTTTGGGAACAAAAAACTCGAATACACCCCCAAAACCCCTAATACACCCCCTCTCTAGCTCCCAAATACTCCCACAGCCATGTAACACAGCCCCCCATCAACCCATAACACCCCCCCCACTCCTACTCCTCCTCTAACCCAACACTCCTCTCCCTCTCACTCCCCTCCTCCCCCTAACTCTTTCTAGCCCTCTCTCACTCTCTCTATCCCATACTCCTACACATAGTAATGTCTCTCCCCCAAACCCTTATTACCCCCCCTCCCTAGTCTCCATATCTCACCCCTTTCCTCCTCTATCTAACTTCCCCAATTCTCCCTAAACCCATATCCTCCCACCCCTATTCATACCCCCACTACTCTCTCTTCTCCCTAGTATCATACAAAAGAACCCCCCCCCCCTCTCTCTCTCTCTCTCTACCCCTAACCCTACTCCTCCACCTACACCTAACCCCCACCCCTCTCTCTCTCCCCCGAACCCCTAACACACCATCACCCCATCAGTTCTCTCTCTCTCTCTCTCTCTCTCTCTCTCTCACACACACACACATCCCTATGCCTCCCCGTACCACTAACCCCTCTCCTCTCTCTCTCTCTCTAACACATACTAACCCTTTCCCTCACTTTGTTTCTCCTCTTCTTGACTTACACCCAATATCCTAGTTCTCTCCCTTATGTATCTACCTCTAACCGATTAACACTCCCCCTCCTCCTATGCCTCTAACCCCTTAACACCCCCTCTCTCTCTCTACCCCTAACCCCTTACCACCCCCCAATGTCTATCCCTCCCTTTCTCTCTTTCTCTAACTGAAACATTCACCCTCCTCACCAATGCCCCTTTTCTCTCTAATCACCCTACTCCTCCCCAAACCCCTAACCCCCCCTCTCTCTCCCCCATCTTCCCCCTAACTCTTACTAACCCCCTCTATTACTCTCTCTCACTCCCCTACTCCTCCACATACACCTAACCCCCACCTCTCGTCTCTCTCTCTCTCTCCCCCTCCTCTCCCTAATCCTTACTAACCCCTAACAGCTAACCCCTTAACACTCCCCCTCTCTCTCTATCTCTAACCTCTTACCACACCCCAATATATATCTCTCTCTCTAACCCAAACACCCACATTCATCACCTATACCCCCATTTCTCTCCAATCACCCTAAGTTCCTCCCCAAACCCCTAACCCCCCATTCTTCCCCTAACTCTCTGTCTCTCTCTCTCTAACCCAAACACTCATGCTCTTCACCTATACCCCCTTTTCTTGATTCATTGGTAGTGGTTTTTCTCTCATTCGTTTCTATCAACAAATATTCAGAGACTTTTTTTAAGTAGCTTAAAGGTATCGATTTTCCACAAGCACAAGTTGTATGGCGGTGATCAGACTAGTGAGTTGCAAATGTTAAATAAATGATTGAATACATGAAAGAAACAAAGATTGATTATAGGTCTTCTTTAATTGTTCAAGATGGCTACTAAATGTTGTAAAGTTCAGAGAGATAAATGCAGTCTCCTTTAAGAAGATAAGAAATTTATATGCAATCATCTGCTCTTATCTATAGATTGTGCTTGTATAAGTGGAAATCCCTCTGGATTTGCATCGGGGGATTAAGGAAGAGTAGGGAGAATGTTATTTAAACTCCAGTCCTCCACATCCTTGATTTGTAGGAATCTTATGCACTGCTTCATATTTTTGTTATTTGTTACAATAACTATTGGAGCTAACTTGATCCTGTAATTGAAGATGTCATATATTATTGTTTTCATTGGCAGAGGGATGAACAGGGTCATGTAGTTTCCTATCATAATGCTTGGTTGTATGTAAACCAGCCTATTTATAGGGTTATGTAGTATGGTCAATAGGGTTACAATTGATAGTCACTTGTAGTTAAATGATAAACAAAAGTTCTTATAGCATTCTTTGATCATAGATCTGAGATTTTTATTTCATCATTTTTCAATAGGATATCTATAATGGTATGGTCTTGTTTAATACTAGCACCACCACATTACATGACGTGGTTGGTGTTGATTGTTGGTGATTATAACTTTCTGAGGTATCCTCACAACTCCATGTTGATATACTACCAAGCTAGATAAGGCACAAGTACTGAGTATAGAACCCTTATTTCTTGTTGATCTTGGTTATGTTGCAAGTTTTAAAAAACTAAATGTGATATTTGGCATCCTAGCATATATCAAGGTAATAAAAGTGTGACAAGAGTGCAATAAGAATCTTGTTGAGACCAAGTGACCTACTACATTCAGATAGTGAACTTCTTGTATACCATGTTCAAATAGCGAGTTTCTTGTATAAGGTGTTGTCGAGGTGTTTCATGTCAAGCACAAAGATGTACAAGTCAAAACATATTGTCAACTAAATCGTAGTCTTCACCATGTTAGAGGTGAGTATAATTCAATGCAAAGGATGTGTCAATTAATAGTTTCAAAAACCTCATTAAGTTGTGTCCTCAATTGTTGAAAATGTTAGAAAAAAGTGGGCAGTGTTGATGGTGAAGGTTGACTACGGCAATTTGCTACTTTGTTCTCTTGGCATTTTATGTTTAATGGCCACATTTTATAGCTTACTATACATATTCAATCATTGTAAGGCCTTATGGTTAGACAACATAGCCATTTTGTTACCAAGAATGTAGTGTTACAATTATCAAACAAATTGAACAATAGTGCACAATTCCTTCTTATAGATTGAATATCATTGCACTACATTAAAAGCCTTAAAATTGAAAGTAATGTGTTGCAATGCAGTATCTCAAAATAACTCTCAATGTATAGTTGTTACCCTCCTATTTGCATGTGTTGTCCACCTAGGTCTTCAGGAGCAATTGTGGGCATTTTCCCAAGATCATACAACAGTGAACAAGTTGATCTGGGCATGAAAGATGAGTTATGGGCCTTTTTCCTGTTAAAATTCAATATGCTAAGACAAAAAATAGCAGCATTACATTCTATTTCACAATAATAGCATATACAGGATCACTGAAGAAACAACAAGCATAGCATAAACACAAGAGACACAGATTTATCCTGGGAAACCCTCATGGGGTAGAAAACCCAGCAAAGCTTTCCTCAATAAGATGATAAACCAAAATACAAGATGTGCTCCCTCCTTCTAATCCTCCTTAGCAAATCTCCTAGACAAGTGCTCCTCTTTTCAAGTGTGTGAGTGTATCAAATGAGGAACACACCTCCTCTATTTATACACTACTTTGACATATATTTTACACAAGTACATGTAGGCTCGTATTTAACCATTAGGTTAAATACCCTATTATAACTGACTGGGCCGACCCCCACATGGTGGGTCTAATAACCCTAGTTTCCACAACTCCTCGGAGGAATAAACATCTCCGGATACATAATAGAATCACCTCGGAAGGATGGAACATCTCCGAAATAAATAATGTACAAATATAATATTCTTAGAAGTTACAATATTCAACACTCCCCCTTAACGAGAAGGATATTATAACAACATCTGCAGGAGCAAGGAGTCATTGACTACATCATCTATATATCATCGGAAGCTTTCTTTAATTCATCATCATCAGTAACTCAACTAGTTACTGGAACATCAACATCATCAGAGTTGATATTACTCGATCATCAGCATCGTCATCATCATTGTCATCACACGATCACACGATCATCAGCATCGTCATCACACGATCATTAGCATCGTCATCACACGATCATCAGCATCTTCATCACACGATCATCAGCATCGTCATCACACGATCATTAGCATCATCATCACACGATTAGCAGCATCATCATCATACGATCAGCATCGTCATCACACAATCAGCAACATCATCATCATACGATCAACATCGTCATCACACGATCGACAACATCGTCATCACACGATCAGCATCGTCATCATGCGATCAGCATCGTCATCACACGATCAGCAGCATCGTCATCACACGATCAACATCGTCATCATACGATCAGCATACATGATCGGCAGCATCATCATCACACAATCATATTACAAGATGATCAATCCTGCTCTCTTTAGGACATAGGTCCATGGATGATTCAATCCAGATCAAGTTCCAGGATGATCAATCCTTATCTCTTTAAGAGAAGTCTCATGTCTAGGGACGATCCAATCCCAACCACAGTACCAGTCCTTTTTCATACTGGATGTGACCTAGATCAGATCTAGGATTTACCACCACAAAGCCAGTCCTTTTTCATACTGGATGTGTCACATCTACAGAGCCAGCCCTGTTTCATGCTGGATGTATCACATCTACAGAGCCAGCCCTGTTTCATGCTGGATGTATCACATCTACAGAGCCAGCCCTGTTTCATGCTGGATGTATCATATCTACAGAGACAGCCCTGTTTCATGCTGGATGTATCACATCTACAGAGCCAGCCCTGTTTCATGCTGGATGTATCACATCTACAAAGCCAGCCCTGTTTCATGTTGGATGTATCATATCTACAGAGCCAGCCCTGTTTCATGCTGGATGTATCACATCTACAGAGCCAACCCTGTTTCATGCTGGATGTATCATATCTACAGAGCCATCCCTGTTTCATGCTGGATGTAACCTAGAACAATTCTAGGATTTGTCATGTACATTTTGAACTGAGGTCCAGGGACGATCCAGTCCTATCATGTACCTTTTGAACCGAAGTCCAGGGATGATCCAGTCCTATCATGTACCTTTTGAACCGAAGTCCAGGGACGATCCAGTCCTATCATGTACCTTTTGAACCGAAGTCCAGGGATGATCCAGTCCTATCATTCAATTCTCAGAGACCTCATGTCTACGGCTCAATTCAAAGTACCATAGTTCGAGGATGATCCAATCCCCTTACCTGTTCATTCAGGATTTAGTTCTCGGAGACATCATGTCTACGGCTCAATTCAAAGGACTAAAGTCCGAGGACGATCCAATCCCCTTACCTGTTCATTCAGGATTTTTTTCTCAGAGACATACATCTACGGCTCTCTTTAGGACTGAATTCCAGGGATGATCCAATCCCCTCAAGTCCACCAAGGACTTCATTCTCGAAGACATACGTCTACGACTCTCTTTAGGACTAAATTCCAGGGATGATCCAATCCCCTCAAGTCCACCAAGGACTTCATTCTCGAAGACATACGTCTACGGCTCTCTTTAGGACTGAAGTCCAAGGATGATCCAATCCCCTCAAGTCCACCAAGGACTTCATTCTCGAAGACATACGTCTACGGCTCTCTTTAGGACTGAAGTCCAGGGATGATCCAATCCCCTCAAGTCCACCAAGGACTTCATTCTCGAAGACATACATCTACGGCTCTCTTTAGGATTGAAGTCCAGGGATGATCCAATCCCCTCAAGTCCACCAAGGACTTCATTCTCAAAGACATACATCTACGGCTCTCTTTAGGACTGAAGTCCAGGGATGATCCAATCCTATCATGTACCTTTTAGGTACCTCACTACATTCTTTGTAGTTATTAAGTGAACCTTTCTAGGTTCTACTAGATATTGACTTAGGGTATTTGCAGCAAAGCATATATCTGGCCTAGTATTTGTTATATACATCAATGACCCAATGATTTGTCTATACAGGGTTAGGTCCACTAAATACGATGAGTCATTAACTAACAACTTCAAGTTGGAGTCCATGGGAGTGGCCATGGCTTTATACTCCAACATATCAAATCTTTTTAGAGACTTCACAACATACTTACTTTGAATTAAAAGATTCCTTTTGGATCTTGCCATACTTCTAGACCTAAGAAGTAGTGCATTAATCCGAGATCTTTCATTTTTCATTTCTGCAGCCATTTTCATGACCTGTTTCTCATTCCTTGTCAGAAAGAGATCATCGTCATACAATAATGGTATGATAGGTTCATCATCCACAACCTTAAGGTAAAGGTTAGGAACAGCTTTACTTCTGGTAAAGCCCAAGCTTTGTCATGAAGCTATCAATTGTCCATTATTCACACTCAGCATTGAGTGATCTTCTGCATATCTATCTATGCCATCTCTCATCAGATGGGTCTACTAATATGAGCCTCAAAATCATTCGAACTCTGTGGTGAGTTCTTTATTGCATCCATGTCATATGTGTATAGAAGCCATATTCAACCTTGTAGCAAAGGTTGAGATCCACATCACCCATGGTGATCATTAAGCTCATCAATTGATTATCGATCTTGGGAACCCATACGGAATCTGATTCACACTTCTTCTTTAATTACACCATTAAGAGAATGGTCTTATCTAGCCACTTGGAGCAAACATCTCATCATGATTCTCTTCCTTCTTTCTAAGAGAATCTTCTAGCCACAAGCCTTCTATAGTGTGTTTCTTTTGTTGAACATCCATCGCTTGTTCAGTGTTCATCATTCATCATGATCTTTCCTACAAATCAAAATTAAGTACATGATTAGTAATACTTCATAATCATCAAATCATATTGACATGATAACCTATTATGCATACAGATATCATTTACATAGTTATGCAACTATTTTGACCAATACTTTGGCACAACACTTTCCCATATCCTGTATGCATACAGTGGCTATCTAGATGCCTTCCATCTCTACCAGAACATACTATTGAGAGTGTGCACAGCTCTCAGCATGTGAGAAAAGAGGTTTCATTCTAGACAAGCAACAATGGAATGTTTGTCCAACTTACCAATCATATGCATATTAGTAGTATACTGTTCAATGCTTTATGAATGTTTACACTCAGCATGATATATTCTAGGAATATAAATATGCATACAAGCAATATCATTTACTATTTCTAATAACAACTCAAATACATATCTTTTATGTTTGTGTTGTTGCCTCTCGCTTGATCTTCTGTATGTCTTCTGAACTTCTATTCATTCTGTACCACTGTGCATGCTCAAGTGTACACTAGTGTCATCCTCATGATATCATACATAAACATACATTCATTAGTATATTCTCAATATTATCAAAACATTCTAATTCTAAATAATCTTGAATATGTACAGTCATGATCATTAGTATTCAGGGTTTCAAGGAAGTCTTCTTTTACTCATGCATATTCTTGTTTGATCTAGTTAGTTAAATCATCAACCAAGATAAGAGACATAATATGCATAAACCCTTGATTACTAACCAATCATACCAAGTATACTTACACAAGGTAAGATTCTAACATGACATAGGAAAACATACCTGGATTAGTATACCTGCTTAGTTATGTACAACATACCTAAACAATCTCTTCAATGATTTAGAGATCCTGAGCTAGAACCTGCATGTCTCGTAAGTTAAACATAATATAACAAAGTCATACATACCTCGTGAGTCTTTGTCTTCATGTTGTCATGGTCATGGAACTTGATTTGTCTTTTGTAATGTACCTGAACCTCCTTAAGTCATACCTGTTGAGACTTTTTGTAGTCTTCTTATGTAAGGCCTTAGCCTCAACTCCCCCTGAAACTTGATCTAGAGCTTGATTAGGGTTTGCTAAAGAAACCCTAAAAATTCAATCTTTGACTTTCATACTTCTGAATGGATGGAAGAATGTGTCTTGCTGAGCTGATCAACCTAGCATTCTTCAATTTTGAAATCTCCAAAATTTAACCCCTCAAAATTGCCTTCGAAACTTCTGGATCTTCTGGACAGGAACCCGAACTAGGGTTTGATGAAGCCCACCCTTCTGTCCAATCAAAAGGTTCGATCCAAGGCTCTAAACTCTTATTTTTCTGAGTAGCTTCCATCCGTGGTTACAGACTTCAAAAAATTCCAACTTTCTCCGAAACCCTAAATTCCGGAAGCCATGAATAAAGGTGCTAAAAATAATTCTATTTTGACAGAAATATGCACCTGATTGCTTCTGCTATAACTCTGAAATTTTTGCTCCACAGGGTCTGAAAACGTTTTCTGCAGTAGCCTGACATGTCATCTTTCCATCCTGACAGGTCTGACCTCAATTGGATTTTCTGAGAGAGAGTTATGCCAAGTGTCGCAACGTGACCTGTTTATGGGATAAAACAGGAGAGTGAACTTGTACGGCGTGCCACGTGTCACTGTTTGATCTTCGGCCTCTGAAAACTTTTATTGAGATAGCTCGTCCTGTTATCTTTCCATCCTGACAGGTCTGACCTCAATTGGACTCTCTGAGAGAGAGTTATTCCAAGTGTCGCAACGTGACCTGTTTATGGAATAAAACAAGAGAGTGAACTTGTACGGCATGCCCCGTATCACTGGTTCACCTTCGGCCTCTGAAAACGTTTCCTGAGATAGTACAGTTTGTGTACTACCTGTCACTTTTTACGAAATTGCATTTGGAGCTTCCTATCCCAAGTTATGACCTTTTTTCCAAGGTCACCTGATTTTGACTGAGATCTGGAAGAGGCAGAAACCCTAACTTGTACTGATCATAACTCATAAAGTACAATGCATCTGAGGTTTCCCTTTGGAAACAAGGTACCTGGGGATTTTATCTTCGACCTGTAAATGTTTCAGACCCTGAACCTTCGCAGAAATGGATTTATAGCGAAAGTTCCATGATGACTGGTTTTTGCTATGTAAAACCCTAACCTTCAAATTGTCGGAAGTAAAGCAAGTGTCGTAAGTGCCATACCTTGTCTTCCTTCAGGTTAGCTCTGATACCATGTTAAAATTCAATATGCTAAGACAGAAAATAGCAGCATTACATTCTATTTCACAATAATAGAATATACAGGATCACTGAAGAAACAACAAGCATAGCATAAACACAAGAGACACAGATTTATCCTGGGAAACCCTCATGGGGTAGAAAACCCAGCAAAGCTTTCCTCAATAAGATGATAAACCAAAATACAAGATGTGCTCCCTCCTTCTAATCCTCCTTAGCAAATCTCCTAGACAAGTGCTCCTCTTTTCAAGTGTGTGAGTGTATCAAATGAGGAACACACCTCCTCTATTTATACACTACTTTGACATATATTTTACACAAGTACATGTAGGCTCGTATTTAACCATTAGGTTAAATACCCTATTATAACTGACTGGGCCGACCCCCACATGGTGGGTATAATAACCCTAGTTTCCACAACTCCTCGGAGGAATAAACATCTCCGGATACATAATAGAATCACCTCGGAGGGATGGAACATCTCCGGAATAAATAATGTACAAATATAATATTCTTAGAAGTTACAATATTCAACATTTCCTATGGGTTAAGCAGTAGTCTGGGATCTTCGGAGAAGTTTGGGCATCATTCTCAGTAGTTTATCCAAGTTTTGGGTGTAATATGAACCCTAAAACAACAATGGACATCAGAGTTGTTAATTCTGGCTGAATTATGCAATAGAACGCGATTCTGAGCATTATTCATGGGAAAATTTCTGTGTAGAAGAGCATTTCGGAGATCAATGATAAGACAACCAACCAATTAAGAATTTTTTAGATCTCTCCATAAAGTGATTATCAACTGAGTGTACAACAGTGGTCTGAGGAGAGATGTCTTCATCATTCATATTAGCACTCTAAGTTAGAAATGAAGCCTTGTTTTCAACCCCGTCAATAATTGTTGTAACAACAGCCCTTTATATTAGTCAACCATCAATTGCAATTAAGATGAACTTGGAGCATTTTCTAGATATATACATATAGATTTTGTAACCTATAGTGGTACCTTCACTCTAAATTGTTTGCAGACTTCAAACTTCATGGCGATGCACCCAAACCTATTTGATTGAGGCCAGCACTTAGGAGCATTCTAAGGGTCATCTCAGTTGATATCTATTTTGCACCTGTTTATTGTCATTTTCCATGGAGGTAATTTCATAGTGGAAGGGTCTCTTGCATGTTTCATTGGATAGGATGGAAGATCACAATATCTACAACCAATAGAATTATCTCTTATGCCCACATTGTTCACTGATGCAGAGGGCATTTTCAATCCTTTCCCTAAGAAACTTGTTTTTGGACAAAATCGATGATGGATTCTAGGCCCATGGTTCTGGAAATGAAGTGCATTTTGGGATGATCTAGGACTGCCAATTTAGAGGACCTGATCTCACGCAAGTATCTATAGAACTAACTAATCTCAACATTGGTTTTTTTTAAAAATGACATTTTATGGCAGGCCGAATATGGAAATTGATGAGAATCCAATTATCAAGCAAAATTATCATGCAATTCTGAAAGTGTCATTTGAGGCATTGATATGAAAAAAGGTAAATTTATCTGTTGGTAGTACGGCTGCCGTTACACCAAAACCTGCAGGTGATTGGTAAACTCACCACCACCAGATTTCAAGGATCCACAAGAAGCGATTAGTCCCTTGTCACGATACACCGAGGAGCGCTGACTAATTGCAATTTCGTGCAACAATCTTCCCCTCAGTGCGAGCCGAGTGTGTATCGAACTCGTGACCTCTAGCTCTGTTACCAATTTAAATTCTTCAAATAGGGTAGACTCTGTTTTACTCCTTGAATTTGTGATCTTAAATTTTGCTTAATAAGAAAGCATATACTTGTCCACTTGGTTTCTAGGTTCACTTTTCATACCATAATGACAACTCTGTCAATCACCATCCACTTTTCTAGTAAGAAATGTCATCAATCAATGCTTCAAGATTGTCCTCGAATGATGTTCATCAACCAATCAAACTTCAAATTTCTTTTAGATCACTATGTGATTTTTTTGTAGCATAGAGATTTGCTCTTGTTTTTGAAGGAATTTCACTAAGTTCATAACACTGCCATACGCATGAGTCTTCTTTGCATACTAGAAGCATCTCTTCTAGATGGCTCAGGCTATCCTTTAAAACATAGGCACACATGATCCAAAGACCATTCAATATACCAGTTCTTCAAGTAGAACTAATTAACTTTTCAATTCAACAGTCAGATTTGTCCTTGTAAGTTAGAATTGTTATAGGAAAATTTGATGCTTTCAAAAGAAGATATGAGATCTTCCCAACTCCTTTTCATCATTTTGTGTAATGGAAGCTTTTTCACCTTCTTTCTCATAATCTTCTCTCGACATTTTTCTTTTATTGGTTTGATTGAATTCATGTGAAATATCCTCATTCTCTTGCTTGCATAATGGACTATTGATTTGCATGAGAGCATCAAGATATGCAAACTCGTCACAATATTCTTTAGGAATTCTCCTTTCTTGACCTTGATCAACTTCATGTGTAATATCTTCATCATCTTTCTTTCTTTGTACTCCAGTTTTTCTTCTCCACATTTTTGTGAGTCTTGGTCTAAGATGTCTTATCATATGACAATCTCTTGCAATGTGTCCAAAGTTATGACAATTGTAACATTCAATATTTTGGATAGACATATAAGTACCTCTATTATTTGGTTGATTATTCCTTCCATAATTTTTTCAATTGGATTCCTTGTGTCCATACTGGTTACAACAAAAACAATACCCATTGAATGCATTTAGTTGTTTGGGGTATCCTTGGTCTTCAAGCTTGTAATAGTTCCTTGCATCTCTATTTCTTCTTAAGTCTTTATTCAAATAGGGTTGACAAGATTTACGATGACAAGGATTTTTCTTCTTGTAGCTCTTCTGCTGCATGGTTGTATTTATGGGGGCATCAACCCTACACTTCATACTTTCAATATTATTTCTCAAAGTGGAAGAGTATGATCCTTTTTTGGCATGATCTTGATCATATCCAAGGCTTGTTTTGTTCGAAGAAAATCTTTGTAGACTGAGGACTTTATCAAGAGCTTCAGTTCCTTTCTTGATTTTTTCAACAATCTTCAATTGATCCTTAAGTCCAACAACTTCTTGTTTTAAAATCTTGGCTTCTTCTATGCTAATGGTTGCTTGTTGTCTTTTACTGTGTAGCTCCTCTTGTGAGAACATTATTTGTCTTTTTAAGGTCTGATTTTCTTCCTCACTTTATAGCAGATGTTGTTTGAGCTCTTCAACCTTTTGTTGCTCCTTATTAAGAGATTGTTCCAAGGATTCCAATCTCTCTTGATCTAGTTGAACTTTGATTCTAAAGTCAACTATGATTTGCTCAAGTTCTTTATTCTTTGAACCGCGTTTCCTCCTTTGCTCCAACATGAGATCCTTTAGTTGTTTATACCTTTGTTTATATTTTCTCAGTTCATCCAAAGTACACTCAAGCTCAACTTCGAGATTGACTTCTACTTCAATGTTTGAGTCTTCTTCATTACTAGAATTGTTATAGACTGGACTTTGTTCTGATTGATATGATTATTTTGACTTCTTATCTAAGTAGAGGTCTTTTATCTTGTCCCAAAGTTCCTTTGCAGAGGTACATTCACCTATCTTCTCTTTGACATCATCAGGTAATCCATCAAGGATTGTGCTTATTGCCATTGAGTTATTTTTCTTGGCTTTCTTTTGTGCTGGAGTCCTTACTCTGTTTGGTGGGCAGTAATCAATAATCACTAAATTCCATACCTCAAATCCCAATGCCTTTAGATGACTTTTTATCCTTGTACTCCAAAATATGTATTCTTCTTTTCCAAGTATTGGAGTTCCATTCACAGTGTAAATATTTTGTCCATCCATGTGTGCTTAATTAGATCTTCCTTTCAGTTTGTTAGATTGTTCTTAAAGGGACCTAGCTCTAATACCAATTGTTGGTAGTATGGTTGCCATTACACCAAAACCTACAGGTGATTGGTAAACTCACCACCGCCAGATTTCAAGGATCCACGAGAGGCGATTAGTCCCTTGTCACGATACACTGGGGAGCACTAACTACTTGCAATTTCGTGCAACACTATCCACTTTGGAGAGTTTGCTGAGGAATGTGAGAAATATTTTATTTCTCATTAAACAGAAGTAAGGGGCCTTATGTTATCTTTAACATTGTATTTATGGCTTTGACTACCCTTATGTTAGGATCTTGTTAGATATTAGTTAGAGTTTTAGTGGAGTTATTTATTGTTAACTCCATCTTAGGTTAGATCGAGGAATTATATATTATTTTGTTATAAGGTGAGATTGAGATACAACCTATATAAGGGTTGGATATCTCACTCATTTGGCATGGTTGGATTTTGAGATCTCTCTCTGTCTTTTGGAGCCTAATTGACATATCTTTATGGAGCACTATGAAGTTTAAAGGTTTTCTTCTCTTGGGTTCTAATGGTGACTTAATATTTGAAGTAACTTGTTCATTTTGGCATTGTAAGATCTATTTATCTAGTCCATAAGAATGGTAGAGTTACTCCATTGATTGATCATACTTTAACTTTGTAGGTTGATTGAAGTATTTGGCATCCGTAGGAGAAGTACTCATCAATTATGCATAGGATAAGGGTGAGCTAGATATATAGGTTGAAGGTGTATGCTAAAAGCCATTATTCCTTCATGAAATTTGCAAGAAGCTTATATTGTTTCGGGTAGGAATTTGCATGTGTTTCGCAACGGTCCCAGTCAAACAAATATAAACAAGGCATGAGGGGGATCCTATATTTCCTATATAATAGCCTATATTTCCCCATATAGGCTATTAGGATTTTGTCTTAGCAAGAGTTTGACTTTGAACAAGATTGAGGTAGGAGGAACCCAAGCTTGGGTGAGCAAGCCACACACCACATTAATAGGTATATAATTTGTTGGTATTTTTTTATATGTAATGTGAATCTCTCCTCTACCATCCAATTATGTGTTACTTGAATTTCTTCATGTTCATGTTATTGATGTAATTGAATTTGTCTATGTGTATTCATGTTTACATTGTATAATGATGCAATTTGAATTCAATTATTAGAAAATAAGAAAGTGTAAGGGTATCTTTTGTTTGGGTGTGTGCACGTGTGTAAGGAATCTAGGCACTAAGGATTCATCCATTTGTTCAACATTCAATATAAAGGAATGAGAAGTCATTCACAAGTATTCTACACTGCTAGAGTCTAGTATTTTGTTATTTGCATCTATCTTAATAGGGAAGATAAGATTGAACAATTAGTTCTGATTTATAAACAAGAATCCAACCCCTTGTTGGGGAACCTAATTTTCGTTAACCGATTTCCATACAAAATTTGCAAACTAATAGAGAGCTAAAGTAATTCCTAGTAACAACCAAGAACAAGACGAATGGCTCAAATCCCCATTATTGTCACCATTCTACTTAGTTTCTTTTCATGTGTGTGTTTGTTTAACAAAACACAATTTTAGTTTGTTGTTAGTAGTTGAGGAAGACAAATTCTTAGATCACTGATGTAAAATTATATAATATAATCTATTTAAGGCTGCTAGCTCAATGGAAGAGCACCTTCCTTATAGGAAGGAGGTTGGTGGTTCGATTCCTCCATGCCCTATATATAAAATGACTAAAAACAACGAAAAAGAGATAAATGACCACTACAAAATGAGAGATAAGTGACCAAAAAATTACCAAAATTTGCATATAAATGACCAAATGGCAGTTTTGGTGGCTAATTTACGGTCTCTTGTCACGTGACCAAAAATATGGTCACATTTAGTTTGGTCATTTATAGCTTATCTTGTGGTCATTAATTTGGTCATTAATTGTGACAATTAATGACAAAATATACGACCAAATTAATGACCACAAGGCAAGCTATAAATGAGCAAACTAAATATGACCACATTTTTTTTCACATGATAAGAGACCGGAAATTAGCCACTAGTGATCGCCAAATAAAAAATGGTCATTTATATGTGGATTTTGGTCATTTTTTTGGTCACTTATCTCTCATTTTCTACTAGTGTGAAGAGGAGAAGGAGATAAAACTACCCAAAGAAATACTAGATATGATACCACCTCCCCCCCATAAATGGGAAAGGTTAGTAGTTAGTTTTTCTCAATACTGTTCTTTGAGCTTTGCAGAACCAAGAATGCTACAAATATCTCCCTTTGAGTCTCCATCAACAGGCTTGCTTCCGGTATAGATAAATATGCAAAGTAAATACATGAACTTAAGAGAAAGAAATGAGAAGTTGGAAGATGGATCTAGGCAAAGGATAGGGGTCTCAAGAAAGAGGTTGATCATGGTTGCAGACGACAAGAATGACATATTGATATGGTCAATAATGCAACCCACAGTTCCAATCCCTACCAGTTTGAATGGTTTCAGAGCTAATGAATATAAGATTGAATTTATAAAACTTGAAAACATGGATAAAGTAGACTTCTACATGAAAACAAGTGGGATGATATGTGATGAAGTGGAGAAATATGAGAAGACAGAAAGAAAACTGAGGCAAACTCTCAAAATATTTGAAGAAATTTGGAAGGAAGAGAAAGAATCAATTAGAGAAAAATAAGTGACTATCAAGCGTATGGAAGAAAAGATCATGGCATTAAGTGCCAATCCTGGTGACAATTCATGGGTTGTAGTTGTCCTTAAGGAGAAAGACAATGAAATAGAAATATTGAAAAGACAGTTAAAAATCCCAACTGTGGAGCCAGTTCAAACTCCAGAGTTGAGACAAGCTTAGGAGGACAATGGATAAGGATAGAGGAGATGAGATAGATGAGATTAAACTACAAATTGAATCATTGAAGATGCAAAAGACTACTATAATAGAAAAACAAAGCATTCAGGATCCATATGCTATTTCTCGGGGGACAGAACAACCAACTGAAGCAATAGGGCCTCGGGATCATGATGCTCAGGTAGAAATGGTGGATGTTGACAGTATGGAGGAGGAACCCCAAATCCATCAAATAGGAAAGGATCTAACTGGTAAATATGGTAAGATCACAGAATTAGAAGATCAAGTAACCCAAAAATATGAAAGAATAGTTTTGCTGGAAGAGGGCATATCAAAGAAAGATGATGAAATCCATGAATTAAAGAATAAAATGGATGACCTCAAGAGTCAGGTAGCCAACTTATAGCTTGATATATAAGCAGAGTCTCTGATCATAAGGATGGACATAACCCTATGGGAAAAGATAACTCAATTGATAACAAATGAATGGGGCAGATTCGAGGTTGTCCAAGAAGAGATTGGAACCTTCAAAGCCATAAAAGAAGAAACAAATAGGGTGAAAAATGAGCTAGGGAAAATGCCAAGAATGGAAAAACAAGTCATAGATTATTTAAATGGCATGAGAAATATTCAACTTCAAATATTTATTGCAGATACCAAGCATAACTGCAATCATAAAGGTAGAAAAACAAATGATATTCAAGCAATTCCTGATGAAAAGATCGAAGATTAGTATGTAGATGCTTGATTCTTATATTAGCAATTTGAAGGGATTTTTTTACAAGGTAATCAAGCTATGATTACCCCATCCATGGGATGGGAATGGAGATATACTTTCTAAGTATGAATTTAGAAATAATTTGAAGCAGAAAAGAAATGAAGCACCTTTAGTGGAACAGCTGGAAGGGGTTATCTCAGGGGAGCGGGTGATTGAGATATTGAAACCTCAGTTTCAGATATGGATAAATTTGAAGAGATTATTCAAAGAGTAAGAGGTTGTTTCCTATACCAAAAATAAAAATGTAGAGCTTTCATTATATGCTTTGAAATCTCATAGGATGCAATAGGTAGAGACTGGAAAGTAGTGGCTCAATATGCACCCACAACTGCACCCTCAAAAAAATAGATTCTAGGTCAAATATACAGCACAACAGGTACCTCTTCAAGCAATCAATAGCACTGTACTCATCCAAGAGGAACCATGGGATACCCTACCCCTTTGGCCTTTGTACCACTAGTTGGACAGACCAATATTCCTACTATGCCACAAACACAGTCACCTGCAAGGGAAAAAATTGGCCTTCCATTTGTTCCAACACAAGTACATGTGAGAGAGAACATGCCAGTAGGTAAAGGAAAAAGAAAAGGGATGAGTAAGAAGAAGTATCGAGGGCAAGCTTTATGAAAAGTTAAATGTAAAATCATTTTTGTAAAAAGTAACAAATCAAAAGACTATTACTATTTCTTGTTACATGTCAAATCAAGTCTAACTACTTTCAGTTAGTTCAAAAGGTTATATAATGTAATCCAAGCCATGAAATAGTGGCTGGATATTTTAGAATAGAGATACTCTATCTATGGTTGTAGAGTTGATGAAATGTTTTCCCTAGAAATTTTCTTTTGCTAAGATTAAAGATACAAAAGTGTATAGATAATTTGTTCCTCTATAACTAGCTCCATTTTTATATCTCCTGTGTATGTATGAGAAGATACATGAGATGATAATATATTGATGCAACATATTTGATTCCAATTAAGTGTCAATGATGCATTTTTGTGTTTAAATGATGAATGTTATAATAGATATTTCAAGCATACGTTTTTCTCTGCTGTAAGATTTTGTATTTTTTTCGTTGATTCAATAGTGTATGGAGTTTCCTACTCTTATTGCATCCATAAATGTCCTGTTGCACGTGAAGAATCCACAAAAAAACTCATGTATGATTCCTAGTTGTGTAAAGAATTATTGAATTCCTCTCTCTGAGGCTCAATATGTTCATGTCTTCTTTTGAATTAAGAAATTCGCTTTGAAAGCGCTTGAACACATTCAAGAATTTCATCTGTCAAATTCACCCCAAGAAAAATAACTAAACCACATTTTTCTCATATTTAGCTCTAATATCTTTAAAATTTGAGCTCTCATCATGCCCGAGTGTATGCCATTTCAACCTAGTCTACCTATGGTAATAACACCTTCCACATGTTGTGTTCTTCCAATAGCATAGTGGAAGATTCTGTGAAGCTTCACCTCTTTTAGCGTACCCTCACCGAAATGGAAGCCAAATGGTACATAAAATTAATGAGATCGGCCCATGCCACCTTTGCGGCATTGGCCACCACATTTATCACCTACTTCCATCTTCTGATTTGCGATGACCTTGGCCTTGAAATTCTCATGGAGTTCTGAAAAAATACTTCTACCCACATCGCAGACCATATCCATGAATGGCGTAGATGTTGAACATTAAGTAAAATCAAAATACAACCACCATTCTTATTGGATTGGTTCATCAAATCACTCCACCAATCCATTGCTAAATATGTCGCCACCTCCATGCCATAAAGTGAGGAAGAGGCCATTATGAAAGCCCAACATTTCGATCTAATATATGCACAATCCATCTACCTTTACGCTATCCTCCCTGATGCACCTCGACACTGATCATTGGATCCTATACCTGTGGTCTCGTCACACTCGACAGATGGGATTATTGGGTCCATTTCCAACTTAGGAAAGGTTCCTCCTACTACTCTGGCACTATTCAATATGGATCCACAATACCCACCCATGCCACCTATGTTGGTTCCCCCTCCTCCAGTAGCAACCCCACCAGTTGGTAAATTACAGTATGGGCCCTATAGTCCTACTTATCCAAACGTTAGTAGCAATGGTTCCTACACCATGTTGATTCTTGGAAAATCCTTGTGCCGACAGTAGGGATTCTCCCCAATCAACAATCCCAATTAGATTATTCACTGTTTGAAATGGGGAATCCATCTGGTTAATGGTCCGACTACCATAGATGTTTTCAAATAAAAATTTACCGGTTGTGGCACGACCCACAGTTTATATTTTATATGTAAACATGCAAATGTAAATTCCCTAATCTTAATAATGCACAAACTAAAATTGACAGGTAGAAGCCTCACAAGTGATGCGTAGGTTCTTACCTCTCATCTTACCACTTCTACCTCATCAATCAATTAACAATATTCTAATAGAGTACATATTCTTAACTAATTAACTAATCTATCCTTGCAAGGAGCGAGTTTAAATATAAGAGTAATATTTGAGATTGATTATACAAATTCAACAGCTAACTATCTGAAATAAAGTATTTACAATCACAACAAAATGATATACAAAGATAGCTTCAATATTAAATGATTCCATTTATTACTCATTTCTACACAAACATTTGGACTTTATAACAACAATCAGTAAAATCATTCATGCTTCATTAGAATAGTCCAATAAACTAAGAAAGATCTCACAGCATAAGGATGAACGAAGGAGGAAATAATTCTGAGCCTTAATTCATAGCATTCCATGCAAATTCGATGTAAGCTTTCACCCATCAAAATAGTTCCTTCTCATTAACAGAAAAATAATTCTCATACAAAATGTTACTAAATTCTATCACACTAGCCAAAATCCCTCTTCTCTTCTAATTATCCCCTATTTATCTTTACAAAAGTTTGTCCTCACATGACTAATCGCTTCACCTTCCCTTTTAACCCTTAGGTTTCCACATTTTTTCATTTTGTGATTAGTCATCCAAAATAGATAATAAAATACAAATTACATTATTTTGCTGGAGGATTTTCTAAACTTGAAATATAATTGTCCCAAAGATCACTTTCATAAGATATTACATTAAATTGTTGAGGCTCTAACAAATTTAAAGCAACTTCAAGAGTGGAAAAATCTTTCACTATGTCTATTAATCCCTTTGTTGTTGCTTTCTGACCTTCTCCCATAAAAATGTATTTAGAGTGGCTTGTCCCACATGATGATGAATATATTCTGTAGTAAGCACGTCCAGTCCCTTGATGTACTCCAAATATTCACTCAAACTGTTCCTCAATTCTGTTAAACGTTGTTCTTTGGATGGTAATTCATCAATATCTTTGGAAATTGGAATATGGAATTTTTCATGTGCTTGGTATACAGTTTGATAAATTTCTTCACACTTTGTAATGGTTCTCTGTACTTCATTTTGTACTCTTTTGAAAAACTTTCAACAACTTTCCAAGAGAGATATATCTATCTTTAGTTCAGTTTAGGCAAGTGATCAGGAATTTCTTGGAATTTTCCTTTCTGCCCAATTAGCCTCTTTACCTTATTAAATGTGTCTACCAATCTTTGTTTTACAATGGAAGCTTCTACAAAGATCTCTTTCATTCTGTCTATCATCCCTCTCAATTCATAAACTTCCTTTGTCAATAACTCTTGGGAGTGAAAAATATGTTCTTGCATTTCACGGGCATGTTCATAGAATGGTTTCATATCATGTTTTTTATCCTGAGCAATTTTGATTTGCTTCATCAAAGACTCCTTTTCTTTCATCCATTCATCCATCTGAGATTGTAGAGATCCCTTTTCAACCATCAGGGATTCTACCTGCTGATTCAACTGAGTTTCTCTTCTTTCTAACTCATTTATTCAAGAATGGAAATCAGTCCATTCTCCTTCCATAATTACTAATTGTACATTTAAGGAATCCATTTCATCTTCAAGGTCTTGGTAGTCTAGTAATTTTTTTTCTTTTTATGCTTCTATGGCACCTCGCTTTCTTTTCATCTCAATCCCTTCACTTCGATCTTGTACTAAATTATCCTTTAATTTTAACATTTTTGTTTTGCCGCATTATAAATCATCCATCAATTTATCCACATTGTATGCATTATCTTGTGCAGCCGCAATATTCATAGAAGTAGTGAATTTCATATCTTTGTTGGTACCTTCTACTAGAGTGTTCTCTTACACAATCACAATATCAGGCTGTGTACCAATCTTTAATCTCTTTTTTGATCTCCTTAGAATGGCATTTATTTTGGGATAAAAAACAATAGTGTCTATCTTTGCCACAAAATGTTGCATTGAGGGAGTAAATGGTGTGAGTCCAAGCCTAGCTAATGGGAGATGACCCCCAGTAAGTGGCATCTCTAAGTTAGTGGGTAGATCTACTTCCATATCTTGTGAATTCTGACTTTCTTCTTAAATTTTCTTTTCTTTCACGGCTTTCTTGATCTTCTCTTCTTCTTTCCTTTTCTTATCAGCTTCCTCTTGTAATTTTTTTTGTTCTTGCTCAGCTGCTTCCTTATCTGCCTTTTCTTGCTCCTCTTTCCTCTTTGCCTCTTCTTCTCTTTGTTTTCTTTCTTCCTCTTGTTTCCTCTTTGCCTATTCTACTGCCAAGGCTTCTTCCTGTGATTTCTGTTGCTCTATTTTTTTAAGTTTATTTTGTCAGACTTGAACTTGTTCTATCTTTATTAACAAATCACTTGTTCAAGTATGTCATGTTCTTGTCTCTTCTATATACTTCCTCGTCTTTCAAAAAATGATATGTATATTCAAAATTGATCTTGCATGAGGCACACTGTTTAGCTCCCTTATGTAACTTATCATTTTTGATAAATATATTTTCTCCAAAATGGTATTCCTCGAGGTCTTTCACAAAATTCTCTGCTCCTTTGACCTTAGTAAACTTGTATTCTTCGATGGTAAAAGGAAGCAGAGGATAAGATGCCTTCTTATTTTCATATAGAAATGTCCAACTCTGTTTATGAAAACTTGTCTCACAACTTCCAACTTTGTTTATTCAACCAAGCGAAGAAGATGTGGAGAGTTTAAATATTGGCACAGAACAAGAGCCTAAATGCATCAAGTTGTTCAAATTACTACCTGCTGAAGTAACACAAAGGTATTTGAAATTATTTACAGAGTATATAGATGTGTTTTCTTGGAAATATGAATATCTTAAAACTTATGATACATCCATCATTGAACATAAGATACCTTTGAATCTTAGATTGAATCCTTTTAGATAGAAGATGAGGAAAACTAACCCTTTTTTACTACCCATAATAAAAAGAGAAGTAAGGAAGTTATTGGATGCAAAGATAATAAGTCCTTTGAGATACTCAGAATGGGTATCCAATCTGGTTCACGTTAGAAAGAAGAGTGTATAAATAAGGTTGTATGTGGATTTCAGGAACCTAAACAAATGTTCTTTAAAGGACAATTATCCGCTGCCAAAAATGGATCAGATTTTGCAAAAAGTGGTTGGAGCTAATAGGATCTCAATGATGGATAGCTTTCCAGGATACAATAAAGGGTCTATGAGCAAAGAAGATAGGGAAAATATAGCATTCACCACACATTGGGGCACCTTTTATGTATGATAAAATGCCATTTGGGTTGATGAATGTAGGAGCTACTTTTCAAAGGGCCATGGATATAGCATTCGTGGGAGAAATAGATAAGTTCATAGTGATATATCTTGATGACATGGTTGTATTTTCCAAAACAAATAATGAACACTTGTCAAACTTAAAGAAGACATTTATAAATGCAGGAAATATGGATTGTCTCTAAACCCCATGAAGTCACATTTTTCCTTGTAGGAAGGAAAATTGCTAGGACACATTGTTTCCAAAGATGGATTAAAGATCGATCCAGGAAGGGTGGAAGCTATTAATTTGATAGAACTCCCTAGGAACAAGAAATATGTCCAATCTTTGATAGGGAAGATAAATATTTTGAGGAGATTTATTCCAAATCTAGCAGCGATGATAAATACCATTACCAACATGCTAAAAATAGGAAATTATGTAAAATGGAACAAGGAATCAAAAGAAGCTTTTCAACAGCTTAAGAAATCTTTAGGAGAATCCCTAGTGTTAATCATCCCTAACTATACAAATCCTTTCATCATATTCTCTATTGCTTCCACCAACACCATAGTAGTGTTCGGGTACACAGGGTACTCCCAAAAGACCGAACACCTAGAGCAACCACTTCACACAAACAGATCACAGATCGATACACTGATGTTTTGACGTGGTTTAAACCCTCGTGAGGGAAACACTCCATGGCCCCGACCAAATAGCTTCTACGGGACAATTTATTATGCAAAGAAAGAAAGTTACAAATGAGCTTCTCATAATCGATCAAATAAACAATGACCCTCCATCCTCTTTAAATAGAGATCATGGACCAATTGAGTGTTAAGCCACGGATCAAGGTTAGGTATGATCTAAGAGAATTTGAGCTGTCGGATCACAACATATTGTGACCGTCGGATTAAATATTTACAAATGCATACTAAAGAAACACACTTTCCCTAATGGATATATTACACAAGTTGATCTTAACTAACTCCTAAGTGTCTAAATATTTTAACATCCCCCCTTAAGAACAACTTGGGATAGGATTGAAGGATTTACAAAAGTGACACTATTAGGAGAAGGAAGGAGGCATTAGAGCCTATCCCCCCTTAATGACAAGTTTTTTAACTCCTAACATAGATCGAAGTTTAGAAAACTTCGCTTTTATAAGAGACTTGGTGAAGATGTCTGCAACTTGATCATCTGTAGGACAAAAGAGCACTTCAAGAACACGATCATGAACAAGATTCCTGATGAAGTGCATATGTAGCTCAATGTGTTTGTTGCGTTGATGTAGGACTGGATCTTTGGCAAGCTTGATGGCACTTTGATTGTCGTACCAAAGTGGAGTAGGCTGTTGTTGCTCGAATCCAAACTCTGAAAGGATCTGTCTAAGCCATAAAGCTTCCTGACTGGCATTAACTGTGGCTCGATATTCTGCCTCTGCTGAAGAAAGAGCAAGAGCTTGTTGTTTCTTGCAAGCCCAAGTGATAGGTCTAGATCCCAGACTGAAAACATAACTTGCTGTAGACTTTCGATCATCAGGATTGCCGGCCTGATCTGAATTTGTGAAACCAACCAACAAAGGTTTCCCCCCTGTACTGTAATGAATCCCAAATTGAATTGTACCTCGAATATATCAAAGTATTCTTTTAGTTTCTTTCCAATGACTTTCATGAGGTGTTTTCTTATAACGAGCAACACAACCAACGACAAAGGAAAGGTCAGGATGGGAATGAGTCAAGTATAAGAGACTACCAACAAGCTTACGATACAAGGTGGCATCTACTTCAGGTGAAGTACAAGTGGCAAAAAGTTTGACTCCAGACTGGAAGGGAGAAGCGGCAGGTGTACAATCTTCCATGTGAAAGCGACGAAGAAGGTCACAAGCATACTTAGACTGGGAAAGAAAGATTCCTTCTTTGGTTTGCAGGACTTGGAGACCAAGAAAATAATGCAAATGTCCTAAGTCTGACATTTCAAAATTTTGCTTAAGACTAGATTTCACATGGGTTATAAGCTTAGGGTCACTACCAGTGAGAATAAGGTCATCAACATATAGAACAAGTATGATGAGATGGTTTCCTACTTTCTTGGCATAGACATTGGGGTCAGAATGGCATCTAGAAAAACCAGTGTCAAGGAGAAAGCTATCCATTTTGGCATACCAAGCTCTAGGGGCTTTCTTAAGGCCATATAAGGATTTCTTAAGGCGACAGACAAGGCTAGAGTTATTCTGAACATATCCAGGAGGTTGTTCCATGTAAATTTCCTCCCGTAAATCACCATGTAAGAAGGAAGACTTGACATCCATTTGATGGAATTCCCAGTTATGTAAGGCTACAAGGGGAAGAACAAGGTGGATGGAGTTCAATTTGGAGACAGGAGCAAAGGTTTCATTGTAGTTAATCCCTTCAACTTGGGAAAAACCTTTTGCAACTAACCTTTCCTTAAGTCTTTCAACACTTCCATATGATACATACTTAGTTTTGTAGACCTATTTACATCTAACAAGTTTTCTTCCTTTTGGAAAAGGTACAAGATCCCAAGTATCGTTTGCCATTAAGGAACGATATTCTTCATCCATAATTGCATCCCAATCTGGATTTCCTAAAGGTTCTGCAAAATTTTATGGATCATGATTCTCGAAAACCTGAGCCAAAAGAGAAGAGGCTTGCTGAAACTGAGAACGTGTTTGACGTTGATCTCTAGGATCACTGGCAAGATCACCAACTACTTCACATGTTGAACGGACCCATCGAGGAAGCACTTGTGCTAGTGCAACTGGAGGAACATGAGCATGCGGAGGTGGATTTTCATCCTCACTATCATCATCATAAATTGGAGTTGGAAACCTGTCAAGGAAGTTGGAAGAAGAAGAAGGCACAATCGTCGAATTAGGCTCGCAGGCCAAAGATGGCACAATCGCCAAGTTAAGCTCGCAGGCCAAGAGATTTTCATAAAAATTCTCTTCTAATGATTACATCCTGAGAATGTGGTTGAAGAAGTCTATAACCTTTTACATCTTCAGAATATCTAACAAATATGCACTTGCACTTTTCACTTTTAGGCTGCAATGCTTTCCTTTTTTCATCTGGAATGTGAGCCCATGCTTCACTACCAAACACATGGAAGTGACTTACATCAGGTTTAGTTTTACTCCATGCTTCTTTTGGTGTGATACTCTATAAAGCTTTAGTGGGGGTGCGATTAACTATGTAATTTGCACAATTAATGGCTTCAGCCCAAAATTGAAGACTTAGTCCCTTATATTGGATCATACAATTAGCCATTTCTTTTAAAATGCGGTTCTTCCTTTCAGCTACACCATTTTGTTGTGGTGTATATGGAACAGTGTGTTGTTGTTGGATTCCTTGTTCAGTGCAAAAAGTAGTGAACTTTTTGTTAACATATTCTCCTCCATTGTCAGATCTTAACTTAATAATTTGATGACCAGATTGTTTTTCAACAAGGGCCTTGTAGGTCAAGAACATGTTAAATACTTCGCTCTTAAGTTTTAGGAAGTAAACCCAAGTGAGTCTGGTGTAATCATCAATGAAAGTTAAGAAATATCTCGATGAAGAGGACCACACAAGTCACTATGCACAAGCTCCAAGGGAACCGAGGCGTGCCAAGAGGCACGTTTGTCAAAACTATCTCGATGATGTTTCTCGAGTACACAACCGGAACAAACACCATCCCTGCAAGATACCATCGGAAGACCTGTCACCATATTGTCTTTACATAGTTGTTGCAATGAGTGATAATTTAAGTGATCAAATCACTCGTGCCAAAGTTTGCTCAAGTTATCACTATGAGCAACAAAAACTGAAGGAAAAGGTGATGACCCAAAGTTGTTAAATTTGTACAACCTAGTAATATCATCAACAATTCTGGTAGCTAGGACCTATTGAGGATCTTTAAAATACTTGATTACAACTTGGTGAAGTGTAAACGTCACAGTTTTACCTTCACCGGAATGAGTGATTTGATAGACTGATAACAAATTGCAGGAAATTCTTGGAACACATAGTACATCACTAAAATGACCATTATCTACTTGAACTATTCCAGCACCTACAACACTTAGAGATCTATCATCACCAACAAATATTTGTTTGGTGTTACATTCATGCATAGTAGAAAAGATGGCTTGATCCTTAGCCATATGATAAGATGCTCCAGAATCAATGAGCCATTCATTTGAAGTAGAAGAAGAAGATGCATTATAAGAATAACTAGAAGCACAAAGTGCATGTCCATGAGAGATAGATTCTGAAGGAGAATCTAGAATGATGTGTTGCTTCTTCATTGCTGCTTCCAAGGCTGCCATCTTCTTGAAACACTTAGATTCATCATGATTATATTTCCCACAATAGTTGCAATAACGCTCAGTTTTCTTGCCTTTTGGCTTGGATCCT
Organism: Larix kaempferi; assembly: GCA_027924585.1. Lineage (NCBI taxonomy): Eukaryota > Viridiplantae > Streptophyta > Pinopsida > Pinales > Pinaceae > Larix > Larix kaempferi. The sequence continues at coordinate 22,246,094 of BSBM01000173.1, read as the reverse complement.
TTGTCATTTTTTAAAGAAGGAGCTAATTGAGAGGGTTTGGGACCCTTGTTTGACTTATTATTGCAAAAATTTTGTTTCTTGGGAGGCTTAGACTTTTCTTTCTATTGGGACAATAAAGCTTTCCCAGATGTATCTGCATTGTTTATTATTCCAACATGGATGAGTTTATCTTGCTCTCTAATCAAGGAATCACAAAAGGATTCAAGACTAGGCTCTTGATATCCAGCTGCATTCAAGGATTCTTTCATGGAGTAAAATGTAGATACAAAAACAGAATATGCAGGTCCAAGTTTTGAAAGAATATGATAAATGCATTGTTTGTCTTCCCTCTTAATCTTACATTCTGCACATAAAAGTTTAAGAGTTTTGTACTTAGATAAATAATCTTGAATGCATGAAAAATCACTTGGATTTAAAGAAATAAACTCATTTTCGAGTTAGTGACCTCGAATTTCATTGTGTTTACCAAACACAGATTCCAACTTGTCCCAAGTAGGATCAGGTTCATCAATTCCAAATATGTGGAATCGCAAATAAATAGAGATTGACATCCCAATCAATCCACAAGCTTCGTCACATATATTTTCTCATTTTATTTTCTTATCATCATTAGTGGGTTCTGTTTGTTTCCCTGAGGTAATTCTAAAAAGTACCCTACTTCGTAGAACATCCTCCATACGAGATTTCCATGAGAAATAGTTGGAACTTGTAAGTAGAATATCACAAGGGGTGGCCATATTTGTAAATTAATGGCTATAAAAGTAGAAACCAATAGTCTGGATGCGAAGAGCTCAAAAAAATAGGTGGTTTAAAAAAAAACGGCATTGAAAACTGACTTCGGATGATGAAGTTATGTTTGAACAAAGAAACTGTTGAAGATGTTCCAAATAGTGACGCGGCAGATAGAGAATGTCCAGCTAAAAAAAGAACCCCCCCCTTCCCAAGATAAACCTTTTGACAATTACTTTACAAGAAAGTTTCTTTAAGTGAATCACTTTTGTAAAATAAGTGATTTCACTTTTACAATGATATTACTTTTAAATAGTGCAACAATAAAAAAGAACTTAAGTGATTCACTTTTTATTTTTATTTTTTATTATTTAAGTGAGATGCACTTTTACAATAAAGTAACTTGAAAAATAGAAATTGCATATACTTTTTTTTATAAAGTAACTTCTTAATACTTGAACTCGAGACCTATTAAGGAATAAAGTAACTTTGAACCAAGTGAGCTAGATTAAAATGTATGTAAAATATGTGAATGAGGAAGGGGGCCTCTTCTTTTTTTTTTTACTCTTCTTGCTCGGTGTCCGTGTTTGCCTTTTTTCCTGCAAATCACACCACAAACCGAAAGAATTTTTTTTTTCTTTCCACAATATGGGTTTTGATCTCGTTAGCTTTCCCGGAAAGTCTATGTTTTCTCTTTGTTTCTGATTTGCTGAGATCACGTAAGGTGCACGACAAAGAACATACGTAGCCAAGAAAAACCCTTTCCCTAATGGATATATTACACAAGTTGATCTTAACTAACTCCTAAGTGTCTAAATATCCTAACAAGTAGTTCTACTTCTATAGAAAAATCGAGAAGGATATGAACAACGCATAGTATTTTTTAGTAAAGTCGTAAGGGATGTTGACCTAAAGTATAACTTGATGGAAAAACATGATTATGCCATGGTGAAATATCTAAAATAATTCAGATGTTATGTGTTGCATTCTCATGTAATTTCATATGTCCCACATAGTACTGTGAAAGATATTCTATGCCAAACATAAAGTGAGGGCAGAAGAGGAAAATGGATAGCCAAAATACAAGAATATGATCTAGAAATCAAGCCTACAAAACTTGTAAAGGGTCAAGGGTTAGCAAAGTTCTTGGCTGAGTCAAAATGTGAAGCATTAGATTTGAATCTAGTGGTTGAATTGACTGAGGAAGAAATATAAAGGAATAATGATGATTGTTGGGACTCAGAAATGTCATATTTTCATCCACTTTAACTTTTACTATTCTTCACATTTCATCGTCCCATTAACCTTTCATTATACCATTTCCATACATATATTTGGGTTTCACCTTATTATTTTCCACTTTATTCATTTTATTATTATAAGTGAATTTATGATTAAAAATTAGAAATTAACATGTTTTTCATTAATATCTCAAGTATGGATGAGCTTTGTATTATTTAGGAATATGTGAAGGATTAATTCAAAGGACTTCTCTAATATATCCTCCACCATTTCAAGGAGATAATTATTCAAAGCCTATTCCAAGGAGAAGATCATGGAGATTTGGATGGCATATCTTATCCAAGATTTGTGAGAGATGTGTGGAGGATTTGAAGGGATCATATTTTGTAATAATGGGAAATTAGTTAAGAGAATAGTGGATTTGTAATTATGAGATGCCTATCTTCTTTTCAAGGCTCTCATGTATAAAAGCGAGTGCTCTCTCTCTCCATGGTATTAGTTATCATTAGTTAGTCTTGACTTTGTAATTTGGAGAAGGGGATTCTTAGCTTTGATTCATAGTCTTAGTTTTGATGCTTTCATTGTTTTTCATTTGATGCTTGTGATGTAATTCAAGATTGTTGTTAATGTGAGCTCACACATGTTGTCTTGTTTCTCTTCACATGTTGTGTTTCATTCATGCAATTTCCTGCTTTATTAGTTAGTTTATTTTTACGCAATTTCACTTCATTCATGTGCTAATTTCAATTCAGCAATTTCATTTCAAGTCGTGTGTTTTGGATTCCAGCATTAGATTAGCAATTGTGTGTTTCATCTCAAGGGGTATTAGATTAGCAATTAGCAATTAGCAAGGGGGGGTTAGATTAGATTAGATTAATTTCGCTTCAGTCCTGCATATAGTTTGCATGTGCTTCGTAAGTCTATGAATTCCTCGGATTGATAAATTAAATGCTTGGGGGCTTATTTAACGACAATAAATATGCCCAACATTTTGGTGCCATTGCCGGGGAGGCATGCTGGATTGATTTTTCCTGCAAGCATACACTAGAGCGTGAATTTCAATTTATGCAAGAGTGCTTCAATTTCTGCAAGTGTGAATTTCAATTCCTGCAAGTGTACACTAGAGTGTGAATTTCAATTTATGCAAGTGTGTTTGATTTATGCAATTGTGAAGAGTAATTGTTTTCTGTTTCAGCCAAAGTGTTTTTCATCTATTTCAGTAAGAGTATTTTTATTTAAATTTTTCATTTAGATTTTGGTGCTGTAAGAATCCCTTTTTCAAGATGATTTAACAATGAGTGTAATCTTGGAACAACTCACTCAGATCCTTGCAAAAATCGGGATCTCCTCTTCTTGGGAAGAGGCGATGTTGACAGTAGATAAGAGCTTAATTAATCCTCCAGCAACAAACCAGGAATAAACCTTCGAGGAATCCTACACATTTGATGAAGACCAATTATGCGAGCAGGAGGTCCAGGGGGACAACAAGGAGTTGCAACATGATCTGAGTGAGGGAAATTGTGCCTACGAAAGCCTTATCGAAAAATGGTTTCAAGTAAGTATTAGATTAGATCAATCTTTTTGTTTTTATTTTGTTAAATCATAGTTTCCGCAACTAACTTCACACATTTTTGTTTATCTTCATCTTTCATTCACAAAATTGACAAGGAATATATTCTTATTACTGTTACATGAATGGCTACATTGGATATTTAACTACATGTAACTACTTTTTGAATTCTAATTAGCATAGAGTAGGTAGGTTTTTATTTTCAGTTTTTGCATTCACTCAGAATAAGTATGCTCTCCTCCGCCCTTCGTGCGATCGTGAGGATCAAAAAGTAGGATGTTTTAAATTTTTCAGAAATGAACAAATTAATGTTTGCAAACATGCCCAATCGATTTCATCCTTAATTTGCAAATCATTTATCTCCACTTGCTAAAACTTTTTCAATTTATAAAATAAAACTGGCCTACAATTTCATGTCGGTCGGGAGTGCATTCTTTGAAAATTCTAAGCTAAAACAGTTGCTGAAATTATAATGTTGAAACTCTCACTACAAACTGAAACAGTGGCTGGACCTGTGTCACAATTGAATTACGTCTTCTTAGTCTAGTTTATTTATGGTTGAATGGTAGCAATGCCATCTCTCGCCTTCATATGAACCTTGCAAGTAGTAAGGCATGAAATTAGATTGTCATAATCTGACTTCGATTATTAATTTCATTTCCAAACATTGTATCTAATGATATTATACAATCGAAGAATTTTTTACTTGATTGAGAATGTCAGCCAAATAATATGAAAGAATTAAAGAAAATGTTATTTTTTCCTCATCTATTCTTGGTTTTCGATTTTCAAGATATGCCTGTACCTCTACTTTTTCTTATACGTCCGATTACAAATTTTCATTGATTAGTCAACTGAATCCATGGTTTCCACCTTCTTCCGTAATGACTCTACCTTCGATGGTAGTTTTAACTACTGGAATTATTCAATTTAGAAGAAGAAAAATTCGGGAGGTGGATTTCCTTGTCAAATTAGAACCATTCTGTTGCCATTAGAATCAAATTAATCTACTTCATTTAAAGTTTTTAATAGAATAGTCACACGAGCATGATTTGGATCTGGTTGTGTTAGTTTATGAAATCATGCAAGAGCAGATTGGCCACCCATTAGGTTGTGGCACTTTCTTAGTCGATGCAAGAATGTTTGTTGTGATTCGATCCTAGAATATGAGCACCATTACGGTAGCGGCCAATATATTTTGAGATATAAACTTGTTTTCCCCAGAAAATATTCTTCGGTTGAGTTGCCTAAAATCTATTCACTTAGAGATCTTCATTCATCTCGTGCCTGTGGATGCTCAATGTTTTCCTTCAAATATGAGATCAATTCCTCTGCCAAGCAGACTCTGTCAGCTGGTCACATTTTCCTTCTACCTTGCAAGAAAATGAACAAATATGAGAACACAACTTCCATTGTGCTCTCTTTTACATTTCCCCGCTCGGCAATGGGGAATGGAGAAAATGCTGTCTATGTAGACGGAGATGGAGAAGTGGGCCAAGTCGCCACGTCAGTGTAACAAGGGAATCGACAATCGACTTAAGGGCGGCTTGGTGCTAGCCCTCGTCAATTAGGTATAAGGTTGCAATTGGAACAACACGGGGGTTGAATTATCTGCACAAATGCTGCCGGCAACACATAATCCATAGAGATATAAAGTCTTTAATTGTCCTGCTAGGAATGGATTTTGAACCTCAAATTTCAGATTTTGGATTGCCATTTGGTAACTCCAATTAAAGGAACTTTTGGGTACTTGGCACCTGAGTATTTTGTGCATGGGATTATTGATGAGAAAACCGATGTGTTTTTTTCATTTGGGTTATTGTTGCTTGAGATTATCTCCGACCAGTTGATGCTTCTAAGGAGAACATAATGTCTTGGGCCAAATCCTTAATGGAGTCTGGAACATTCATGAACTAGTAGATCCATGCCTTCAAGGTCAATATGGAACAATTGTTTTTCAGCAAATTGTTACACATGGGAAGATTTGATAAAGCTGAGACTAGTAGTGTTGTTAGGATGTGACAGCATGTAGATCTGCAGATCTGTCAGTTCTCTGATTTTGAGTATTTTAAGGATTTGATATTTTCGTGGTTAGTAGTGTTAGAATAATGGGTTTTTGGAATATCCACGGTCATCATTTTGAATGTCAACGTTTCAAATCCCTAATTGGATTCATCCTCAGGATAATATGGAGAGAAGAGCTACTGGTTTTGAATGTTACCTTCTTTGATGATCAGTGGTAGCCATCTTTCATTTATTTCAAGTCCCCCATCTCTATTTAGGTTGTTTGGGTGCTTCTTGATTTCCAACGCTTCTCTCACCCTGCGTTTGTAGTAGTGTTCTTCTACTACGAGTAGCTTCGTGTTTTCCAAGCAGACCTGGTGTTTTGTTTTTTGAGAGTGCTTCGTGAGTGCCGAAGTATTTGACCTTTCCCTCCTTGTGTTAGCTCCATGCTCCTTTATCCTTGTTTGAAAGGAACTCCCCATCTCCCCTATATAGCTCTTCCCACATGAATAATCTACCTTATATACTCCTTTATACTTATGCCAATCAATCTTGTCTTTTGCCGACCTCATTTTCTGTTTAATGCTTTCCATTGGCTTGAAGGATGTCCATACTTATTTCCTCCTTAGTACCTTTTCAATTCTGTCAATTATTCCCTGGATGTATGGGAGGAAGGCCTTAAGAGTCTTACTCTCCTTTTCCTATTGAGTCATGTTTTCTTCTTTTTTCAGAGCCTTATTGATGTCTTTACTTTTATAACCTAGGCCTATAAAGACAGAGGTCAAGTGGTATTTTTCTTTTTTAGTTGTTCCTTGTCCGATATGTAGAAGGCTCTCATGGCTAAGGTGTTAATTACCCCAATTTTCTGCGATGGATGGTGCTGGGAGTGAGCATGAAGGTAGATCTCAGAGTGGGTTTTCTTTCTATAGATCCCATGGTTGAGGGTCCCATTCTTTTTGTTGATTAGTACATCAAGGAAGGGGATGCTCCCATTATCCTCTATTTCCATGGTGAACTCTATATCTTCTGAGAGCTAATTAATGTGTTCATGAAATTTGTTAAGCTCGATAACCCCATGGGGCCACCTCATGTTGGTGTCATCCACATATCTTTTCTATCTCGTGGGTTGTAGGGGGAAGGATTGAAGGGACTTCTTCTCGAAATGCTCCATAAAAATATTAGCAACAATGGGAGACAAAGGGGAACCCATTGCCACTCCAGTGGTTTGTTCATAGAATTCTCCTTTAAAGATGAAGAAAGTGGACCGGAGACAGACTTCTGCTAGATTTTCTATTTCTGAATCTGCTACTTCAAATATTACTTGAATTGCTTCATTTAGGGGGATTTTGGTGAAAAGACCCACAACATCAAATCTTACTAGCAACTCATGTGCTTCCAATTTTTCCTCCTTGATGATCTTAACAAAATCCTTGGAGTCTTTTATAAATGAATCTGTATTCCCCACAATTGGACTCAATAGATTTGCTACATATTTTGCGAGGTGTTAGGTTGGGGATCCAATTGTGTTTACAATTGGTCTGAGAGGAACCCCTTCCTTGTGTATCTTCGGAAGGCCATATATTCTGGGTGTGATCTCATTACATGGCATAAGACGCTTCTTAAATTTTTCTTCTATGCTTGATTTCTTAATGGCTTTCTTCACCTCCTTCATAACCCTAGCAATGGGGTTGTTTGATAACTTTTTTTAGATTCCACTAGTTTCTAGGTGTTCCAACATTTTATTGTTGTAGTCTTCTCGGTTCATTACCACCATGGCTCCCCCCTTATCTTCCTTGAGAACCACGATCACCTCATTCCTTCTCAGATTTTTGAGGGCTTCACGTTCATCTTTACCCAGATTATCCTTTGGGAGATTAGTATTTTTTAGAATTAGGGTGCAGTCCAGCCTTATGCTTTCTTTGTCCTCCTCTGATAGCGATTGGATGCTCTCTTCCACGTTGCATATGATGCTCTCCAGTGGGACGAATTTGGGGATTGGGGAAAATCTAAGACCCTTCTTTAGGAGATTTATCATGCCTTTGTCTAGCTCCATGCTAGAGAGGTTAACCACCATTCTGTTATCGTTCTCATTCCTATTCCTTTGTTTAACCTACATATTAACATTCAGATGACTGATATTCATGTGTGCTCTAACATTCAGGTTATTGTCGTTCTTGTGTGTATTAACATTTAGGTCAATATCATTCAGGTTCCTGCTGTGTGCATGGGCATTATCATTTAGGTTACTGCTGTGTGAGTGGGTGGCGTTATCATTCAGGCCATGGGCGGCATTATCATTCAGGTCGTGGGCGTTATCGGTGCGTGAGTGGGTGGTGTTATCATTCAGGTCGTGGGATTTATCGCTCTCGTTATCCTTATCATCCCCATTCATATTCAAACCTTCGAAATTCATGTTTTCATTATTGTTCAGGTGATTACTGTTTGCATTATTGTTTAGGTGATTACTGTGTGCAATGTTCTAATGTGCTCCGATCCTGTTCTGGTTTGAATATTCAATGTTATCATTCTCATTCTCATTCCCATTCTGGTTCAAACTCTCCAAATTTATGTTTGCGTTACCATTCAAGTGATTGTTGTGTGCAATGGAAACGTTTTCATGATTCCTGTGTGCAACATTTTGGTTCTTGTTCCGGTTTGAACCTTCAAATTTTCTGTGTGCTAAACCTTCGAATTTCCTGCATTGTCTCTTGCTAGCTCCATGTCCTTGTTTTTCATCCTTTAGAGAAACGCAGGCATCAACCACTCTCCAAATGTCCCAGCTGATTGTTTTAGAAAGCCTCAGGTGGAGATTCAAAGCCTTTGTTGAGAAATCATCCAATGCAGCTCTTACACGTTTGATTTCTCCATGGATTAGGGTAAGGTTGAGCCTCGTGAAAATTATGTCATTATGGTTGTTTCTAAGGTGGTGATTTACCATAGTGAACCTAGGAATAACGCAGTTCTCTTTACATCTCTTCAGGAATGCTAGGTCAACAACTCTTTTCTCAATTTTGGTTCTCAGTCTTTCCAACAACTGGATTTCATCACATACTTCCCTTCCGTACAGGTTCATGATTAAGGATTTGAGATTTCCATGGTTAGTAGTGTTATAAGAATGGGTTTCTGGAATATCCATGGTTAGCATTTTGAATGTTGACATTTTGAATCCTTAATTGGATTCATCCTCAGGACAATATGGAGAAAAGATATGTTGGTTTTGAATGTTACCTTCTTTGATTATCAGTGGTAGCCATCCTTCACTTATTTCAAGTCCCCCATCTCTATTTAGGTTGTTCGGGTGCTTCTTGATTTCCAACACTTCTCTCACCCTGCGCTTGTAGTAGTGATCTTCTACTACGAGTAGCTTCATGTTTTCCAAGCAGACCTCAGCACCTTATCTGGGATATAGACTAGAGTTCATTTTGAGTACCTGGAGGCTTGCATGCCTTAATGACAAGTTCTCTCGCTGACAATCATGGGAATACATCAATGTCCCTTGATCGTCGGATCTTGCAAGTGGCTCGACATAAACACATCTATTCTCACTTCGCAAGATGTACTCGGGTACCTTGGCACTCATTGACATCAATGGTGAGTTTTCCTTGCATTGGTTAACAACATTCATCAATGGTAGGTAATCCAATGACTTCTTTTCATGCTTGACATCAACACATTTATTCGCATGCCTAGAATTGTACCATCGGGTTTTGTAGCCTTTGAATACTATACACTTTTTCATGACTACCTCAACAGCTACAATAGTAGTCACATTCTCCATGATTCAACAGCAGCAATTCTGATTCCTTCACTGCGTGTGATCCAGTTCCAGCCGCAACAACATTTACAGTTACATTTTTATGATCTGGCAGCAGTGATATCTTCTCTGATCCAGCAATTACAATAGTTGCAGCTACAGCAACAGATACATTCCTATTGCATCGCTCATCTACTTTTTGGGTGAGTGGAGGTATGTTGTTTTCTAAACTGTAATCATGCAATTCCTTACATGCTAGCAATGAATAATTTGGAAAATTCCCTCACCATGCTCCATTTATTTTTTTTCACTTTCACTACCCATGCCAGGTTGCATGAGGATGTGCAACCAGTTCAGTTTGGGGGGGACTATATTCAATACATATTCACTACTATCATTCCATTTTTTCACTACCATCACTCCACTTTTCATCTCATTTACCATTTACCAACATTTATTTTCCGATAAATCCTCTATTGCACTTTGCTTCATACACATTGATATACATATTGGCATGATTCATAAAGATAAAGAAAAACATTTCTTATGGACATTGATGACTTATTATTTCTAGTGAGTGTATGGTTTAATTATTATTGCAGCAAGAAAACAGATAACGGAATGAAGGTTGTCACACAAGAACCAATCATAAGAAAATGTCAGTTGTTACTCCATTACTTGCATTCATAAGAAAATGTCATTTGTTACTCCATTCCTTGCATTCATAAGAAAATGTCATCTGTTACTCCTTCCATTCATGGTTTTCAGACAAGAACCAACCATAAGAAATAAAATGTCAGCTATTACTCCATTCCTTGCATTCATAAGAAAATGTCAGTTGTTACTCCATTCCTTGCATTCATAAGAAAATGTCAGTTGTTACTCCTTTCATTCATGGTTGTCACACAAGAACCAACCATAAGAAAGAAAATTTTAGATATTACTCCATTCATTAAATTCATAAGAAAATGTCAGTTGTTGCTCCTTGCATTCATGGTTGTCACACAGGAACCAACCATAATAAAGAAAATGCCAGTTGTTACTCCTTGCATTCATGGTTGTCACACAATAACCAACCATAAGAAAATGTCAATTGTTACTCATGAATTTCACACCCCGGAAACATTCATTGTTAAAAAGACATCATCAATCAAAGACAAAGTTCAAATGCCAAAATTTCTTAAGAAGATCCATGCATTGTTGCATGAGGACATGCAACAAGTTCAGTTGGGGAGTATGTTGGGACTTAGAAATGTCATATTTTCGTCCACTTTACCTTCTACTATTCCTCACATTTCATCGTCCCAATAACCTTTCATTATAGCATTTCCATACATATATTTAGGTTTCACCTTATTATTTTCCACTTTATTCATTTTAGTATTATAAGTGAATTTATGATTAAAAATTAGAAATTAACATGTTTTTCATTAATATCTCAAGTATGGATGAGCTTTGTATTATTTAGGAATATGTGAAGGATTAATTCAAAGGACTTATCTAATATCTCCTCCACCATTTCAAGGAGATAATTATTCAAAGCCTATTCCAAGGAGAAGATCATGGAGATTTGGATGGCAAATCTTATCCAAGATTTGTGAGAGATGCGCGGAGGATTTGAAGGGATCATATTTTGTAATAATGGGAAATTAGTTGAGAGAATAGTGGATTTGTAATTATGAGATGCCTATCTTCTTTTCAAGGTTCTCATGTATAAAAGAGAGTGCTCTCTCTCTCCATGGTATTAGTTATCATTAGTTAGTCTTGGTTAGTCTTAGATTGTAGAATTTAGTCTTGACTTTGTAATTTGGAGAAGGGGATTCTTAGCTTTGATTCACAGTCTTAGTTTTGATGCTTTCATTGTTCATCATTTGATGCTTGTGATGTAATTTAAGATTGTTGTTAATGTGAGCTCACACGTGTTGTCTTGTTTCTCTTCACATGTTGTGTTTCATTCATGCAATTTCCTTCTTTCTTAGTTAGTTTATTTTTATGCAATTTCACTTCAGTCGTGTGCTAATTTCAATTCAGCAATTTCATTTCAAGTCGTGTGTTTCAGCTTCTAGAATTATATTAGCAATTGTATGTTTCAACTTAAGGAGGATTAGATTAGCAATTATCAATTATCAATTAGCAAGGGGGGGTTAGATTAGATTAGATTAATTTCGCATCAGTCCTGCATATATTTTGCATGTGCTTCGTAAGTCTACAAACTTCTCGGATTGATAAATTAAATGCTTGGGGACTTATTTAACGACAATAAATCTACCCAACAATGATCCTGACATGAAGTATATGAAGTGATCCACATTTGAATTCGATTGGCTTGTTTTGATTAGTAGGCCTAGTCATAGTCAACATATTCTCAACACTACTCATCGAATCTTGACAACTCCAACATGCTTCGTTGATGAAGACTATTGCGCACCAATGACAACTAACCGACTACAATAGATTGTCCCTCTATATTTTCGACTATGAAAGTTTCATTTCTTAGACTACTACAACTTATTTTGTAACTGAAAGTAACAGGAAAGCAGCTCAAGCATTCTCAACACTCTATATAATTCTGTACATTATTGTAACATAAGAAAGAGGAATGTTGAATAAATAATAGTAGAAATTTTGATCAAAATTCTTGCATTTTGTCTGTGCATATTCCTAATTGTTTTCTTTTTCTGGATTTTTTACTTAGTTAAGTTGCTTCCTACATAACAGACCTCGACTCATTCAGTCAAACCTGTTGTCCCCCGATGAACTCTTGGGTGACACACATCATTGGTATTAGAGCTTGATCTTGCGTAAGTTTTGTGGAGACACTTCTGGCTGAAGTTACCTGACTTATGCCTATTCAAACACGCTCACAAACCCAACAATTTGAAAATATCATACCTTCAACTTTTGAGTATCTACCAGCTCACAACACTCAACCAAAGATGGCAGAAGAACAAGACAATAAACATGTAACTAAAGAGACAAAGAGACTCATTGAGAAAACACTTGCTCGACAACAAACTGAAATGTACGATCATTTCAATGAGATTCTTGCTCGAATCACTAGATCATTTGGCTCAACTTCAGTTAGAAATTCACGAGAATTTACTTTGACAAATCCAGTCCTTTTAAGGTATAGATGAACTTGAACATATCAAATCTAGAAGGAAATATTGATGCTGAATCCATAGACAATTGGGTACAGCAGCTGGAATCCTATTTCGCTATGAATCAACTCTCAAAAGCTTAGAAGATCACCATTGCATCCTTGAAAATGTCAACTTCTGTGCACTGTTGGTGGGATAATCTATCAACAAAAATGGAGAAAGAATACAACCCCATAGAAACGTGGGATAAATTTTTTCAGCATGTCTGAAGGGATTTCTACCCACCCAAATACATTGAACAACAGTATAAGAAGTGGCAACAACTAAGGCAATGGAGAGACCAGTATGTGTAGAGCTATACCGACGAGTTCTATCGACTAATGGATAGAATTGGTGTTCAGGAAGAGGAGAACTTGCTTGTTCTGAAGTATGTCAGCGGATTGTCCACATACATTCAGCAGGAGATGGAGTTCCTTATTTTCAATATGCTCGTGGATGCATTCCATTATGATATCAAGATTGAAGCGAAGCAGAAAGGAAAATCATGCCTCGCGAATAAGCCAACAGGATGACCATCCAACAAGAAGTCTTTATCGTCAACCAATTCCGACAAGTCCAAAATCCCATCTCACCCGACTCCATCTAAGCAAGATCAGGGTAAGATACTGTTAGGAACCCATGTCTTTACTTTGTTAGTATGTTGTTGTTGGACGCATATGCTTTGTAAGTCGTCCCATAGTATTTGTTGATCAATAGTTTGTGTTATTGTTGTTGGCGCATATGCTTTGTAAGTCGCCCGTAGTATTGTTGATCCATAGTTTGTAACGGCCCATGGTTTTGACCCATAGTATTGGCGCCTAGAATTAGTATATAAGTATGTGTCGAGACCTATGAAGGCACCGTGAAGTTAATTGTATTGAGCTTGCTCAAAGGAGGTTTCCCCCTCGAAGTGGCCTGTGATCAATATAAAAGTGATTCTGAGTTCTATAATTTCTGCTATTTCGCGTATTCTTGTTAATTAATTGTTGCAGGTGCATCACATCTGGTATCAAAGCACTTTCTTGGGCTCGCTGGGTGAAATTTCTGCCAAATTTTTTTTCGCATCTGTTGCAGGTTCAAATTTGGGAATAATCCCTATCCGCTTAACTGTGGGAATTACTTGGGAATAATCCCTAAAACTCATTGTGAGGAGTACCACAGGAACCCTAAAGTAGCTGTCCCATTAAGAGGACCTGCCAGCGAAAAGGGCAACAACCCCTACCTGATTGACTAGTTCCCACCCGTGAGGTAAACCAAGAGCTGTCGTTTGTGGCAAAGCGGTTATCAGTTTTACCTGAGCCGTGGAGTGAGGGGTACTGCCCCAATACGCAAGCCATCAGACAACGTTGGTGGCCGAGTGAAACCTTTGAACTGTTAGGAAGCCGCACATACCTGGGGTCCATATCTACTTTCAGCTGAACTATTGTCGATCACTGCTGCGCCATTTTAGATCCATTTTGCAAGCCGTTCCAGATTCAGCTGTTTTCAATCCATTCGACGCTGTTCCAGATCCCTTTCGAGCCGTAGCCACTCCATATCTGCCTTATTTTTACTCTGTTTCCCTTGAAATTTTCGGGGAACCCCTATCATCCCATTCTGCATATTTCAGTCCTGAGGACCCTATCCCCAATTCCCCTTCCCAAAGCCCGAAATCCCACATTTGTCTATTTTTATGGTTTGCCATAACTGTAAGTTTTAAACCTTAACAGTGAAGTACAAACTTATATCGATTCTTAAGCATTAACAGAAAATACACAATGGCACACACATTACACAGAGATTTTCACCTGGAAACCCTTAACCGGGAAAAAACCAGCAAAACTTAGAGCCGCACAACTCCTTTTCATTATATGTTTATTTAACCATGTACAATACAATAAATGGTATTCCGCAGCATCTAAAACCCTAATTCGTTTACCCAAAATTAGGTTACAACCCTAATCCCTTTTATCGAGATTAGATAGAGTACAATGGGTCAAAACGACGGGGGTGGGCCCTGTCAGGCTACCCCCCCCTCTAACCCCCCCCTCCGGACGCGCCCGTCGCAGGAGAATCACTAGTGCCGTGGGGATCGTGTTGTACACGCAGCGACCATGTGAAGAGATATAACATACCCAACAATAACTTCCTCAGATTTCACCCAATAACCCTCAAATTTGACCACAGAGTTCCTTTCTGAATTCTACTTCTTTGTTCCCCTCTGCCAAATTTTTCCATTCTTGCACCCCGCTTCAGAAATCCTCATTTTTGCTTCCCTGTCTATCCAACAGTGTCCAAAACCTAGTCAAACCCCAATTACCCTTCTGATTTTTTCCCAAGTCCAGATTTTCCTTTACTAAAGTAGCTTTTGTTTTTGTTTTCCTATCCAGTCAACCCAAAAAAAAAAAAAAAAAATCCTGGTTATGGTTGTCACCCGTGCAGGAGCAAAAACCATGGAGGACGCACTTGCAACCATCCAAGCCAAACTCCAGGATCTGGATGAAAAATTTCTCGGTCTCCATCTTGAACATTCAGCTATGAACAACAAATGACAGTCTGAGTCTTCAACAAACAATGGGTTCTCTTCTTCCAACAATTTCCGTGGTCCAAAGCTTGATTTTCCTCGCTTCAATGGTACCGATCCAACTGGATGGATCTATCGTGCAGAACAATATTTCATTCTGCATAATACTTTTGATGTCAACAAAGTTCCATTGGCATCCTTTCATTTGGAACAGGAAGCTCTTCAATGGTACCGTTGGTACATCAAGGCTCATCCAGAGCCCAAATGGACAGACTTTTGCCAGCTCCTTTTGCAACGATTTGATCCTAGTGCTTTTGATGACTTCACAGGAGCCCTCACTAAACTTCGCCAAACTGGCACTATGAGAGAGTATCAAACTGAATTTGATAATCTAGAAAACCACACTGAAGGATTGTCTGATGACTTTTACCGGAGTTGTTTTATCAGTGGTCTAAAGGATGCCATCCGCTCTGAGGTCAAAATGTTTTGTCCCAACACAATGATGGAAGCACTAGGGTTGGCTAAGTTGGAAGAAGATAAGATTGCAGCCCAACAACGCTCCAAGCCCACTTTTGTTCCCTTCCGAAATATGGGTTCTCAGCGACCACCTATACCGCAGGCTCCTCGACCGACTCCTATCAAGCGTTTGTCTAAAACAGAGATGCAAGCATGCAGAGAAAAGGGGCTTTGCTATAATTGTGATGAGAAATTCACTCGGGGACATAGATGTGTTCAGCAAAAGCTCTATCTCTTGGATGTGGAGTCTCCACCTGCCTCTGAAATTAGTGACGAAGATCCAGAAACACTGGATCCTCCGGTCGACATTGAGGAACCGCCTATTGACCCTCCGTCTTAGGATGACCAGCCAGAGATATCTCTCCATGCTTTAACTGGAATCACCACCCCCCAAACAATGCGGGTCAAGGGTTACTTCAAGAAGCTTCCTCTTACAATACTCATTGATATTGGGAGCACTCATAATTTCATTGACCCTCGGATCGCCAAACAAGCTGATTGTTTTATCCATCCTTGCTCCAACTTTGAAGTCATGGTTGCCAATGGGGGCACCTTACCTTGAAAAGGGAAGTGTCGAAATGTACGTATCTCTATGGGAGATGTTGATGTATATGTAACTTTGGAATGTATTTCACATGTATATGTATATTGTATTCCTATAGAGATGGTATTATTCCTCTATAAGGAAGTGTCGTCATTTATATTGTAAGTGTCGTAACTTATACTTGATGGGTTATTAGACCACCTTGTTGGGGTTGGCCCTGTATAAGTCATGTGGGTCGAAGGGTTATTAGACCACCCTATTGGGGGTCGGCCATGTGGGTCAAAGGGTTATTAGACCACCCTATTGGGGGTCGGCCCAGTCAGCATTATGTTATGTGGTTAAGTTCGAGCCTACATGAGTTAGGTAAAAAGGCAAGTCAAGTCAAGTATAAATAGAGTGTGGGAGACACTCTATTTACTCACTCACTTCTCACACATGCTCTCAAGGAGGAGAGGCGCACTTATGGAGGAGGAGGATTGCTGCTAGGTTATGGATATCTCTATTGGTTGGTTGTATCATTGCTCTATCTATCTCTGAGAAAGTTATTGGGGTTTTTCACCTTTATGGTTTTCCCCAAGTAAATCTTTGTGTCTCTTGTGTGCTTGCATTATTGTCTCCATGATTGATATGCTGTAGATATGCTGTACATGTTGTTCTCTCAGTTAAGATCCTAGATCATATTGAAGTAAATTATGAAAATCTAACATGGTATCAGAGCTAGCCTGAAAGAAGGCATGATATGGCATGTATGACACTTGTTGCACTTACGATGCTAGGGCTTGATATAGCAAAAACTAGTCATCGTAGAACTTTCTCTATAAATCTGTTTTGGCGAATTTTTCGGATCTGAAATTGTTACAGGACGAAGCTAAGATCTCCAGGTATCTTGTGTCCAAAGGAAAACCTCTAATTCGTTGTACTTTGTGATTTATGATCTGTACAATATAGGGTTTCTGCCTCTTCCAGATCTGAGTGAAAATCAGGTGACCTTGGGAAAAAGGTCATAACTTGGGCTAGGAAGCTCCAAATGCAATTTCGTGAAAAGTGACAGGTAGTACACAGGCCGCGCTATCTCAGAAAACCTTTTCAGAGACCGAAGGTCAAACAGTGACACGTGGCACGCCGTACAAGTTCGCTCTCCTGTATTATCCCATAAACAGGTCACGTTGCGACACTTGGCATATCTCTCTCTCAGAGAATCCAATTTAGGTCAGACCTATCAGGATGGAAATATAACAGGCCGAGCTATCTCAGAAAACTTTTTCAGAGGCCGAAGGTCAAACAGTGACACGTGGCACGCCGTACAAGTTCGCTCTCCTGTATTTTCCCAAAACAGGTCACGTTGCGAAATTTGGCATAACTCTCTCTCAGAACATCCAATTGAGGTCAGACCTGTCAGGATGGAAAGCTAACAGGTCAGGCTATCTCAGAAAAAAATTTCAGACCCTGTGGATCAAAAATTTCAGAGTTACACCAGAAACAATCAGGTACATATTTCTGTCAAAACAGAATTATTTTTTGGTACCTTCATTCATGGCTTCCGGAATTTAGGGCTTTGAAGAAAGTTGGAATTTTTGTAATCGGAGACCACGGCTGGATGCTACTCATCAAAATAGAAATTTAGAGACCAAGATCAGAATTTTTGGTTGGGTAGAAGGCCGGGTTTGATCAGACCCTAGTTCGGGACTTTGATCAGAAAAATGGAAAATTAGGGCTTCTGTAAAAATGGGAATTTTTGAAATCTGTGACCACGGCTGGAAGCTCCTCAGAAAAATAGAAGCTTAGAGCTTTGGATCAAACATTTTGATTGGGTAGAAGAGTGGGCTTCATCAAACCCCAGTTCAGGGTCACGTCCAGTGAATCCAGAAGTCTCAAAGGCAAAATTGAGGAGTGAAACTTTGCAGTCTTCAAATTCTGAATATACCAGTTTGATCAGTTCATCAAGGCGCATATTCCTATCCTTTCGAAAGTTTGAAATTCAAAGTTTGAATTTTTGGGGTTTCTCTGACAAACCCATATCCAGCTCCAGGTCCAGTTCTTGCAAATCAAGTGGATTGGGTTAATCCTAGAAGAAGATGGATTGATCATCTGCAAAGAAGTTCCTGTTTCAGAGGGAGATGAGGCTAAGGCCTTACATAAGAAGATTACAAGTGATCTCGACAGGTATGACTCATCGAGGTATGTTTTGAGATTTGTTCATAATTAAGTTTATGGTATGCTTGTCTTCATATTATCACGGTTAGTACAATCTTGATTTTAGACTTGTCATATCACCTTAATAAAATTATGAATGCATGATAGAAGTCATTCGTTTATTAGGAGTATGAAACTTATGTTTGTACTAACACATTGTGATGTTGTATGAGTTTTGTGTTGTCTACTAACATGAAAGGTACACCAAGAAAGACAGATCATGTTCTGGTCCAAGAACATATGATCATGATAACATGAGGACAAAGATTCATCCATTGTCATGGATCTCATACAATATCCATTCACGAGGTATGTATAACTTGGTTTTATAATGGTTAACTTATGAGACATGCAGGTTACTAGCACAAGTCACTGAAGAGAACCAAAAGACATTATACGGGTATGTTAGACATAACTAGCTAACATGATAATCCAGGTATGTTTTTCCTATATCAAGCTAGATTCCTACCTTGGGTTAGGATCTTATACTATCGCGTGGTTGATAATGATTATTCATGAAGTCATAGGTTTGAATAATCATGATTGTATGCATATTATGTTTCTTACCATAATTGATGATATGACTAACCAGAAGAATCATAGGTTTGAATAATCATGATTGTATGCATATTATGTTTCTTACCATAATTGATGATATGACTAACCAGAAGAATCATGATGGTATAGGTTTGAATAATCACAGGTTTTATGCATTTTATATCTCTTATCTTGTTTGATGATTCAACTAACCTGAAGAGTCATAGGCTTGAGTAATTACAGGTTTAGACATGTTATGTTTCTTATGATTTGACTAACCATAAGAATCCTTGAATGCTAATGCTTATTATTTCTGTTTGAAATGATCATGACTATACATGCTTGAGATTATTGTGTTTTAATAGTATACTAATGAATGTATGATTTTATATGAGATCACAAGGACAACACATTCATGATACTAATAAGCATGCATAGGGACCAAGGATGAATATGAGTTCAAGAACAGGTAATCAGGAAGCAAAGATCAAGAGGGAGCACACTCTAGTTGTTCCTACAAGAAAGCAAAGGAGCACACTTCAGTAGTTTCTGCAAGGATGCAGATATTCAGAGGGAGTTGATCATCTCTCTACATCCCACAACAGAAAGGTGTAGAAGAAGCTACTTCAGATTAGGACTCCAGCAGCTCCTGCAAGAAAGCGAAGACTCAGAGGGAGTCCACCCAACGAACAAACAAAGATAAGTATTTGAATTGTCATTTCTTAAATAATACTGTTCAATAAATGTATATACTGATGTTCCTAGAATTAGGTTGTGTATTATGCATATTAGAATAATTGCATTGATTAACAGTATACTCCTAATATGCATGGGTAAGTGGCCTATGGCACTGTACAACATTCCATTGCTACTTATCTAGAATGAAACCTCTTTGCTGACATGTTGGGAGTTGTGCACACTCTTAACAATGTTCTGGTAGAGATTGGAAGGCATCTAGAAAGTTACGGAATATGGATAAATGTTGTATTGAAGCATTGGCTAAGATAATTGCATGACTGTATGGCATATTTCTTTATGTGTAAGAATTTGTTCTGAAAACTATGAGATGTTTTCTAATCATGCAATTTAACTTGTTGTGTAGGAAAGATCGTATGCCATCTCCTACAAAAGAAGAACTACAACATTTGTTCCAGCAACAAAGATATATATTGAAGATATTGAAGATATTGGAGTTCCCAGGATCTGGGATGAAGAAATGAAATACCATGATCCGTCGATCATGAAGAATGATGTTTGGGATGTAATCCCAAGACATGAAGGGAAGTTTGCTATGACTTCCAAATGGAATTATCAGATCAAGCATGTTGCAGATGGCAACATTGAGAAATATAAAAGTGATGAAATAGAAGATGCACCAGATGGATTTCAAGACAGCATGGTGTAGTCACATATATGTGCAGAACTTGGTATGGTAGGATAGACAGCTTTCTATCCAGTTTGGGCTTTACCAAGAGTAAAGCGGATTCCAACCTTTACTACAAGGTTGAGGAAGGCAATCCAGTGTATGCGGATAACCTGTTTGTTACAGGTGAAGATAGATTGATTGCCGACATGCAGCGGAAGCTTACTACCGAGTTCGAGATGAAGAACTTGGGGATGATGCACTATTTGTTTTTGGCATGGAGGTGTGGCAGAGTGCAGATGGAATCTTCCTTGGACAAGGGAAGTATGCAGTAGAAATCTTGAAGAGGTTCGGAATGATAGATTGCAAGGCAATGGCCACACCAATGGCATCGAATCTGAAGCTTCTATGTGATGCTTCATCTAAGCCGGTTGATGTCTCTCTGTATCGTCAAATGATTGGGTCCTTGATGTACCTGACGACCATACATTTGCTTTGCTGTGAACACATTGAGCCAGTTCCTGACGGATCCGAGGAGTGTTCACCTGGTTGCTGTAAAGCATGTTCTGAGGTACCTGAAGGGTACAGTGGATTATGGGCTCAGGTATGAGGCGAATCAAAAGTTTAACCTGTAGGGTTATGTTGATTTAGACTGGGATGGCAGTGCTGCAGACAGGAAGAGCACATCTGGGTGTTACTTCAGTATGGGATCAGGTGTGATCTCTTGGTTTAGCAGGAAGCAGTCCTGCGTAGCACTGAGTACAGCTGAGGCAGAGTATGTTGCAGCCTGTTCAGCTAGTTGTGAGGCAGTATGGCTACGGAAGCTACTGTCTGAGTTATTTGATCTCCCGTTGGAGGCTACTGGTATCTTCTGTGATAACCAGAGTTGTGTGAAGCTGTCCGAGAACCCAGTGTTTCATGACAGGTCGAAACACATAGAGATCAAATATCACTATATCAGGGATATGGTGCAGAGAGGAGCTGTGAAGCTCCTGTATGTTGCGACGGACGAGCAGATTGCAGATGTGCTGACGAAGCCACTAGCCAGGGTGAAGTTCGAGTACTTCAGAGAGAGGCTTGGCGTTCTTCAGATCGAGGACACTTCGAGGAAGAAGTGATGGACACATTTGCTGAAGCCATTCCAAGCATGTTGGGAGGAGGATCCTTCACATGGCTGTGGATGTAAGCGCTGGATGATGAGCATCAGGATGATGTTCTAGTTTCTGCTTGATATGATCAGTTGGATCATTTTATGTATGTATGTACGCATCATGTTGGATGCTGGATATGATCAGTTGGATCATTTTATGTATGTATGTACGCATCATGTTGGATGCAGGATATGATCAGTTGGATCATGTGTATGTATTGTTTATGCATCATGTTGGATGCTTGGACCATGTATCTGTATATGTATCAGGTGGATACATTGATGATCATGTATGAGGATATGTATCAGGTAGATACGTGGTATGCATCAGGTAGATGCTTTGATGATCAGGAGGATCATGTATGATGATATGTATCATATATTTGTATCAGGTGGATACATTGATGATCAGGAGGATCATGTATGATACTTGGTATGCATCAGGAAGATGCATTGATGATCAGGTAGATCATGCAGCAGGATGTTGCAGTGATGATCAGGATGATCATAGATGACGAGCTTCAGGATGTTGCTCCAGATGACATGCAGCAGGATGTTGTATTGATGATCAGGACGATCATGGATGACGAGCTTCAGGATGTTGCTCCAGATGACATGCAGCAGGATGTTGCATTGATGATCAGGACGATCATGGATGACGAGCTTCAGGATGTTGCTCCAGATGACTTGCAGCAGGACGTTGCAGTGATTATGATCAGGACGATCATGAGTACATCAGGATGATGTATGGTGAGTATCAGGTTGATACTCTGTGGCCGTGGATCAGGTTGTGCAGATGAGCATGTCTGGGAGATCCTATAGGTCGGAGTTGTGTACCCGTAACAGCCTGGGATGCTCTTTCGAGACATTGCTCTGGGAGGACATGTAATTTGTGCCCTGGGAGATCTCAGGTCAGAGTTGTGTACCCGTAACATCCTGAGATGCTCTTGCGAGGTTTTGTCCTATGGCATGTAATTTGGGCCCTGGGAGATTTCAGGTCGGAGTTGTGTACCCGTAACATACTGAGATGCTCTTGCGAGGTTTTGCCATGACCACATATAATTTGTGCCCTAGGAGATCTCAGGTCGGAGTTGTGTACCCGTAACATCCTGAGATGCTCTTGCTAGGTTTTGTGGTGGACCACATGTAATTTGTGCCCTGGGAGATCTTAGGTCGGAGTTGTGTACCCGTAACATCCTAAGATGCTCTTTCGAGGTTTTGTGGTGGGGTCACATGTAATAGCGCCCTGGGAGATCCTACAGGTTGGATTTGTGTACCCGTAATATCCTGGGATGCTCTTTCAAGGTTTTGTGACGCACGTAATAAGTCCTGAGGATTCCACAGTATGGCCAGTGATGACGAAGACCTGCAGGTGGTGGGCCTACATCCAGTATGAAAAAGGACTGGCTCTGTAGAACTTCCTATGACGAGTAGAGACAGAGATTGATTGAGATAGCAGCAGCAGTGACGATGATGATGACTCGATGACGATTATCTAGTGACGATGATCCAGATAAGATGACTTGTGCTAGAAGAACTGTGCTGAGAAATACCTTCCTAGTTAAGAGGGAGTGTTGATGTATATGTAACTTTGGAATGTATTTCACATGTATATGTATATTGTATTCCTATAGAGATGGTATTATTCCTCTATAAGGAAGTGTCGTCATTTATATTGTAAGTGTCGTAACTTATACTTGATGGGTTATTAGACCACCTTGTTGGGGTCGGCCCTGTATAAGTCATGTGGGTCGAAGGGTTATTAGACCACCCTATTGGGGGTCGGCCATGTGGGTCAAAGGGTTATTAGACCACCCTATTGGGGGTCGGCCCAGTCAGCATTATGTTATGTGGTTAAGTTCGAGCCTACATGAGTTAGGTAAAAAGGCAAGTCAAGTCAAGTATAAATAGAGTGTGGGAGACACTCTATTTACTCACTCACTTCTCACACATGCTCTCAAGGAGGAGAGGCGCACTTATGGAGGAGGAGGATTGCTGCTAGGTTATGGATATCTCTATTGGTTGGTTGTATCATTGCTCTATCTATCTCTGAGGAAGTTATTGGGGTTTTTCACCTTTATGGTTTTCCCCAAGTAAATCTTTGTGTCTCTTGTGTGCTTGCATTATTGTCTCCATGATTGATATGCTGTAGATATGCTGTACATGTTGTTCTCTCAGTTAAGATCCTAGATCATATTGAAGTAAATTATGAAAATCTAACAGGAGATTATACCTTGCGCTCTGACATGTTTTCCTTTCCCTTAGGTGGATGTGATGTGGTTTTGGGTGCTCAATGGCTACACACACTTGGCCCTATCTTATGGGATTTTGCTGAAATTTGGATGCAGTTTTCCCTCAATGGACAAAAACACACATTGACAGGATTACAACCAGGTTCTCTCAGCATCATCAGTTCACATCACATGGAAAAAATCCTCAAGAAGAATTCACATGGTGTCATCGCTCAGATCCATTCCATCCAGATGCAACCATCAGTAGTCTCCACTACTCCTTTGGATCTACAACAAATTCTGGATCGATATACAGGTGTCTTTGCTGAACCAGTGGGATTGCCACCTTCCAGGCCAGAAGACCATCGTATTCAGCTCCTTCCTGTCAGCGTTCCTCCCAACATCAGGCCCTATCGCTACCCATTTCACCAAAAAATGGAGATTGAAATGCTCGTTCGGGACTTATTGAAGCAAGGTATTATTTTCCCAAGCACTAGTTCCTTTTCTTCTCTAGTTATTCTTGTCTGCAAAAAAGATGGGTCATGGCGCCTCTGCATTGACTTCCGAGCACTTAATCACCTCACCATCAAGGATAAGTTTCCAATTCCTATTGTTGATGAGCTTCTTGATGAGCTTCATGGGGCTCACTTTTTCTCCAAGTCGGATCTTCGTTCCGGGTATCATCAAATTCGAGTTCATGAGGATGATATCCCTAAAACAGCTTTCCGCACACATGATGGCCATTATGAGTTTTTGGTCATTCCCTTTGGCCTCACTAATGCTCCTTCCACATTCTAGGCCTTAATGAATAAAATATTTAGACCCTACTTGTGGAAATTCATTCTAGTATTCTTTGATGATATCCTCATCTTCAGTAAAACATGGGATGAACATCTCTAGCATTTGGATCTTGTCATGCAACTTTTCTCTGACCATCATCTCAATGCCAAGCAGTCTAAATGTGCTTTTGGACAGAAGGAAGTTGAGTATCTCGGGCACATTATCTCAGCACAAGGGGTTCACGTGGATCCTTCCAAAATCGATGCTATGAACAATTGGCCGCATCCACAGACACTCAAGAGCCTTTGTGGTTTTTTGGGGTTGACTGGCTACTACCGCAAGTTTGTCAAGGATTATGGGAAGATTGCAGCTCCATTAACTACTCTATTGAAAAAAGATGCCTTCACATGGACACCTGCTGCTCAGTGTGCATTTGAAAAACTAAAACAAGCTATGTGTACTACACCTGTGCTAGCTATGCCCGATTTTTCCAAGCCCTTCACTATTGAGAGTGATGCTTGCGGCAATGGACTTGGTGTTGTTCTCCTTCAAGATGAACACCCCATTGCGTTCACCAGCAAAGCCCTTTCAGGTAAGAATTTAGCTGCCTCTACCTATGAGAAGGAAATGATGGCTATTTTGCATGCAGTTCAGAAGTGGCGCCCATACCTATTAGGTAATCATTTTTGCATCAAGACTGATCACCAAAGTCTGAAATATTTCTTGGACCAGCGTGTCTCCTCCCCGACACAACATAAATGGGTTAGCAAACTCATGGGTTATGACTATGAGATCACTTACAAGAAGGGTAAAGACAATATTGTGGCAGATGCTCTTTCTCGCACATTTGATGCCCAAGGTTCTCTTTCAGCTATTTCTATGCCTGTTCCAAATTGGTTGCAATCTGTTCAACAGGGTTATGTCAATGAATCCTCCTTATCTCAAATCATCCAACGCTTGACCAACAACCCTTCTGTTGTACCACATTACTCTTGGGATGGTGATTCTCTGTGATACAAGGGTCGTCTGGTGCTTCCCCAGAGCACAGATCTTCAACAGGATGTCTTCTATGAACTCCATGCTTCTCCATCGGCAAGGCACTCTGGGTTCCTCAAAACGTATGAACGAGCACGGCGTAACTTCTTTTGGTAGGGCATGAAAAGGACAATTCAACAGATGGTGGCCAAATGTGATACCTTCCAGCGCAATAAGGGTGAAACAACACTCCTTCCAGGATTGCTTGAACCCTTGCCCATACCTACACGGATTTGGACAGATATTTCTATGGATTTCATTGAAGGGATCCCTAAATCTGGCGGAAAGACAGTGATTCTTGTTGTGGTTGATCGCCTCTCCAAATATTGTCATTTTTGTGCTCTCAACCATCCCTATACAGCCTCCTCCGTCGCTCAATTTTTTTTGGACCAGATCTTTCGTCTTCATGGCATCCCTTCTTCCATTGTCTCGGATCGTGATGTGACTTTCACCAGTCATTTTTGGACAGAACTATTTCACCACACGGGCACCAAACTGAAGATGAGTTCAGGGTATCACCCACAAACAGATGGTCAGACTGAAATTGTCAATAAATGCTTGGAAACTTATCTTCGTTGCTTCACCTCGGAACAACAACATCAGTGGGCACAATGGCTCCCTCTCGCTAAATGGTGGTACAATACCTCTTACCACACTGCCTCTAAAATGACCCCATATGAAGCAGTCTATGGTCAGGCACCTCCAGCTCTTCTTCCATACACCCCCACCAGTTCACCAGTTCAGGAAGTTGACACGGTACTTCGAAACCGCGATCAGATTCTTCGCATTTTGTGGGACAATCTTCACATGGCAAGAAATCGCATGAAGCAACAAGCTGATCAACACCGTTCTGAGCGCACTTTTCAAGTCGGCGATATGGTTTTTCTTCGTCTCCAGCCGTACAAACAATCATCCTTGAAAATCAAAGGTTGTCATAAGCTCGCTCCGAAGTTCTATGGGCCATATCGGATTCTTCAGAAGATTGGGTCCGTTGCTTATAAATTGGAACTTCCTCCTTCTTCCCGCATTCATCCAGTCTTTCATGTCTCTTGTCTGAAGAAAGTTCTTGGCACCAACATCAGTGGACAAACGATTTTACCCGAACTGGATAATGAAGGATCCATCCTTTTGGAGCCAGAGGCCATCCTCAATCGACGCATGTGTCAGCTTCGCTCTCGCTCTATCATAGAGGTCTTAATTCAATGGCACGGCATGCAACCAGAGGATGCTACATGGGAACCACTCCTTCAGATTCAACAACAATTTCCACATCTAAAGCTTTGAGGACAAAGCTTTTTTTAAGGGGGAGGGGATGTTAGGAACCCATGTCTTTACTTTGTTAGTATGTTGTTGTTGGACGCATATGCTTTGTAAGTCGTCTCGTAGTATTTGTTGATCAATAGTTTTTGTTATTGTTGTTGGCGCATATGCTTTGTAATTCGCCCGTAGTATTGTTGATCCATAGTTTGTAACAGCCCATGGTTTTGACCCATAGTATTGGCACCTAGAATTAGTATATAAGTATGTGTCGAGACCTATGAAGGCACCATGAAGTTAACTGTATTGAGCTTGCTTAAAGGAGGTTGCCCCCTCGAAGTGGCCTGTGATCAATATAAAAGTGATTCTGAGTTCTGTCATTTCTGCTATTTCGCGTATTCTTGTTAATTAATTGTTGCAGGTGCATCATAGATACCTTCTCAGACAGATAACAGGTAATGTAGTAAACAAACCCCTATTGGGAAATGGTGTGATTACCACAACTCATCGTGGAATGACGCGTTTGAATGCAAAGCTCGGAAGACATTCTTAGTGAAACTGGCTACGTCTGACTTGAATGAAAAATCTATTGTGGAATCTGACCCATAATCGTCGACTCTCTTGGCATCAACATCGACAACGCTAGCCGCCTCAACTATTGTCGATGAGGAGGAACGAGAATTCCTATTCCATACGCGGATATGAGTTCATAAAAATCCTTTTCATTTGATTGTGGATAATGGAAGCCATAATAACTTTGTTTCTGAAACTCTTGTGAAGAAACTTGGTCTTGTCACTACTCTGCATCCTCAGCCTTATAACAGCAGTTGGATGAAGTATAGACAAATAATTTCAATCACTAGACAATGCAAACTCACCTACTTCATTAAGCCTTTGAAAGATGAAGTACTATGTGATGTGGCACCACTCTCAGTAGCCGACTCTTTATTTTGAAATCCATACTTGTGGGATCGGCATGGAAGTTATCAGTCACAACCGCGGAATGTGATTGTCATAATTCAGGATTAGTGGTATAGCATACTAGAGCGGTGACACGCATCGACAGTTGATATGGTATCTGCTAAATAGGTTAAAAATTTAATCAACCATGCTTAGAAATTTGCATTGATCATCATTAAGCCTCAACATTCTAAGAAGATTGTAGTAACTAGTTGACTCACCGAAAACTATAGTCCTCGACAACAACAATGGATCAACAACATTCTTGAAGAGTACCAGAATGTGTTCAAAGATCCAAATGGAGTACCTTTACACTATCACGTAAAACACTCCACTGAACTCGCTCCCAGTTCTTCATTACCTAACACATCTATCTACAGGAGTTCCATTATCGAGAATTTCATGTCCCAAATTTGGCATTAGGTCACAATGGCCTAAGCAAATTGGCCCTATTCATTAGAGTTTGTCAAATTGATGCTAAAGGTCAAATAATTGCCAAGGAGGAAAATTACTAGTTTCCTAGGTTTGGGGTGGAAGCTTTGGGATTTGGAATAATGGGAATAATGTTAAGTTTAGACTAAATTCACAAGCAAGATCACTGAAAGAAACACAATCACAAGATAAACAAAGATTTACCCTAGGAAACCCTCATGTGGTAGAAAACGCAGCAAATATTTCCTCAATATAGATAATAAACCAATATAAAGATGTAGTCCTCAATAAGAGCTCCTTCTCCTCCTATGCAGACCTCTCTCTCTCCTATGTGCCAATCACAAGTGAGTGAATGAATGGAATAAATGAGGAACACACCTCCTCTATTTATACTTGTGTTGTAACTGACTTTTCACCCTAATGGGGCTGACCTCTCCTAAGAGAGTCTAATAACCCCTAAACAGCTAACTCAGGGCCAACCTCACATGGGAGATATAATAACCCTAGTTACCACACTCTCCTGGAGGAATAAACATCTCCAGATATACAATAGGGTCTCCATGGAGGAATGGAACATCTTCGGAATAATAAAATACAAATATAATATTCTTAGAAGTTACAATATTTCAACACTCCCGCTTAACGAGAAGGATATTATAACAACATCTGCAGGAGCAAGGAGTCATCGACTACATGATACATGATACATCTATAAATAATTGGAAGCTTTCTTTATACATCATCATCAGTAACTCATTCGGTTACTGGAACATAATCAATACTAGAACATCAACATCGTCAATAATGAGTCTTCATCTTCTGCAGCACTCGATCAGCTACAACATCATCATCATTTGGATCTACCGATCAACATCATCGTCATATAGATCATCACGATCAACATCATCTTCATCTAGATCATCACGATCAACAACATCATCATCTATACCATCACGATTAGCAGCATCGTCATCTAGACCATCACGATCAATAGCATCATCATCTAGACCATCACGATCAGTAGCATTGTCATCTAGACCATCACGATTAGTAGCATCGTCATCTAGACCATCACAATCAGCAACATCGTCGTCTAGATCATCACGATCAACATCATCGTCATCTAGACCATCACGATCAGTAGCATCGTCATCTAGATCATCACGATCAACATCTGGGTCCTCTCGATCAACAATATCAACATAGCAACATACTCTGCAATGCACAAGATCCTATTACGGGATGATCAATCTCTCTCACTTTAGGACATATGTCCAAGGAAGATACAATCTTGATCCACTTACGATATGATCAATCCCTCTCAATTTAAGACATCTCTCATGTCTATGGATGATGCAATTCAGATCAACTTACAGGATGATCAATCCTTATCACTTTAAGACACCTCACCATGTCTAGGGACGATGCAATCCCGAATCAACTTACAGGATGATTAATCCTTATCACTTTAAGACACCTCATCATTTCTAGGGACGATGCAACCCTGAATCAACTTACAGGATGATTAATCCTTATCACTTTAATACACCTCACCATGTATAGGGATGATGTAATCCCAAATCAACTTACTGGATGATTAATCCTTATCACTTTAAGACACCTCAACATGTCTAGGGATGATGCAATCCCGAATCAACTTACAGGATGATTAATCCTTATCACTTTAAGACACCTCACCATGTCTAGGCATGATGCAATCTCGAATCAACTTACAGGATGATTAATCCTTATCACTGTAAGACACCTCACCATGTCTAGGGACGATGCAATCTCAAATCAACTTATAGAATGATTAATCCTTATCACTTTAAGACATGAGTCCAAGGATGATGCAATCCTGATCCACTTATGGGATTATCAATCTCTATCACTTTAGGACATGAGTCCAAGGATGATGCAATCCTAATATTCCTCTTAGAAAAAATCTAAGTACTACTACATCAACCTCATCGTCGGAACAGGTAACCTCATCATCAACCTCATTGTTGGAACTGGTAACCTCATCATCGACACATGTATCCTCATCATCGATACAAGTATCCACATTATCAATATAGTATCCACACCATCGATACGATATCCTCATCGATACAGGTATCCTCATTATTGACCTTACTGTCAATATAGGCAATCTCATCATTGATATAGGTATCCACGTCGATACCAGTATCCAAATATCATCATCAACCATATAACTCTCCCTTTCGAGGAGGGTCCTTCTGAACAACACCAAGCTTGTCTCGGAAATTCTCAAACTTTACTCGAGATAGAGGTTTGGTCAATATATCAACAACTTGTTTGTCAGTGCCCACATACTCAAGCTTGATAGCTCCTTTATGCACCATATCCCATATATAAAAATACTGGATCTCTATGTGCTTTGACTTATCATGGAATACTGGATTCTCTGTCATCTTGATACAACTCTGGTTGTCACACAAGATCATAGTGGGGTCCATCTCTAAGTCAAACAATCTTGATAATAACTTCTGAAGCCATACTGCTTCACAACTAGCAGAGAAAGCAACTATATATTCCGCTTCAGCTGTGCTAAGAGCCACACTTGACTTCTTCCTGTTAAACCATGATATCATGGAAGCTCCTAGACAATAACATCCACCCGATGTACTCTTCCTGTTTGATACACTTCCTACCCAATCAACATCTGTGTAGCCATACAATTTGAAGTCATGATCTCCATGATAACATAGAACAAAATCTATCGTACCCTTTAGGTACCTCATCACATGCTTTGCAACTATCAGGTGAATTCATCTAGGTTCCACTAGATACTGACTCAAGGTGTTCACCGCAAAGAATATATCTGGTCTGGTATTCGTCAAATACATTAATGACCCAATAATCTGTCTGTACAGAGTCACATCCACTAACTCTGAAGAGTCATCAACTAACAGCTTCAAGTTGGAATCCATGGGAGTGTCCATGGCTTTGCATTCCAACATATCGAATCTTTTCAATATTTCCACAGCATACTTACCCTAGTTGAGAAAGATTCCTTCTGGGCCATGCCATACTTCTAGACCTAGGAAGTAGTGCATCAATCCAAGATCTTTCATCTCAAATTCTGAAGAGAGCTTCTTCTTGCACTCGATAATCTGTTTCTCATTTCCAGTCATAAATAGATCATCCACATATAGCAATAATATGACAGGTTAATCATCCATAACCTTAAGATAAAGATTAGTATCAGCTTTACTTTTGGTAAAGCCCAAGCTTGTCAAGAAACTGTCAATTCTTCCATACCAAGCTCTGGGATCTTGCTTCAACCCATATAAATCCTTCTTCAGTTTGCACACATGGGTTTTTCCATCTTCCACCTCAAATCCTTGTGGCTGTTCTATGTACACTTCTTCCTCAATCACACCATTCAGGAAAGCTGTCTTTACATCCATCTAGTGTAATTCCCAATTCATCATGGATGCAAGTGCCATGATGGTTCTAATGGAAGTGTACCTTGCAACTGGTGAAAATGTCTCTTCATAGTTAATTCCCTCTTTCTGAGAGAATCCTCTAGCCACAAACCTTGACTTATATTTTTCAATGCTACCATCCGCAGCATGCTTTATTTTGTATATCCATTTGGAGGATACCACACTTTTGTCTTTTGGTTTGGGAACTATATCCCAAACATCATTCTTCATTATTGATTGGTACTCCTCAGTCATTGCCTCTACCCACTCTTTCTTATGAGATGCTTCTTCATAACTAGTGGGTTCTTGATCTACCAGATCACACATCAAAGCCATATAGTTGGAAAATGACTTTGGTTTCTTGCTCACTCTGGTGGATCCTTCAGGAGCTCCATACTTTTCTACTCCTAGTATAATATCTCTTTCCCATGTTAGCTTTCTCTTTTTTGATATGTTTGTGATAGGGGGTTCTTGTGGTTATAACATGTCATGGTCTTCAGGTGTTACATCTTTAAGGTTGGGTACAACCTCTGTAGTCCTGGAAGGTGCATCTTCTTCATATACTTCTTCATATTGGCACTTCCTAGATCTCTTGAGAGCTGCTTCTTCATCAAATGCCACATCCCTACTTATTTCCATATGATGGAAACTTGGGATGTAAATTCTGAATGCTTTGGATGCTTCACAATATCCAACAAATATTCCCTTCTTTCTAGAAGGATCCATCTTGGTCCTCTTTTCTTTTGGAATGTGAATGTATACCGGGCATCCAAATATATTGAGGTGACTTACCTCAGGTCTCTTTCCTGTGAACACTTCTTATAGGGTTTTGAAATCAAGAGCACTATGAGATAGTCTATTCTGCACATAGACAGTTGTCCTAGCTGCTTTAGCCCATAGGTACATAGGTAGGTCTTGATCATGTAACATTGACTTTACAGCTTCCATAATGGTTCTATTCTTTCTCTCCTCAACACGATTTTGTTGAGGATTGTAGGGAGTGGTTAGTTACCTCTTGATTCCAACGTCTTTACAAAAGTCTTCAAAGTCCTTTGAAGTATACTCTACGCCATTATCTGTCCTAAGTATTTTGATTTTCTTTTTTGAAATATTTTGTATCAAGTCTTTGAACTCCTTGAACTTTCCAAAGACTTCATTCTTTCCTTTTAGAAAGTATATCCAATTCTTTCTTGAATAGTCATCAATAAATGTAAGATAGTATTCATATACACTCAAAGATGTGGAGGGCATTGGTCCACATACATCTGAATCAATTAATTCCAAGGTACTCTTAGTCTTTGTTTCACTCTTTGGAAATGGGTTCTCGATATTCTTCCCTTTTGCACATCCTTTTTATGTGCCATCATGATCAATCTTGGTTGATAGCTACTATAACTGGTATTATTGTGATTGGTTTACTGGGTATCTTTTTCTATGGTTCATATTCTGGATCAGGGTCAAGTCTGGTAGTCCTATAACTACCTTGCTCACATGAGGTAGTACCCTGTAGTTAATGTGAGCAAGCCTCCTATGCCATTGCTCATTTGGGCTAGTGGCTTCATGTACAAGGGCAGCTTCTGGATGGCCCTTGATTTTGTATAGACCTCCTTCCTCTTCACCAATAACAATTGCATCCTCAATTGATTTTCCTTTGGGCCACATGAGTACTTTCCCATCTATGAATGCAACCCTATAGCCTTTCTTATCTAAAGCTGAGATAGAGAGTAAGTTCTTCTTCAAACCTAGTACATATAAGATCTCCTTCATCTTCAATGGGGTTCCAGAATCAATCTTGTAACTTGCTTCACCAACTCCCTTGATGGGATATTGATAGTCATCTCCAAGGGATACCTTCTGTGGAGAGGTCTTCTCTTCAAATTTTGAAAGAGTCTTCTTTTAACCTATCATGTGCTTTGAAGCACCACTATCAATGAGCCATATATTTCTCCAGGTTTTACTGCCCCAGAGAGTGTAGAGAATAGAACATACTCTTCTGCATCTTCTTCTTCCTCTACTTTAGATCTTTTCTTTTGAGGCCTTTCCTCTTCTTCTTCTTCACTATCATCTTCTGCTAGATGAGCTTGATGTCTTTTGTGGTGAAAACCCTTTTTCTTCTTTAGAGGACAATCCTTAGCAATGTGTTTTGTTTTGTGACAAGTAAAACATTGGAATGAGGAGTTATCTCTTCTTTGATTAGTTCCTCTTCTCTTTTGAAATCTTTGTGGAGGTTGAGAATCCTTGTGACTATCCTTCTTGAAGCAGGATTGATTCCTTCTTCTCTTGGTGTGGGTGGCCAAAGCTTGGTCATCTTCCTTGAGCAAGGCTTCTCTATTGGCAACCCTACCTTCTTCTTGAATGCAATCCTCCCATACCACATCAAACTTCATACTTTCTTTTCTGGCACACATAGTTTGGATGAATGATTCCCAAGATCTAGTGAGACCATTTAGAGCAGTCATCACTAGTTCATCTTCATCAAGGGTATCTCCAATAGCATCTAGTTGTTCCTTAAACTAGGAAACCATTGAGAAATAGTCTTGAAAAGATTATCCTTTATTCATCTTGGTGCTCTTTAATTGAGCTCTCAGGTTCATCTTCCTATTGATGTTCTTTCCCTCATACATTCTAGAAAGGGCATCATACATTTCCTTTGGAGTCTTCTTGGATTCCACTTGGAGAATCAAGTGGTCTTTAATAGAATCAACAATTATTCTCTTTGCCCTAATCAAGTCCTTCCTATACTTCTCTTTGGCTTCATCTTCCTTAGGTTCTGCAACCTCATCCTTGATATATTAGGCAAGATCATTCTCTTCAAGAATGAGAC
This sequence comes from Larix kaempferi, assembly GCA_027924585.1. NCBI lineage: Eukaryota > Viridiplantae > Streptophyta > Pinopsida > Pinales > Pinaceae > Larix > Larix kaempferi. The sequence goes on along the minus strand of BSBM01000173.1, from coordinate 22,211,878 downwards.
CAATCCTAGATTTCCATGCCTAAAAATTCTCTATACCATCTAACTTGTCTTCAAGCTTAGTGCTTGGAGCCATCTTATCTAGGGGGCTCACAGAGATTGAAGTTTATTAAGAGAAAGAATAACACTTACCATGCGATGTGCTTGATTGAATTGAGAATACTGGTGTGCTCTACTTCTAGAAGCTTCAACTTTTCACCTTCTGGATCTACAACAGAATTTCTAGTTTTCTGGTCTTCACTTTTCTGGTTTACTGGTGCACAGGTTCGCAGCTTTTCTAGTTCACTGGTGCACAGGTGCGCACTTTTCTGGTTTACTAGTTTTTTGTAATTCTGGTCCAAAACCCAAACTAGGGTTTGACTTTCCTAGAGTTATACCCACTCAAAAAGTTTGATCTAGGGCTCAAAACATCGATTTTGAGGAGGGCTATCCAGCCATGCAATCAGAATCCAAAAACTCCAACTTTTGCAGAAACCCTAATTTTCACTGGAGGAGGAAAGAGAGGTATTTTCACCTTGTGAAAGATGTCCTATTTAGGCTAGCTCTGATACCATGTTAATTTTAGCCTAAATTTACAAGCAAGATCACTGAAAGAAACACAATCATAAGATAGACAAAGATTTACCCTGAGAAACCCTCATGGGGTAGAAAACCCATCAAAGATTTCCTCAATATAGGTATTTTCACTGGAGGAGGAGAGAGAGGTATTTTCACCTTGTGAAAGATGTCCTATTCAGGCTAGCTCTGATACCATGTTAATTTTAGCCTAAATTCACAGGAAAGATCACTGAAAGAAACAGAATCATAAGATAGACAAAGATTTACCCTGAGAAACCATCATGGGGTAGAAAACCCATCAAAGATTTCCTCAATATAGATAATCAACCAATACAAAGATGTAGTCCTCAGCAAGAGCTCCTTCTCCTCCTATGTATACCTCTCTCTCGTATGCACCAAACACAAGTAAGTGAATGAATGGTATAAATGAGGAACACGCCTCCTTTATTTATACTTGTGTTCTAACTGACTTTTCACCCTAATGGGGCCGACCTCTCCTAAGAGAGTTTAATAACCCCTAAACAGCTAACTCAGGGCTGACCTCACATGGGATATCTAATAACCCTAGTTACCACACTCTCTAGGAGGAATAAACATCTCCGGATATACAATAGGGTCTCCACGGAGGAATGGAACATCTTCGGAATAATAAAGTACAAATATAATATTCTTAGAAGTTACAATATTTAAACAGATAATAAATGATGTTGGAACATTAGGATGGCATAAATATTTAATAAAGTAGATAAATAAATATATACAAGTGAAAATCAAAGTGACATTTGATCATGAAGACACATGGAGGAAGTGGGACCCACACAAGCTAGAATTTATGTGCCACATGGCATCCTCTTCTTGCAATTTCGAATCCATGGGAAGCCTAATGTTCTTGGGATGAGTTATAAGGTCAATAATACTTGGCATGAGTCAATGAGGTCTAAATATAGATGAGAGTAACTCCCATGGAAGAGGAAAAGAAAATTTGGAGCTAATGAGACACTTAGGCTAGATTCCCTATCTCTGTGACAACAATGATGAAGATGCTATTACACATATGACACAAATCAGACCTGAAGGCTGACATATGACATATATGACATGTCAGGGCTAAAAATAGACTCCAATATGGTGCTCAAGGGTGTTAGGGAATCTAAGATGCTTCCACATGTGATTTGGTGGAAGTGGGAGACTAGGAATTGTTGTACAAGTGGCGTTCTTTGGAATCTCTTCCCAACTTGAGTTGGCATGAGTCTCTTGGAAGGAATTCAACCCATGGAGGGCATTGGAAGTTTATAAATTTCAATAACAAATAATGAAACCATATTTTGATCATTTGTAGAATTTGCAATTGCATTTGTGAAGAGGGAGAGCTAGTGGATGACTAGTTTCTTGCCTTAGCCAATTTCGAGGGTGAAAGATTCCCATCCAAGTTGGTAATTTGAAAGGCCATTCAGACCTTTCATTTGGAGCTTTAATGGATTATTTATTTGTATTTTTAAGCTACAGGGAAGCTCATGGTTTCTTCTATTTCAGCTCACTCCTTCAACCATTTCCAATTTTGATGGCATATTCTTGATCCTTGAGGGAGGGTGTTTTTGGTGATATATTGTACTCTTTGGGGGATATTCTAATGCCCCATTTATTTTTTAATATGAATTAAATACTATTTTCTTCATCTCCAAAAATATTCAGGTCAAAATTCCAAGTAGAAATTTATAAATCTCATTTTTAATGAAAGAACAGTGCCATTTCCCCACTACGTTGTTGTGAACCAATGTAATGCTGATGATTTGGAATGAATGGATGACTATATGATACATTTGTGATTAATGGAATTCCATGTATATATTTTACAAGTTTCATGTATTGTACTTGAGCATTTGAAGTATTTTTACTCAATTTAATTGCATTGGGAGAAGAAATAGTGCCATTTCCCCAAGGGTCGAATGGGTGATTTTTGCAGATGAATGGGAGAGGGTTGGAGCATATATAATAATAAATTAATGGTTCAAATGAGACCTTAATAAAATAATTAATACATTTCCTACCTCTATTCATAAATTCAAGATATTTTGGAAGCATTTGGGAGGCCATGTTTCAGTGTTACCTAGGGGGGATTTGATGCACAAATTACTAGTTAAAATCCCATACATTGACCAGAATATAAATCAAGTTTGAAAAAGTATTTTGAGGGTTATATATCATCCCTGAACATCATATTTAATTCCTAATATAATTCATATGCCTTCCTTGAATATTTGAAGGCATTTGGAGCCAATTTGAGACCGAGAGACCAATACTAGTCAAAGGGAAATTACTAGTAAAGTTCTCTCCATTGGACAGAATTGAAAGGGGATTTGAAGAAGTATTTTAAAGGTACAAAAGCATCCCTGAAACACATATTTATGTTATAACATCATCCATATACATTCTCAGAATATTTGGGAGCAATTGCAGCAATTTGGAGACTTAGAGCTCAAAACTAGTCAAAGGTCGAACTATGGAAAAAAAGTGAAAATTGCCCTGTTAATAAAATTCCTAACAAGGGACATTACAATGGTATCAAAGCATGGTCTTGGAACCTGATGTGGTCTGATATTCTTGAGGATAATAAGTCAAGTACCACCATTAGATATTGAAACCAAAAGTGATTTTGTTGAAGAGGGAAAAAAAAGTAGGAGAAGAAGAGCAAAGTTTTTGAGGAAACTATGACTAGGGATGAAAAGGGGACCTCATATGATGGTGATGAGCATATAAAAATCATGAAAACAATCATTGAATATATGAACAAACAACTTAACGAAGGATTCGAATTGTTGGCTATTGAACTTGCGAGAAAAGTGATTGATTTTAAGAAAACCAAGGGGAAAAATGCATCAGTTTGCTTGAAGGAGAAAAAGGAGGAGACCCATGAACCACCTAGTTCTGAAATAGATGAAGTAGAAGAATCAATACATGAAGAGGATCGAAAGTCACTCCCAAATGACTCTGAAAAAGATGAAGAGACATCACATAAGCATGAAGAATATTCTATTGAAAATATTTAAAATCATTTAGAGATCCAAACACTTGATGTGGTGGAAGAAAAACTTGAATTGTCTCTTGATGAAGGTTATGCAATTTTTAAAGAAGAGCATGATTCATCTACATTGGAACCAATCTATGACAAAGGTTTCACACCTTTGAAGGAGCTGCATGATACTACCCATATGGATCCTTCCCATGATGAAAATTCTACACTTTTTTATCATTTGGGTGAGTTAGTTCATTCTCCTACATCATACAATTCCATGTTTTGCAGCATTAGTCTCAATAAAGTATGGGTGAAAGGGTTTTTTTTATGGTGCCACATGAGCAGTATGGAACTCGTAGATTTGCTTTTTATGATGACATGGTTGGAGCACATTCTTATTCACATTTGCAGCAGCATCCTTTGTTACTTTATGATGATGCACATCTACATGGATGCACCTATGATATGCATTCAAGTCACTTGAAGACTCATGGTTTTTCCCGCTCAACACTTGGTTCATTTGATGTTGGAGTAACTTCATCCAAAACCAGGGTGAATAGATTTATGCTTGAAGAATATTTTTGTTGTCATCCACATACTTTGTTATATCTTTATGATTCTCACATTCATGGATGTATGGGTGAGACTTCTTTGAGTCCTTTGAAGTCTCCTTGTTTTTTTGGCTCATTATTCGGTTCAGATTTTAGTGGAGATTCTTCATTCACTTATTGGATGAAAGAATACATGGATGACTATTTTGATGCACATCACATCCTTTTGGAGCAGCATTATTGGACATGGTATTGTCACCTATGTCATTGGATCAGATTTGATTGGACACTTGAAGATTGTATGCACCTGGAAAATGGTGGTCTATTTGCTTGGAGGTATAAGCACTTTCATGACTCTTTGATGAAGCATCTACTTGATGTACATTTTCATTATGTTGTTATGTATTTTGATGATATATATTTTCTACTCATGATGTTTGGAATAATGCATACAAGAAAATGGGATCCAAGAATCCTCTTATCCGATGGTATGGATTGGAGAGCACTCTTGATTGTTGGGGTGCAATACAAGCAATGGGACCCTGGAATAATTTTTGTCTCATTGGTTTCATTTTTTGGGGGGGAAAAAGAAGTATGGGAGATGGATTTCCCACTCAATAAAGTAATTTTTATCAGAGTTGTGCAGCAGCAAGCAAGGTGGTTCCTCTCTAAAATATCTATGGAAACTCAAAGACTCAAGGTTGGGCAATTCAATGGTAACTTCAGAGAATTATACAAAAAGCAGGTTCTTCAACACCCTTGTTTGAAATTGCTTGAGGACAAGAAATATTGGGAAGAGAGGATTTTTCATGTCCCAAATTTGGAATTGGCTCACAATGGCCTAAGAAAATTGGCCCTATTCATTAGAGTTTGTCAAATTGATGCTAAAGGTCAAATAATTGCCAAGGAGGAAAATTACTAGTTTCCTAGGTTTGGGGTGGAAGCTTTGGGATTTGGAATAATGGGGATAATAATTGATGTTGGAACATTAGGATGGAATAAATATTTAATAAAGGAGATAAATAAATATATACAAGTGAAAAAAAAGTGGCATTTTATCGTGAAGACACATGGAGGAAGTGGGACCCACACAAGCTAGAATTTATGTGCCACATGGCATCCTCTTCTTGCAATTTCGAATCCATGGGAAGCCTAATGTTCTTGGGATGAGTTATAAGGTCAATAATACTTGGCATGAGTCAATGAGGTCGAAATATAGAGGAAGGGTAACTCCCATGGAAGAGGAATAGGCAATTTGGAGTTAGTGAGACACTTGGGCTAGATTCCCTAGCTCTATGACAACAATGATGAAGATGCTATGACACCTATGACACAAATCAGACCTGAAGGCTGACATATGACATATATGACATGTGAGGGATAAAAATATACTCCAAGAGGGATCTCAATGGTATTAGGGCAGTTAAGATGCTTCCACATGTGACTTGGTGGAAGTGGGAGACTAGGAATTGTTGTACAAGTGGCGTTCTTTGGAATCTCTTCCCAACTTGAGTTGGCATGAGTCTCTTGGAAGGAATTAAACCCATGGAGGACATTGGAAGTTTATAAATGTCAATAACAAATAATTAAACCAGATTTTGATCATTTGTAGAATTTGCAATTGCATTTGTGAAGAGGGAGAGCCAGTGGATGACTAGTTTCTTGCCTTAGCCAATTTCGAGGGTGAAAGATTCCCATCCAAGTTGGTAATTGGAAAGGCCATTCAAACCTTTAATTTGGAGATTTAATGGAGTCTTTATTTGTAGGTGTAAGCTATAGGGCATCTCATGGTTTCTTCTATTGCAGCTCACTCCTTCAACCATTTCTAGTTTTGATGGCATATTCTTGATCCTTGACGGAGGGCGTTTTTGGTGAGCTATTGTACTCTTTGGGGGAAATTATAATGCCCCATTTCTTTTTTAATATGAATTAAATACTATTTTATCAATCTCCAGAAATTTTCAGGTCGAAATTCCAAGTAGAAATGTATAAATCTCATTTTTAATGAAAGAACAGTGTCATTTCCCCACTACCTTGTTGTGAACCAATGTAATGCTGATGATTTGGAATGAATGGATGATTATATGATAAATTTGTGATTAATGGACTGCCATGGACATATTTTACAAGTTTTATGTACTATACTTGAGCATTTGAAGTATTTTTACTCAATTTAATTGCATTGGGAGAAGAAATAGTGCCATTTCCCGAAGGGTCGAATGGGTGATTTTTGCAGCTGAATGGGAGAGGGTTGGAACAGATATAATAATCAATTAATGGTGCACATGAGATATTAATAACATACTTAATACATTCCCTACCTCTTTTCATAAATTCGAGGGATTTTTGAAGCATTTGGGAGGCCATTTTCTGTGTTACCCAGAGGGGGATTTGATGCACAAATTACTAGTTAAAATCCCATACATTGACCATAATATAAATCAAGTTTGCAAATGTATTTTTAGGGTTATATATCATCCTTAAACATCATATTCAAGTTCTAATATCATTCATACACCTTCCTTGAATACTTGAAGGAATTTGGAGCCAATTTGAGACCTAGAGACCAATACCAGTCAAAAGGAAATTACTAGTAAAGTTCCCTCCATTGGCCATAATTAAAAGAGGATTTGCAGAAGTATTTTAAAGGTAAAAAAACATCCCTGAAACACATATTTATGTTCTGAAATCATCCATATACCTTCTTATAATATCTGGGAGCAGTTGGATCAATTTGGAGACCTAGAGCTCAAAACTAGTCAAAGGTCGAACTAGGGAAAAAAAGTGAAAAATTGCCCTTTTAATAAAATTCCTAACAAGGGACATTACAGAGAATGAAGAGATTCATTAACAAATCCAATATTTGATCGACAAGGGCCATATCCAACCTATCTCCTCTCCTTGTGGAAGTCCAGTTGTTCTTGTTCCGAAGAAATATGGGACTTGGTGCATGTGCATAGACTATAGGAAACTCAACAAGATTTCAGTAAAGAACTGGTACCCTTTACCAAGAATAGACTAAATAGATTGATTATCTGAAAGGTGCTAAATTCTTCACTAAACTTGATCTCAAGTTGAGATATCATCAGATTCCGATCGATCCCTCTGATGTATGGAAGAATACTCTCAAAACCAAGGAGGGATTGTTTGAATGGTTAGTCATGCCTTTCGGTTTAACCAATGTACCTGCAACTTTCATGTGATACATGGATGGCATTCTTCGACCTTTTGTTGGAAAATTTATTATTGTCTACCTCCATGACATCCTGATTTTTAGTAGATCGTGGGAGGAACATGTTTGACAACTCTAGTAAGTCCTTGACACCCTCCGACAACATCAACACTACTTGAATTTGGAAAAGTGTTCATTTGCGATGGACAACATCAAATACTTGGGGTATGTTATCGTCTCTACAGGAATTCATGTCGACCTAGACAAGATACAGATCCTCAAATATTGGCCCATTCCTCAAAACATTCATGAACTAAACTTTTTTTTTGGTTTGGCGAATTTTTATCGATGATTCGTACTTGGCTTCAGTCATATAGCCTGGCCTTTGACTCAACTGACTAAAGGAAGTGGGAATACTATGTTCAAGTGGATGCCAACACAATAGCAAGCTTTTGAGCAGCTCAAGAACAAACTTTGTACTGCACCAGTGCTTGTGTTACCTGACTTACTTCAGCCATTTGAAATCAAAACCGACGCCTCGGAATATGTTATGGGTGCATAATCACACAAGTTGGCCATCCAGTCTCATTGCACCCGAAGAATTTCAATGACACTATTAAGAAGTATTCAACATATGAAAAGGAGCTCTATGCCATTGTACAATCTCTTAAGCAATGGAGACACTATGTCCTTGGAAAGGAAATGGTCATTCATGCCAACCATAATCCCCTACAAATTGCTCCATCCCAGTCTAAGCTATAGACAACCAAACAGGTCAAGTGGATTAGTTACCTACAACAGTTTCAATTGGTAATTAAGCATCGAAAAGGTAAAGCCAATGCATTAGATAATTTCCTTGGTCGACCATCAGTTACTTCACTTCTTACAATCTTAAGTATGCATGGATATGACACCATTAGTTGGCCACAATACTATGAACAAGATGTTGATTTCTCGATGGTGTACCGACAACTCCAGATAGGTTAGTGTATTTCTCTTGACTACCACGTGAAGGAAAACTTGTTATACAATCTTGGAAAACTTTGTGTACCAACAGGTGAGCACCAACAAAAGCTCATTTGGGATGCACATTGCAACAAAACTCCAAGACATTTTGGAGAAATAAAGAAACTCGTTGTACTCCAAAATTAATTCTACTGGCCTTCAGTCAAGACGGATGTCGACAAGTATATATAGTCGTGTGTGGTTTATGCCATCACCAAGCCACCAAATTGACGACAGGGTTTGTATACACCCTTTCCAGTCCCTAATCGACCATGGGAATCCATTTCCTTATACTATTTGACTAGATATCCTATTACTCGACACTAGCATGATGCAATCCTAGTTGTGGTAGATCGATTTTCCAAGATGTCTATCCTTATTCCTTGCAATAAGGCCACAACCACACAACATAATGCTCAACTCTTCTTTGAGAATGTTCGGAAACACTATGGCTTGCCGAATTCAATCATTTATGACCGCGACTCCAGATTTTTAAGCACTTTCTAGAAGACACTCTGGAAACAGCTCGACACACAGCTTTCAATGTTGACCGCTTTCCATTCCCAGACTGATGGATAGACGGAAGTTGTGAATCATCTGGTAGTACAACTACTCTGCATGTACAATCACCAGCATTGTCAAACATGGGATTAAAGTCTTACATACATCCAACATAGCTATAATCGAGCATAGTACAACTCTATAGGAAAGAGTCCGTTTGAAGTTTGTTATGGATTTCAACCCTCGATGCCTCTCGACTTAGTCAACCGGATGACTGCCTTGGTCAAAAATGACCATGGACATTGAGAATATGAGAAAGCACTAAAGTTCAAGGATCAAATTTGTGACATCCAGAAGCAAGCGCATGAGATGTTACAACAATTTAATGCAAAAGTTAAGGCCCGACATGACAAGAATCATATTACTCATTCTTTTCAAGTTGGGGATCAGGTCTAGTTACATCTCAAGAAAGACAGGTTTACAAGTCCATACAAGAAGTTAAATCCTTTGAGATATGGTCCTTAAACTATTCTTGAGAATATTGGTGAAAATGCCTTTAAGCTCAACCTTCCTTCATGCCTGGGTTTACATCTAGTATTTAATGTGGATCTATTTATACCATATCATGCACCATTGCTTGAAAAAAGTAACTTGCAGATGATAGCTCCTAAAGATATACACCCATATGTTCAGGAGCCTCTACCTGGTGACACAATCGTAAGAGGACGAATAAGTCGTACAAGGACGCAAGCAGTTCCCTTGTTTCAGGTGGCCAAAGCTGGACAGCTTCCATCCAAAGAAAGTGGTATTCTACTACTGAACTAACTGAGAAGTTTCCTCATCTGCATGAGAAAGAAATGGGGACCATTGCTTCTTAAGGAATGGCAAATGATTTAACTCTAAAGTTGATTGGATTTTTTTTACTAGTAGGCCTAGTCCTATTCGACAACTTCTTAGCACCACTCGTAGAAGACTGATGACTCCAACACGCTCCGTCGACGATGACTATTTCACACTGACGACAACTGACCAACTACGACATATTGTCCCTCTGCCTTCCAGTCGACTGTGATGATTGCACTTCTAAGACCGCTAAAAATTCTTTTGTTATTGAACGTAATGGGAAGGAAGTTCAAGTGTTCTCAACACTTTATATAAGTCTGTACATTATGGTAACATAAGAAGGAGGAACGACGAATAAATAATAGAATTTTTTTTATCCAAATTCTTGTATATTCTTGATTGTTTTCTTGTTCTAGATTGTCTACTTAGTTAAGTTGCTTCCTCCATAACATACCTTGACTCATTCAGCTGAACCTGTTGTCGCCTGTCAAACTCTTGGGTGATGTGGATCATGATGGTAAATCCAAAATTTTCTAAATCACCATGGTATAGAGATATTTTTTTGTACTTGACAAAGCTTGAATGCCTAGAATATATGAATAGATCACAAGCAAGCTCGTTGAAACTGCAACCAGTGAAATATTGTATTTTGGATTAATACTTTTATTGGAAAGACCCCAAAGGCATATTGATTAATTGTGTAATAGAAGTAGAAACATAGGGGATAATTACAGAACTTCATAAAGGCATTTGTGGAGGACGTCATGTTTAGAGAGATACGGCTTATAAAGTTTTGAGAGAGGGGTATTACTGGCCAAAATTGTTTGTTGATACTAATGATATGGTAAGAGCATGTGTTGAATGTTAAATATTTGCAGGGAAGCAAAATTTGAAGCCTTTACCTACGAAGCCCATAAAATCCTCTGCTCATTTCCAACGGTGAGGCATAGATTTTATTGGAGAGATAAATCCTCACTCCAATGGCCAGCATAGATGGATCCTAATAGTAACCGACTACTTCACCAACTGGTTTGAAGCCTTTACCTATGAAGCCCATAAAATCCTCTGCTCGTTTCCAACAGTGGGGCATAGATTTTATTGGAGAGATAAATCCTCACTCCAATGGCCAGCATAGATGGATCCTAATAGTAACTGACTACTTCACCAACTGGTTTGAAGCAATCCCAACAAGGGCATCCAATGATATAGTGATCATCAAATTCCTATAGGAGAATATTCTATCAAGGTTTGGATGCCCAAGAAAGATCATACCTAGCAATGCTTAGGAATTCAAATCACTAAAGATGATAGAGTTCTTCCAGAAATACAATATTGAGTTAGGGCACTCTACCCCATATTATCCACGGGGAAATGGATTAGCTGAGTCCTCAAACAAAATTATACTTAGGATAATAAAGAAAACGTTGTTAGTAAATAAAAAGGCTTGGGATGTAAATCTAAGGTATGCTCTCTGGGATGATAGAATAAGTGTCAAAAGATCCATTGGAACCTCCCCTTTTCAATTGATGTATGGAAAAGAAGTAGTTCTCCCCATCCTATTGGGACTTTTTGTGTTGAAATTTATCCAAAATGAAATAGAGGAGCAGAATGATGTGATTAGGAAGATGTATGAATTAACTGAATTGCAACAAGACATGGAGTAGGTCCGTTTTAAATTGCTAGAGCATCAAAAGAAAATGAAAAATAGTTTTGATAAGAAATCCATAGTAAAATATTTTCAGTCAGGCGACTTAGTTCTAAAATGGGGTGCTAGAAGAGAAGATAGGGGTAAGCATGGAAATTTTGATAATCTATAGATGGGCCCTTATCTCATATCAATTGTACAAGACAACAATACTTTCGTTCTTGCTGAGTTAAATGGTGAGATATTGGAGCCTGTTGTTATTGTAAGTGTTGGGCCTTGGAAATGCCCATTTTTTACCACACCTATTTCATAATTTTCCCCTATTATACCCTACTTTTATAAACCACATACATGCCTTTTTCCAGATCAATCAGCAATCCTGACAATGTATAACTCATTATTGTTTCATTTAATTAATGCCTAAGATTTTTATGGTTATGAATTCTAACCTTCGATTTATGCTAACTTGTGTTGATTTCATTAAGACAAGATCAAAGCACAGGTGTATCATCCGCAATGCCTTGGGAAAGAATCACACGTGGTGCTAGCTGTTACTCTTCAAGATTTGATTCCTCATATTCAAAGGGACGGCGCATCTTTCCATGTGAAGCTATAACAGGTCTTCGTTGAAACAGAGCATTGGTGCAATAGACAGGACGCCTCCCAGTTGATTAAACCATTGATCCATTGACTTCCAGAGTAACAACACCCTTCATGTCTAACGGCCTCATTCAATACGGCTGTAACAATTTAGTTGTAACTCTGCAGCATGAAGATATTCATTGTTGCACGAAATTAGTGGATCACGAATTGTATTTTGCATGTATAAATATGGGAAGGATTTCAAAGTTTGGGGGTTGGTTAGTTATCATTTTGTACAGGCTGTAACAGAGAGATGAGACTGTGAATTACCATCTTTAATGAAGAGCAGAGTTATTCATCTTTCTGTGTCTTAATTTGTGGTAGTTCACAACATCTCTATTGGAAGGCCAGGGCCCGCCTTCTCACAGAGATTGCCAAGTTAAGTAGGTAATTAAATTTATTTATTTCCTGTTGTGTGGTGTGGAATCACGTTAGGCATATTACTAGTAGCTGCAACAGAGAATTTACAATTGCATTATTTCTTGATAGTTTATTCTTTGCATTCTGAATAGCTACAACTGTGTGGTGTGACAGTCAACTATGTAGGTTAGTTTAATTGATGCATGGTGTGTTAGAATTAGCTGTTACATCCAAGCTCACCTCCAATTCCTTTTAGTCATTTCTGCTTTCTAGGATTTCCAATATTTATCAATTTAGAGTTCAAGCTTATTTCTAATTCTGGTTGTTGTTGTATCTTTATCGAATTCATTAGATTAGGTAGATGGTGATTGAGTTACAGTAGTTGCTGGATGAATCATTTTGGTAAAGATTGAATATTGTAGTTTGATGATTATAGGATTTAATTTCTTGGAAAAGTAATCTAGTTCATTTCTATTCTTAGATCAGTAACTGCTAGGTTGATTTCTGTAGGAAGATAGTTGTACTCTGAATTCCTAGATGTATGAGATAGATTAGTTTTCTTTATGGAATGAGTTTTGTTGAGCAGATAGATAGGATCATTATCTCCGTTTAGTTAATCAACTACTTGAAATGTTTATGCATATATTGTGCTTATTTCCATTGAGAAAAAAGACTTCCCTGGGTTGACAATTTATATTGAGCATCCTATTTGTTAGTTGTAATTAATTAGCATATAGGGTGACCAACATTTTGGCGCCATTGTCGAGGATGGTAATTGATAGAAATAGTCAGTAGTTGTTTTATTGATTTCATTTTGGTTTAATCATTTACAGCATGCATGGATACAAGAAAAACAAATCGGGAACCCCCTTTGAACACTAACACTGCAGGTGGAAGAGATCGAGGTCATAACACAGGTTTGGGAAGACAAACATTTATTGACGATATAATTGCTAAAGAGGATTCTTCTACCATACCACTATGGACGTCTATAGGGAGAGGAAATTATGTTCCTCCCAATCTTGAGAATTCAGCATCAACGGTGGAGAACGCAACGGGACCATCTACTCTCAGCGCAGAAAAGAAACCTCTTAAAGACAAGGGAAGCATTGTGGGTGCACTAGATAGAGAGGAGATTTATCATATCAATGAGACCAGAGTTACTAAGGAAGTGTGGTTGGAGACTCAACGAGAAGTAGAGGAAGAGAGAAGGAGAGAAGAAGAAAGGAGGAAAGAAGAAGAAGCAAAAGCAGAGGAAGAATGAATAAAGAAGTCCATTGAATTTTGGAACAACATGGCTAACAGAGAACATGAAGGGTAAAATGAACATCGAGAGAACCGGGAAGATGAAGTGGAAGATAATAATCCTGGTGACACTATGGTCACATTAGAATTCCCTATCCTCCAGACACCTGGAGCAGCTCCTATGAAAAATATCTCACCGTCAGTTCTGTCAAATTTCCATGGTAAATCTTCTGAAGATCCAGATGAATTTCTTTTTGAGTTTTATATCCTCTGTCGCAGTTATGACTATACCTCCAGTGCTCAGACGCTGAAACTATTCCCAGCCACCTTGAAAGGAAATACTCTGCACTGGTTCATGAGTCTAGGTCGTGAGACCATTACTACTTGGGACCAAATGAAACAAACCTTCCTTTCTAAATATCAAGAATATTGTAGAACTAGGGATAGAAAGGAAGAATTGTTTAAAATGGTTCAGAAGGAAGAGGAAAGCTTGGAGGACTTTGTGGAAAGATTGTTGTACAATTTACAAAGGTCTGGCCACATTGAGATTGGAAAAGATGTACTCAAGATTATCTTGTTACGGGGAATTAGATAAGATTGCCTTGATATGTTGAATTTGTTGTGGAAAGGGGACATCTAAAAGGAACCCTTCAAGAAGATCATTGAATTATGCCAAAGGTACTCAAGGGTATCCTCTAGAGCTAACAAATGAGACAAATATAGAGATCAGGATGTCTTCACTAGGATACAGAAGTCAGCTAGTGGAGGAGCCACTCGAGCATAAATAGGAAACTTACTGGAGAATTTTAAAACTAATATGATGAGTTCCATTTCCTCATAGTTAGATGTGTTAAGAGAAAAACAAAGGAAAGCAGTAGAAGATCTTACACTCGGTGTATTCTGTCCTAAATGTAGGAAAAAGAACCCAATGAAAGAATGCCCACTGGACAAGGTAGAGATATGTAGGATATGTGAATTGGAGCATGACACCAAGGAGTGTCCTTCATTACCCAAAGTTAAAGCAGTCCTACAGGCATCCACTTCAGATGTGGAATAGGCTTACTTTATTGCACAGAAGAAATCTTGGCAGCCTTGCAATCAAGATATGAATCCAGATCCATCAATTTTCTTGAATAATATGAATTGTATGAACAATATGAATAATATGAATACACAATTCCCTTCACGTTATTCTAATAACTTGTGGCATCCATCTCAGAACTCAATGCAAAATCCTAACTCTTGGACACCGTGGTCTCAATAGTCAAACCATCAAGCCCCCTGGAATTCCAACTGGAGAAATTATTACCAAGGAAATAAATTTCCACATCACCAGACTCAATATCAACAGTACCCTCCTCAATAGTATCCTCGCCAACAATATCAGCAGCCACAGCTGCAATTCCAAAACAATGTCGCACCTATGAATGCACCACTTCGACCACAACTACCTGCACAACCTAACCCAAACACGAATAATAAAGCAGTTCATCAGTTTGAGACTGCCAACATGCCTATGTATTCCATCTCCCAAATTCCCTGTAATGATATACAATTACGAGCAGGGAAGGTAGTGGAACCCATAATCACTGAGGATGTTCCATCCCCAGTGACTGAAACCGGAGTGAATCAGCACTTTGAGAATATGGTTAGTTCAGGAATCCCCATCATTGAGGATGCTGACATTCCTATCGAACCAGTAGTTGAAACTCAGGAAGTGTTATCGGACAATCCACTTGAGTGGACCCGAGCCGGATCTCCCTACATCAATGTGAGTCTAGAACAAATAGAACAGACTACAAGTGCATTTCCTAGATCTACTTAAGGACCAAGTACTAGATGTCTTACCTTTTACTATGCAATCCTTTCTCCTGAATGTTGATCCACATCCCCGGTCGTCAGATCCAAGCTGCAAGACTTGTCAAGACAAAGAAACAAGAGAAACTAGTAAAAGACATATATACAATAAGCGATCTAAGTAAATAGTTAAGCAGGTAAACTACTCAATATCATTGCACATAAGAACAATATTGGTGGAAAGAATTTGTATTACTGCAAATAGAGGAGTACATGATAGGGATATAGAACTACAACCAAAGACTTAACGTAGTATCCCTTCTCCGACCAAGCCAATTTCCATAACCTTCCAAGGAAGTATGAGTTCTCCAATAGGTGAATGGAGGTGTCTTAAGAGATATTTCACCAGCATGAAGATACCATAGTCTTCCTCCCTTTGGGATGGGAGTGAACCTCACTTATATAGGACTAAGTGGATAGGGTATGGATAGGATAGGTTGAGAGATGGTAGTAGAGAGATAAGGGATCCTCCCAAAGAGTTAGGGGTCGAGTACCAACTCCCCTAGAGGTTAGGGATAAGCCCCTAAATGAGCAAGTTTCGAGAAGGATCTCGAATAGACTATTTTTTCCCATTAACAGACCTCGTCGCACCGTGCAGTAGAGAAAGCTGTGATGTCACATGTTGCTAGTGTGCAACCTGCGACGACCCTTCAAAACCTAGCACAATGGGGTGAAAATCCTCCCAGGATGATTACGTAGTCCAGGTATCTTCAGGGGTGTATACACTGAATCTGATGATCAGTAGATTTTGGGTGTAACAGGAAGTAACACACGATGAAGCACAACCTACACAATTGATAAGAGAACTGCCATATCCTGAATGATTGGCCCTACAGAAGACAGTGGAACAACCCTGATTCAATCTCTTAGGAGAATTGAAGAATTTGTATGTCAAAATCCCATTGTTACAAGCCCTCCATGATGTTCCCATTTATGCCAAGACGGTTAGATATTTATGTGTCAAGAAACTAGGAAGAAAGCCTAGGGATCCTCCCACTGTTCATGTATTGGGAAAACTTTCCGAATTGATAATGGGGAAGACTCCTATGGAAAAATATGATGACCCTAGAAATCCTATTGTTACAGTTCACATAGGAAACACACAAATCCCCAACGTATTGGTAGACTTAAGTGCGGCTATTAATGTTTGACCATAGAAACTGTGAAGAAATTTGCACTCACTAATCTTTGGCCAACCCCTACCATTTTCGAACTTACTGACAGATCAACAATCAAGCCTGAGGGGATCCTGGACGACTTAGTAATCTCTATTGACTCATGGAATAACCTATGGACTTCTTGGTTTTACAACCGAAGTCTCAGTTGGGGGGACTGTTGGGTTTCTCTCTTCCAGACCCGGGCTGCGGTAATCCCTTAGACCAACAGAACCCTTAGCTCACTGGCCCCTTCGGCAACAGGTCGCGGAGGCAACCTGAAGTCTCACCCGAAGTGATTCTAATGGGAGGCAGAAGACTCAAGTGTCCTCAGCCAAGTTCCGAGGCATCCAGGGTACTAAAATCCACCTTGATCCCTTTGACTGGAGCTGTCTGTCTCATTCCATTACTCCGGCTACGCCTCCGTCTTATCGCATTTCGCAGGGGATGCGATAAGTCTTCCCCTATGTAAAACCGTCTAGCGATACCTAAGATATCGTAGGCGCGATATCTTCCCCTTCTAGTTCCTGCGGTAAGTGAATCTTGACCGCTTCCTGGATTAGTAAGTGGTCTCCGCTATCCTTATCCTGGTACTGCAGTTAGCTACAACATTCAGTCTCCAAGCTTAACCCTCGCTAATGAACTTGACCCTTGATATCTCGCAACAACGTAACTAAGTAGAATATCACTTTGAGCAGTGTCTAAGTAGACCATTCATGACTTACATTCAGTTCATACTCGCACATTATCCTCTGTTAACAATTATCTAGTTGCTATGCGGGTAGCTATGATTATCGCAATTATTATACATCATTCAGAAGTTAAACTGACGACCATGTACATTACTTATAACATACTGAAGCATTCATATATAACACAGACAAGTGAATGAGAGCAGTAGCTACACAAATACAATAGTGCTACTTAAATAAGCACGCTGTTACTCCCAGGGTGAGAACTGCGCCCAGGGGAACTACGGTTCTTGTTTACAACTCTGAAGGGTAAACACAGCTCCGTTCCACTCTTTACAACAAGGGTCTTCTGGGAAACTCCACCTCAGTGGGAGCCCTTCTCTATAGACCTCTTTCTCTCACAATCCCTGCGGATCGCACTATCTCTCCACAGGTTGGCCCTTGTATTCTCTCAGGGATGTCCAGACTCTGCAACCACAAAAGGCTTGACTAACCTCTACCTGATGTCTCTATCACTATGCGGCCAACCCCTTATCATATAAAAAGACTACTATATATAGATGGCCCGAAGGTCTCATCGCAGTTACAAAACTGTGGGCCTTATCCCAACAGTGACTCAACCCTAACCACTTACAGTCAACTGGCTGTACTTCCATGGCCGCCTTCTGTCTCGTCGCCGCTTCCTGCAGTCCTTAGTCTTTAATGCATCGGCCCGTCGCTTCTTCTTGGTTCAAGCAACGCTGACTGTAGTCCTTCTTCTTTAATGAGGGTAGCTGAACCCTCTCTTCATCTCCGGCGCCTTTATTGCGGTGGTTGAGCTCTCCCTTCGGCCTCTTCTTTGTACCACATGCTTGACTTTTCTGTACCTATCGCCGTGATTCCCGCCAGGATTTGCGCTACGGCGATATCTTTGTCTTACCGCCAAGATTGGTACTTTCTCTCCCAAATTAGTTATCCTTCCCAAAATTAGCAGCTTCCTAAATGCTGCGGAAGTTCTCTCCAACAACTCCCCTAACACTTACTTGTGGCTCGTCCCCGAGCCACTCGCAACAACAGCCTGATTCATCTGCCTAAGCTTATCCTTTGCTGCTTGTGAGATTGCTGCGAACTGTGCCTTAAGCGCTTTAATACTTTCATCCATGTGTGTTACTTCTTCCTGCGCTGCGCTGAGCAGCTCAGCAGTTACCAAGGAGTCCTCTGTGCCCTCAATGACTCCTTTACTTGAGGTGAAGCTTTTCACCTTTTGCTCCAGTTCATCAACTAGATGTGCGACTTTGCTTTCGTGCGGGCTAACTTCATTAGCCAGGTTGATCTGTTGTGCTCTGTATTTCTGCACCTGCTGCTGCATTTGTGTGATTTCTCCTTTCTTTCTTATCTTCGCAAGAGCACTCAAGCCCTTGTACTCTTCTTCAGCTCTTGCTATCGCATCTTCACAGTGCTTAATGTGCTGATCGAGCTCGGCTTTCTGTGGGAGCTCCTCTAGCTCCAGCCATGTTTTTGATGCATCTTCCAGGATGGCCTCTGCTGCTTCCACCCGACAGTGCATCTGTGTCTGTACAACTCTGAAAGCTTGCACTCGTGCTTCTTGGATTTCCTCTAGAGTAGGTGGCTTATTTGCTTCAAGTGCAGCAATCCTTGCTTCGTATTCTTCCTCCATCTTTTTCTTCTCTTCATCTAGAGCCTTTGCTCTTTCCGCTATTTTTCTAATCTTCTGAGTTATTTCTAACTCAGGCCTGATATCGCACTGCGGAAGTTCTGCTGCAATGTTCTTTAAAACAAGAGAGACATCCTGCTCTCGCTGAACATATTGCGTCAACTGGGCACTCTCTGCCTCATGCTGTGCAATGAGCTGCACATTGTCGTTAGATAGCAAAACATTTTGCTCATATGTGACTTGTTCTCTGTGCCTATCTGCTGGAAAATTTCGTACAACTGATCCACAGGTACTTCTGGTAGGTTCACCTCAAGAGGATGAACCATCTGCACTTCCATCGGTACAGGGAACTTAATGCTTCCTGGCGGTATACGAACAATGTTCGTGCGGTCCCTTGCAATGCTTTCTTCTCTGCTCTGTGAAGGGGGCTGCGAACTTTCTGCGACTGTAGTTGGAGCTGGCTGAATCTGCATGGAAGCAGTCTTCTCAGTGATTGCCTTCAACTCTCGCAATTTGTTATCAAGGCTGATGCGCATACGATCCTGCGATGACTGAATCGCAGCGAATTTATCCCGCATCTTCTCTTGTATTCGGCTGGCGATGAGATCATACTCATCCTCTGTCATGATTGGTGCCTGCGGTTCGTCGGAAGTAACCGCCTTTGTTCTCTTCTTCTTTGCTCGCACCGGAGAAGGGCCTTCAATAGCCTTTCTCTTAGAACCTATTGGTTCCTTCTCTTTGTCTTTAGGATCTACCTCCACAACATCTTCTGGATCCTCAGCTGGGGGATCAACTGGAACTAGGCCAGAGGATAGATCATCATACATTTGTTTCATGTCCTCGTCGAAACAGTTCTTAATGGTATCTTCGACCTGCTGGATTTCCATGCGATATGGGCCGGGGGCCCATTCGTTATGTTTCCTGAATCCTTTGGGTCTGATGTAGGTTTTATCCCTGTCGACTTTAAATTCCAGCTTGGACTGATAAAGATCAACGACCGGTGAGTCGACACGCGGAATCATTGCGACGGATTCAAGCAATAGCATATAATATTCATGGAATACCATTGCGTTATTCTTGTGCTTCTCGGGGTGACTACTCGCCCAAAGATTTGAGTACCTCGACCCTCTGCACGCCCCTGGCGGCAGTTGTGGAAACTGCGAATTGGGCGGCTCTTTCCATCCAATGAAAGCCATAAGGATCAGCAGCCACGAGAAGTGGAAGCTGTGAAGTGGATCCTGCTGCACCTGCGCACAGTCTTGAAAGAAACTATTTAACAAAAATAAGCTCCAGTTGTAAGGTTTACCTTTTATGACTTCAATCGCGAGGCGGATAACTGAGCCTGTGACCTCCTTCGGCCTCACCTTGAGGAGGAGTTTTCCGGCCAACAGACTAACAGTAAACCGCAAGGCGTCATCCTGTATTGAATTGACATCGTAGGCGCGACCTCCTCTTTGCAGCTTATACTCCGCAACCTGCTTGGTTGAGAGCCTGGTATCCTTCGTGGCGCCATCAATATTTATCTGTGGGTCGAAACCAGTCTTCGACAGACCGGTAATGCGGTGAATGAGGTCAACATTGACATCTATTCGGTTACCCAACCATAAGTAACCGCCATGCACGCATGAAAGTAGCGTCCGCACCACTGCATTGACCTCCGGGCCCCATCCAAAGTGTGGAATCTCCAGGAGATTGAGCAGTCCCGACGGTGCTAAATGGCTTACATGGTCCATGGGGACGAACTCATCGTGCTGTGTCCTTGGGTTCCTCTGAATCGTCATATAACGATCGCGGCGGAATTGTGGGTACAGCGTATAATCTCTCAGATTATAATCAGTAAACTTAACAGCATGCATATTCCCCCACAAGTTACCTTCTTCCTTCACTCGGTTATCCAGCGGTGGGAGTATGAGTTCATATTTAAAGTCTCGTGGAAGAACAATGGCTGGCGCATTCTCTATTCTTGGTGGGAAGTATATGGTAGTGACTGTAACTTCTTCCGGAAGTTCCTGCGCCGGTTCTTCTGATTCTGTGCTAATCGAGGTCTCGCTACGCTCCATATTAGCTAAGGTTCCTGGTGACTGGCGTGTAGACGGAGAACCAGCAGCAATTTTCTTCCCTTTCTTTGCCACAACCGAAGTCATAGCGCACTCGATTCCACCCCTTTGGAATCTCTGCAACACGTCTTCGAGAGGCTCGTCTGGCGCGAGGGACCTTCCCCTGTGGTACTCTGGACTTCCTATGATTGCTAATCTTAATGCAAATCAGAGTCTGCAACTGTTTTTTGGTTTCCCTGCTCAGAACTTTGCTAAGAATACGCTTGGCTCGGCTCAACTGCGCTCAACTCTTTTAGTGAAAATGACCAAGTAGCCCCGTGCTTTGAATAGAACGTGTATTTATCATAAGGCGGAATTTCAAATGGCAACGGACCAGTGACTGGACCCGTTGGCGGCATTTAATGCATAGACAAGACAGCACCCCGCGCCTATTTATTGCAAACGCCGTTTGAAATTTCGCTGGGAAACTGTGCGCCGGAGTGATGTCGCATCGGATTTTCCAAATCTAGAAGAATCGTCGTACTGCTGCCAAATCTTAGTACAACAGATACTTGTCAGCCGTGCAGTTAATGCTTGTCAGATGGCGAAGTGACTAGCCCTCTGATGAATTCAAAATTTGGTAGCGCATCCATCTGTTTTCTGTCCTCTGCGATAAGATATCGCATCGTCTGGAGATGGAAAGTGCCACAAACTCGCCTCATATCAAAATTATCACAACCACCAGGAAAGCTGGCTGCGAGTTCTTACCTAAAGTATTTCCCGGTGTAGACTCCTTAGGGTGCGATGCTTCATTTCAACTACACTGAACATCTGCACCATTAACTTCCTTTCTGGGCTAGGGCTGGGAGGTGGCATGGCCGTCGCGATACAGCTTAAGCCGACTGCCATTGATCAGGGTAGGAAGAAACTCCCCACTCATAGTACGAAGCTGTATAGCACCTCCATCTGTTATTTGCTGAATTTGATATGGCCCTAACCAATGAGTTTTGAATTTTCCAGGGAACTTTATAAACTTACTGTCATAAAGGAGTACCAAGTCTCCAAGCTGAAAGATTTTGTTCTTGATATGCCTATCATGCCAAGCTTTTTCTCGTGCTTTCTGCACTTTTTGATGGAATCCTGCGATAAATCTATCTTCCTCCAGATTGAGCAGCTGTGCCAATCTCTCCTCTAAAGTATCAGAATCAGCCATCTCTGTAAGCTGAGCAATCCTTAGACTGGGTAAGATGTATTCCATAGGCATAACAGCCTCTTGTCCATATACCAGGCTGAAAGGTGTGTGCCCTGTTAGTTTCTTACACGTGGTCCTGTAAGCCCATAATACAGCATTAACTCTGAGGTCCCAATCATCCCTTTGACTGTTACAAATCTTTGTAAGAGCCTGTTCTAATATCTTATTGAAAGCCTCCACCGTACCATTAGCTTGAGGGTGGTAAGGTGTACTCTTATGGTGCTGTATTTCAAATTCCTCTGTCAATGCTTCTATGGTGCTATTCAAAAAGTGTGTGCCTTGATCACTCATCAAAGTCACTGGGCATCCAAATCTAGTGATGATGTTTTCAAAAATAAATTGTGCTGCTGTCGCAGCATCACAATTCCTGACTGCTTTCGCCTCAGCCCACCTGGTGAGGTATTCTGTTGCTGTAATAATATATCTCGCACCAGTTCGTTTTCCTGGGGGGTTAATAGGACCCACGAAGTCTATGGCCCACTTATCGAATGCGCGTAGCGTTATCTGTGGTCGCAACGGCATTTCATCTCTTCTGGAGGGCTTTCCTGTCCTTTGGCAGATATCGCATGATCTGCAAAACTCTTTACTGTCTTTATGTAATGTAGGCCACCATAATCCGGATGCTAGGATCTTCTGAGCGGTAGGCTTCCCTGCGAAATGGCCTCCTGCGATGCCCGAATGTGCTTCCTTAAGAATGGTCTGTTTCTCATGGGGCATAACGCATCTGCGCAAGATTTTGTCTGGTCCTAACTTATAGAGGTGTCCTGCAATCAGGGTGAAGTCTGCTGCTTTCACCACTAATTGTTTCTTTTGCTGCTTGGTAAACTCAGGTGGCGCCCACCCTGTAGTAAGGAATTGAATTATGTCTCCATAATATTCATCTGCGACCTGAATGGAGAACAATTGCGCATCAGGCAAGTTGTCCTCTAAATTACTTGGTTCTTCACCTGAGTCTAGCCTTGACAGGTGATCAGGTCCTGCATTTAGTCTTCCTGGCTTAACAATGATTTCGAAATCATATTCCTGGAACAACAATAGCCATCTGCATATTCTTCCCCCTAACACTGGCTTATTGACCAAGTACTTTAATGCAGAATGGTCGGTGAACATCTTGAACGGGGCACCCAACAGATAGTGCCGAAATTTCTGTAAAGCATACACCATTGCTAACCCTTCTCTCTCTGTGGTGGTGTAATTCTTCTCAGCTGTCGATAGTCTCCTGCTCGAATATGCGATAGGGTGGTCAATACCCCCTTCGCCTGGTTGCGTGAGAATAATGCCCAGTGCGATGCCAGATGCATCCACATGAACATGAAAAGGCTTATTCCAATCTGGAAAGACCAGAATAGGTGCTGTAACCATTTTTTCTTTTAGAGCGTCAAGACTCTTCTGACATTCCTCATTCCACTGAAATTTGATATCCTTCTTCAATAATTTCTCCATTGGTGCGGTAATCTTGGCATAACCTTTGATAAACTTTCTGTAATACCCGGTATGACCAAGTGTAGTTCTCAGCTGCTTTACTGAGTTAGGTGCTGGTAAATTGACAATGATGGCGATCTTCGCGGGATCTACCATCAAGCCTTGTCTGCACACAATGTAACCCAACAACGTACCAAAAGGCGCACAAAATATACATTTTTTTAAGTTAAGGGAAATCTGGTGCTGTCTACATTTTTCAAACATTAATCGTAGGTTTCCTATGTGCTTCTTGACTAGTCCAAATACAGTCCAATCATCAAAATAAACTTCTAGAAATTGATGGATGTATTCCTTAAAGACAGCAACAACTACTCTAGAAAAAATTGCTGGGGCGTTCTTAAGACCAAAGGGCATTACCGTATACTGAAAGGAGCCCCATTCTGTCGCAAATGTGGTCTTGTGCCTGTCGTCTGGATGGATTCTTATCTGGTGATAGCCTGAAAAGCCATCAGTAAATGAATAGATTTCTTGTCCTCCAACATTGTCTAAGACTTCATCAGTGAATGGTGTCGGAAATGGGTCATGCAGCGATGCATCATTCAGTTTGCGCAAGTCGACACAGATCCTGATGTCTCCTTTTGTTTTCTTTTCTTGTACTACCATGGGACTAACCCACTCACTTTCTTCAACAGGTTCAATGATGCCTGCTGCTAGCATCTTATCTATTTCATCTTTTACTTTTGCTTTATACCGCGGATTCAACCTGTATGGACGTTGCTTCACTGGCTTAGCGTCCTCCTTAAGCGGTATTCTCATGACTCCGAGGTTACCCACTATTCCCTTCATTTCTGTAAAGTTGGTAGGAAATAGGTCCTGATACTCATGTAATAGGTCTGTGATTTGGCCAATTGTGTCATCATCCCAATAATCTCCAATAGAGGCAAACTTAGGGTCTGTTTCTGTGCCAATATTGCTCTTTCTAATCTTGATCGGTTCTGTTACAGCTGGAATTTCTAAGTGCGGGCCTTCAACTTCACGTGTACCTTCTGTTTCTGCGACATTGATACTGCGAGGATCTTCATCCTCATCGCTTGAGTCTTGTGCGCAGTTGTAACATTCCAGTGCATGTTCCATCTGAATAGCCCACTCGGGTTGCGAATCCGCTGGTAATGGGCAATCCTCAAATATTTTAGTCTTTATGATCTTCAAGGCCCGATCAATGCTGGGATGCTCAGATTCGAAACTGAATGTGACCAAAAAGTTTTCAATCATAATAGGCCATGAGATAGTTCCTTTTCTTAGCTCTGCTTCTGTATACCAATTCCGTGGAACCGTATCCAGTGTATGGATAAACAAATGAACCCATTCTTCTGCTGGAATTTCTAGCCAACTCTGTTCACAGTTCATAATGTGTGCTCTGGGATCACTCTCCCCTGTGTATTTCCGCTGTGTACAGTCTCTTTCTTTAGAGAATCTAATGCACATCAATATCTTACAATCATACCATGATGCGATATGTTCCTTGTGTGTGTACCACCATCTTGCAGGTGTGGCTCGAACTGCAAGGTCAAAAACCTCCATCCTCTGCTCTTGAGGAATCTCTTGTTCAAACTGCTGCAAAAAATCATTGACGTCTGCTAATCCATCAAAAGTTGGAATATACCTGTTTTCAGTCCCAATCCATCGCAGTGATTTAGTCATGAATGCGCATCTGCGAATAGAGACTTCGTGGAGTCTATTTTGCCAATTCTCTAAGCCAACATCTGAATCTGATGTGCAGGAGCTATCACATCTCCAGCTGATATGTCCATCAGCTGTAGAGTCAATGTAATCTGTCTGATTAGAAGTCATTTGGTACAAATTTTCCATGTTATGCACCTCCTCTTCTGCTTTGATTGGCTCAATGTAGCGAGGACCCTGTAAAGGGTCTAATGGTGCGATAACCCGGACTTGAGCATCTTCAAATGTCATCTGCCTTTTCTTTAAGTTGATAACAGCCTTGTTATCAATACCTAATAGAGCTGGATAGGGTTTGGTGTCACCAATAATTTCTATGATCTCAAAATCGGCATATGTGTGAACTCCGTCGATGTCCACTGGGACATGCGATAAGCGACCCATCGGTGATATTCTCTGATGATTAGCTAGTCTAAGATGGATAGGGGACCTACTTAGTTTTGGACTTCCCATCTGTTCCCATGTCTGCTTAGTCAAGACATTTACTTCTGATCCTAAGTCTAGGATAACCTCATCCATTTCAAATAGTCCGATCTGCGCTGTGAGCCTCATCTCTCTTCCTGTCCTTGTATGGCCCATTATATGGTGAATGGTGCGCTGTGTATTGCTCACAGAAGGGCTCTGTTGACATTGGTCAATAACTTTCTGAAGTTCCTCTACAGCTTTCCCATTTCTTAGAAGTTTCAAACAACTCTGCAAGAAGGACTGTACACTCCCGGTCAATTCCTCTTCGTCGCATCTGCCAGATGTGCTAGCCTGTGGTATCTGCGCAGTACTAACATCCTGCGGTGGTTTCCGTGGTATACCCTGAGATGGTAATAATAGTGATCTGGGCGGTGTCTGTTCAGCAAAGGAAGTCTTAGTTTGTTGAAATGCCTCCTTATTCTTCTATAGATCAAGTGGGATAGGTTTTCCTGGAGCTTTGCGCACCCACTGCGTTCCTGTCGTTTTTTCCACGTCCTGCGATATGTTGCTTGTGGAGAGACCACTGCGAGTTACAATATTGACCCGTGGTTCGGTTTCATTCTGCTCAGCAGCGATAAACTGGATAGTCTGATTGGTTGCTGGCTTGGCGTCCTTGATCTTAGCTATCAGTATGGGACATTCCTCTATTGTGTGATCATAAGATTTACAATACTTGCACGTTGTAGTAGGGTTCTGACAGTCTCTAGCGTAATGTCCTGTGCCTCCACAGTTATAACAGGTGATAGTTCCACGGCCACGGCCAGATTCATAGCCTCCTCCGCGTCCTCGGCCTCTGAAATTTCCTCCACGGCCTCCCTGATTCGGATCAGTTTGTGCACGTACTGCTGGTCCGGATGCTTCTGACTGAACTCTGTAGAGGTCGTGCTTCCTTTCTATCATTAACTCATAAGCTCTACAATTGTTTTCGTCATGTCCCACAGATTTACAGAAGTTGCAATATAGGTTCTTTGGTGTCTGCACATATTTCTGAAGGAGAGGGCATTCCTGAGGACTGTGTCCTCTGGTTCTACAGTTCTCGCACCATGGCCCCTGGTTCTGCATCAACGGGTTAGGAGCTCCACTGGCGATATAGTCAGCAAAGACAGGGCAGTTATCCTTACTGTGTCCCTGCGCTTTACACTTGGTACACCAAATTTCATGTGCAACCTCCTTTCCCTTCTTAATTTCATGCAGCTGTAAGGTGAGGTTAGCTAGCTGATTTTGTAGATTAGTGATACCGGTGCTAGTTTCTGCTAGAGGTGAAGCCTCTAGTTTCATTGCCATTTCTAATGCTTCATCTTGTGTATTTAATTTCTGTTGCATTAGCGGAAGTCTGATGTGTGGTAATATTGCTGCGATAAACCATTCTTTATGCTGTTGAGGCGCAAGCTCAAAGCTTACCTGATCAATGAGGGTCTTGAACCTCTGGTCAAAATCCCAAACCGTTTCCGTAGGCAATTGTTTAATATCTTTAAGTTCTGCTATGCACTGTGACTCGGATTTAGGTTTTTTAAACTCTTTAATCATAGCAGTTCTAACCTGTGCAAGCGTTCTGTTATGGCCAGTGGTATACTTCATATACCAAGTTAATGCTCTTTCTCTAAATGTGGTGGCCAGCTGGACAAGCTTGACATTATCATCTTGTATTTGCTTAATGGTCCATATGGCTTCGCATAAGAACCAGTGTTGCTCAGGGTCCTCCGACCCTGTACCTTTAAATGTTGGTAGCTTCATATCATCTCCCATTCTGTTTCTAGATGGTGGGTTCTGGTTTGCTGTATGACTACCACTCGGTTGTGTAGATGTGGAGGGTGTAGCGGCAGTATTCGCTGTGTAAGAGCTACTGGACGGGGTTCCTGCGGGATTATTCTGAGTTCCGACTGGCTTTTGAGGAGTCCTAGGGTTCTGACTCTGCTGTCTCGGGTGATCTGAGCTGTCTTCTTCAGAAGAAGATGAATCGTTGACTCTATATCTTTTACCACTACGTGTATGTCCAAGATACTCGTAATCACTTTCAGAGTCTACTGACATTACAATATCATGCTACTATTCATCTGAGAGTATATCCAGTACTCCTTTTTCATATAGTAATTGCTTAATGGACAGACTTAGAGAATTTAGGTACTTACCGCGATAACCCTTGAAGAAGTACCGTTCTGCTGCGCTGAAACTCTTTCTCTGATCAACCGCGAACTCTGTGATGAAGCCTTCCAGCAGACTCGCAAGCCAGAAGTCTACTGCGCGTGAGATGGGGTTATCGACACCTTTCAAGGTCTGAATCAGCTCTGCTGTCCAGACAACTTCTCGATTCTTCTTGACACCGCTGTTGTCAACAAGCTTTGATAACCAACCATATAACTCAATAGCATAAGTTACGAAGAATATCTCATGGAGATCTGTAAAAATGTGCTTCTGTAGCCAAGCCTCAGTGCTCAGTCGAGGATTCTTGTTTTCTTTTGCAGCAAACTCTCTTTCTTTTGACTCAACCCACTGGTTAAGTTCTTGCTTGGTAGGATGCCAACAGAACATCAGCTCAATGTGTTCAAACCGGCAACGGAACCATTTGTTGGGTTTCTCTCTTCCAGACCCGGGCTGCGGTAATCCCTTAGACCAACAGAACCCTTAGCTCACTGGCCCCTTCGGCAACAGGTCGCGGAGGCAACCTGAAGTCTCACCCGAAGTGATTCTAATGGGAGGCAGAAGACTCAAGTGTCCTCAGCCAAGTTCCGAGGCATCCAGGGTACTAAAATCCACCTTGATCCCTTTGACTGGAGCTGTCTGTCTCATTCCATTACTCCGGCTACGCCTCCGTCTTATCGCATTTCGCAGGGGATGCGATAAGTCTTCCCCTATGTAAAACCGTCTAGCGATACCTAAGATATCGTAGGCGCGATATCTTCCCCTTCTAGTTCCTGCGGTAAGTGAATCTTGACCGCTTCCTGGATTAGTAAGTGGTCTCCGCTATCCTTATCCTGGTACTGCAGTTAGCTACAACATTCAGTCTCCAAGCTTAACCCTCGCTAATGAACTTGACCCTTGATATCTCGCAACAACGTAACTAAGTAGAATATCACTTTGAGCAGTGTCTAAGTAGACCATTCATGACTTACATTCAGTTCATACTCGCACATTATCCTCTGTTAACAATTATCTAGTTGCTATGCGGGTAGCTATGATTATCGCAATTATTATACATCATTCAGAAGTTAAACTGACGACCATGTACATTACTTATAACATACTGAAGCATTCATATATAACACAGACAAGTGAATGAGAGCAGTAGCTACACAAATACAATAGTGCTACTTAAATAAGCACGCTGTTACTCCCAGGGTGAGAACTGCGCCCAGGGGAACTACGGTTCTTGTTTACAACTCTGAAGGGTAAACACAGCTCTGTTCCACTCTTTACAACAAGGGTCTTCTGGGAAACTCCACCTCAGTGGGAGCCCTTCTCTATAGACCTCTTTCTCTCACAATCCCTGCGGATCGCACTATCTCTCCACAGGTTGGCCCTTGTATTCTCTCAGGGATGTCCAGACTCTGCAACCACAAAAGGCTTGACTAACCTCTACCTGATGTCTCTATCACTATGCGGCCAACCCCTTATCATATAAAAAGACTACTATATATAGATGGCCCGAAGGTCTCATCGCAGTTACAAAATTGTGGGCCTTATCCCAACAGTGACTCAACCCTAACCACTTACAGTCAACTGGCTGTACTTCCATGGCCGCCTTCTGTCTCGTCGCCGCTTCCTGCAGTCCTTAGTCTTTAATGCATCGGCCCGTCGCTTCTTCTTGGTTCAAGCAACGCTGACTGTAGTCCTTCTTCTTTAATGAGGGTAGCTGAACCCTCTCTTCATCTCCGGCGCCTTTATTGCGGTGGTTGAGCTCTCCCTTCGGCCTCTTCTTTGTACCACATGCTTGACTTTTCTGTACCTATCGCCGTGATTCCCGCCAGGATTTGCGCTACGGCGATATCTTTGTCTTACCGCCAAGATTGGTACTTTCTCTCCCAAATTAGTTATCCTTCCCAAAATTAGCAGCTTCCTAAATGCTGCGGAAGTTCTCTCCAACAGGGACACCCACTGATTCTGGAGAGACCGTGGTTGGCCACAGCGGATGCCTGTATCAGCTGTCAGTCAGGATCCATGAATATCTCAGACGGGACTGAGATCAAAAGCCTAACCTTATACCCTCCATCCCGACCAAGCACAGAAGCTGAAACTCCACTTTGGGTGGATTTGGAGGAGGAGGAAGGGGTTCATCCATTATTAATGATAGGGAGAGCCTTAACTTTTAAAGATGAAATAGAGTACGATACTATTAATAGTTTCATCAGTGATCCCACGTCCGTCAATAAGTATGTTTACCAGATTCTCGACAATACACTAGATGAGAAAGAATAAGAAAATCTTATGGAAGAAACTCTAGTCAGTGATTCCAGTATAATTTCAGTTCTCAAAAATTTGAAAAGTGTCATAGTAGAAATTGAGCCAGGGAAAATGTTGAACATCAATCCAGACCTTGCGCCCAATGAGCTGGAACAGCTAATCACTCTGTTGAAACAACATAAAGGAGCTTTCACTTGGGAGTACACAGACATGAAGGGTATTCCTTCTAATCTGTGTACCCATCACATCTATATTAAGAGCGACTCCAAGCCATTGTGTCAACCACAATGAAGGATGAACATGAACCTAAGGGATGTAGTGAAAGAGGAGATCCAAAAAATTCTGGAAGCAAGGTTTATATACCCAATTTAATATAGTGAGTGGGTTTCTCCACTCGTGATTGTGCCAAAGAAGAATGGGAAATGGAGGGTCTGCATGGATTACAGAGAATTGAACAAAGCAACGCAGAAGGACCACTTTCCCTTACCTTTCATCAATCAGGTCCTTAATACCTCGTCTGGGAAGAAGTATTTTTCCTTTCTGGATGACTTTAGTGGTTATAACCAAATCCAGATTGCTCCAGAAGGCAGAGTTTATATACCCAATTTCAAACAGTGAGTGGGTTTCTCCACTCGTGATTGTGCCAAAGAAGAATGGGAAATGGAGGGTTTGCATGGATTACAAAGAAACGCAAAAGGACCACTTTCCCTTACCTTTCATCGATTAGGTCCTTGATACCTTGTTTGGGAAGAAGTATTTTTCCTTTCTGGATGGCTTTAGTGGCTATAACCAAATCTAGATTGCTCTAGAAGACCAAGACAAAACCACTTTCACCTATCCCTAGGGAACCTTTTCATATAGGGTACTTCCTTTTGGGTTGTACAATGCACCAACCACATTTCAAAAAGCAGTGATTAGAATCTTTTCAAAAATAGTAAATGACTACATGGAAATTTTTATGGATGACTTCACTCCATACGGTAGTAGTTATGAAGAAGCATTGAAAATTTTAGAAAAGAAATTGAAACGCCGTGAACAAAGCCAACTCTCTTTAAGCACTGAAAAATGCCATATGATAATGAGCAAGGGCATAGTTCTAGGTCACTTCATCTCTTCTGATGGTATCCAGGTAGACCCATCCAAAATTAAGGTAATTGAAAATATACCAAATCCTGGAACAAAAAAACGATGTACGTAGCTTCTTAGGACATGCTGACTATTACAGAAGATTCATAGAAAAATTTTCCAAACTAGCCTCTCATTTCTTAACTTTGTTGATGAAGGATGCACAGCGTGTTTGGAATAATGCATGCCAAAAATCGTTTACTGAACTTAAGAAGAGGCTGTCTACATCACCCAACTTATGAGGACCCAATTGGGCTCTGCCTTTTCATATCTCTTCATATGCTTTAGACACTGCCATTGGAGTAGTTTTAGGACAACGGGAAGGTAATGACCCATATGCAATTTATTACATTAGTAAGAGCTTATCCCCCACTAAACTGAACTATACTGTCACAGATAAAGAATTCCTTGCCATAGTTTAGGCCATCAACAAATTTAGACACTACATTATTGGATACTCCACTTTTGTGCACACCGATCATTCTGCCATCAAATATTTAATGAATAAACCAATCACGAATGCTAGAGTTACTAGATGGCTGCTATTGTTACAAGAATTTGACATCACAATTATTGATAGACCAGGGAAGGAAAACGTTGTTGCAGACTTTTTATCTCGACTTACTAACAGTGATGACAATTTCCTAGTCGAAGATTCCTTCCCTGATGAGCATTTGTTTGCAGTAACAGCTCATTCCCCATGGTATGTGTTAACACCCAAAAAGTGCTCACCACCTCATCTACCCCATTGCATGACTCATTTGTCCATATTTCCTACCATATTTTCCTCCAAAATTTTAAAATCCCATTAAAAGCCTCCAAAAGGCCAAAAAAAACCCCTTTTCCCCCCAAAATAATCCAAAATTCCTCCAAAATAGAAAAAACCCTCTAAAAAGGGAATAAAAAATACAAAAAAGAGGAAAAAGAGGGAAAAAGGAAGCAAAAATCCTATACAGCTAACCTAAACCATATGGTGCCCAAAACCATGGGCCATCACTCCACCACTAAAAACCTATAAATAGGTGATGGAGGCCCCTCATTTCATATCCACAATCAGCCATACCCTTACTATGCTAAAATCACTCCTGAAACCCTAGCTCACCCTTGAGCTACTTTCACATTTGAGTGCCCCTTTGGCCCATTTCCAAAACCCTTTGGAGAAAGAGAAAGGAGCAAAACTGGAAGCTTGGAAGCAACCCTCTTGGACTGCTACAAAGGCTTCACCAACCTTCACATTGGAGGTATAATCAATACAAAACCCCCTTTTTATTATCTTGTCTTTTCTGTTTTATGCACATGCTTAGAGTAGTTACTATTTTACTGTATTGTCTTTCATTTACTGTTTTTCTGAACTGCTACTAAGGAGTCCCTTCTCCTCAGTAGGTGCTCATTTGCACAAGCTAGGGTGAAAACCCTAGCTACAGTTTTGGCGACTCCCCTTGTGTTCCTTTGAATTTCTAGTTATAATTTTAAAGTTTTAAACGTTTTTAATTTTCTGCAATAGTTTTCTATTTTTTCCCTTTCGGTTGTCCCTTTCGGCTGCCGTAAACCACATCTTTTCTCCCCGTAGTTGCGTTTCGACTGTGTCTTCGAGGCATTTACCTGCGATCTGACCACGGCTCTCAGACTGTTTCCCACAATCTACTAGCGGTTTCCAGTCTGTTACCTGCGATCTAGCCATGGCTATTAGCTTTTTTCGTGCGGTCCGACCACGGCTATTAACCCATTTTTCAGCGGGCCGTCTACGGCTTTCAGCCATTTTTCTGCAACCCGCCTGTGTCTTTCGTTCATTTTCCCGCGTTCCGCTTACGGCTTTCAACCATTTTCCTGCAACCCGCCTATGTCTTTGGGCCTTTTTCCCGTATCCCGCTTACAGCTTTCGACCATTTTTCTGCAACCTGCATGCGTCTTTCAGCCATTTTCCTGCAACCCACCTGCGTCTTTCGACCTTTTCCCGCGTCCCGCTTGCGGCTTTTAGCCATTTTCCTGCAACCCGCCTACGTCTTTTGGCCTTTTCCCGCAGCCGCTTGCGGCTTTTAGCCATTTTTCTGCAACTCGCATGCGTCTTTCGGCCTTTTTCCCGCGTCCCGCTTGCGGCTTTCAGCCATTTTCCTGCAACCCACCTGCGTCTTTCAGCCTTTTTCCCGCGTCCCGCTTGCAGCTTTCAGCCATTTTCTTACAACCCGCCTGCGTCTTTCGACCTTTTTCTTGCGGTCCGACTGTGTCTTTTGGCCAAAATCCCGCAACCCGTCCGTGACTGTTGCACTGTTTCCCGCGGTTTGACCGCTCAGATTTGCCACAGACCCGTGGTCTGTTTTCTACACTTTTTTCACTATTTTGAACCCAACACTTTGCTGCAATATTTTATGCACCTGCACAACCATCTGTCCTATCTGCAGCCATACTTCCCTACAGCCTTTTTTCTGCAGTATTATTTCTGTTCCATTTACAGAATATTTAAAAAAAAAAAATCATCATTTTAATTGAAAAGAGAAAATTTTGCATTTCAAAGTTTAAATTCTGTATTGTTATTTTTAGTTAGAAAGTTTCCCACCCCGTGTCACTTTTACTTGGGTTCATCATCTCACAGGCACACACTCTGTCACCTAATTCAAGTGAGCCCTAAAATACTACTTAACACAACCAACATTTTAACCCCACTTGGGGAACACATAAGAATTTTTGTAGTTAGGTAGGATCGGGGGGATAGGCATCCAAATAACACCCCTCGATTGCTTACACTTGAGACATAGTTGTTGTCCATTAGGGAACCAAAATCCCCTAGTATTTTTTGACACGGTTTAAAACCAATTTATCGGGAAGGCCTCTCCCCTAGGAGGGTTGAAGTCGCTAGACTAGTTCCGGAAGCCTGAGTGGAATACCGCAATCCATTCAGTAACTGAAGGATACCTTTCGCAGTTCTCGGTGTATCACCCGTATGGGGATACAACGGCGATAGAACCAAACGGTAGATTCACCCAACCAAATGTGTCATGAACGGGGTATCTTAGTTGCTTTTCTTCAAGGATTGACTACCTGGTGTCCCTCCCGGTAGGGGGATATCTTTAGCCACTTGGCTCTACTATCCATATTGTCTGACTTGGATTTCATCACCTTGAAGAGGATATGTCTAGTTGATTCATAATACTATTTAGCTAGGTGTTTGCATGCTCCCTTACCTCCTTTTGGTCTTGCGAATCCACTATTTTTATTTTCTAGGAAACCTTCTGCTTGTTGGTATTTTGACCATTTCTGTTGATACTCCACTTATTGTAGCACAGCTGTTACAGTAAGTGTTTTGAGTTGGTTGTTGGCCTGAGTGCCATATTTTTTGGGCTCTCCTTCTGCACACTTGGTTGAATTAGAGTTTTTGAGCTATTTTTCACTCAACACAACCCCCAGATACTTGACACCATCTATCACCATTGAGTCCCCGAGACATTCTCGGTGCCTCCGGGGTGAGCACCCGCAGGACGGTTCACTTGACATCACCCGTCATAGACGTAGATCTTCATCACTTGATACCACTCATCATAGATCTTGAGCCTTGTCACTTGACTCCACTCATCAACGGCATAGAACTCCGTCACCCAATGTAGATGCCCCTTATTTTACCTCTGATTCTGAGGCAGAGTCCGAGAACCCCACTTACACTGCACCAACCAGCCCCATGGCTGGTGTGACTTCCACCCCTTTCTTTGTAGGGACCATTGGTGGAGCATGCACCACCACACCTGCTTTGGGTATGCCCTCAATGGGGCCCACATATACCATTCCGATCACTGTACCCATTCCAGTAGCTGGCATACCTATTCCCACTCCATCAGTGACTCACACTATCCTTGGCAGTGCAGGACCGTCCCATACCACTTTCGTCCCTCCACTTGGGAGCAACATCCCGAACCCTTGGGGGCATTGGCCCCAACATGGTCACAACCGCTAGTATGTCACATCCTTCTACTAGTTTGCCATTCATGGCTAGTCTCAACCTTCCTGAACTAGCTAGACTGACTAATAATCCCATCAGACACGACCTTGCATGGCCTCACATGCCCACCAAGCTCCCCTCCAACATTCCTAAGTTTGAGGGAAAGGCAGGTGAGGACCCCCAAAACCATATTATGTCCTTCCATCTATGGTGTTCCTCCAACTCCATAGTGGATGACTCTGTCTGCCTCCGTCTATTATGGCGCACCCTCACTAGCTCTGCAGCTAAGTGGTACATCGAGCAGCCCCATGGGACCCATGCCACCTTTACTTCCCTTGCCTCAACTTTCCTGTAGTTCTTTCAGTTACCTGTCCGCTATGACGTAGGAGTTGAGATCCTACTATCTTGCAGACAGAACACAACTACTCACATCACTGACCAAATTCATGAGTGGCGTCGACACCGCAGCCTCTGCAAAATCAAGTTAGACGACTGTATCTTCTTAGATTGGTTTCTAAAATCCCTCCTTCC
The DNA here is from genome assembly GCA_027924585.1 of Larix kaempferi. Lineage (NCBI taxonomy): Eukaryota > Viridiplantae > Streptophyta > Pinopsida > Pinales > Pinaceae > Larix > Larix kaempferi. The sequence goes on along the minus strand of BSBM01000173.1, from coordinate 22,176,095 downwards.
TGTCATTGCCAAGGATGTGGCATCCGAACGACCCCAGTCCGAAGAAGAGGCCATCCTCAAAGCCCAGCAATTTGACCTTATTTACTCCCAGTCGGGTTATCTGTATTCCATCATACCTGATGCCCCTCGCGGTGATTCCTCCCGACACGATGCGCTGGGGGCATCCCATGTTGCAGATGGCATCATTGGCCATATTGCCACGCATCCTCAACCCTTTTCCATAGAACATCCTAGTTATGGCCCCAACCTTTAGCAGGCTACATCTCAGTCCGGAGCAACCAATTCGTATGCTCCCATGGCACATCACCACCATTCCCATGGACCCTCATGTCCACCTCAGTGCTTTGGTCATGCAGCCCCCACTTACACCCTCCCAGTCACACCTCAGCCATATTACCACACACAGACTGCACCAGCTCTTGTGTCCTCTCAATCCCAACCTACTTATTACCCGCCATAGGAAGCCCCTGCGACAAACCCACATACCCTTTGTTTTGGATGACCAAGCAGAAGCTGCATTCGAAGCCCTCAAGAAAGCTCTCACACAAGCCCCTTTGACCTCCCCTCCGGATTTCTCTCAGGACTTCATCCTTTACATATCGGCATCTGATTATGCCGTGTCCGGAGTCCTTGTTCAAGAAGACGCCGCTCGCCAGGAGAATGTCATTTATTACGTTAGCCAGACCTTGTCTGGCCCACCCCTACATTACCCATATGAGGAAATACTAGCCCTTGTTGTGGTCTTTTCCATCCAAAAATTGTGACACTACATTTTACTCAGTCATACCACCATTGTCGCTGACTCCAACCCCATGGTCTATCTCTTAAACTGACGCCTCTTGCAAGGTCACATTGCTAAATGGGTAATTATCCTCCAAGAATATGACCTCACTTTCAGAACCCCTAATGGCACTAAAGCCCTCGCGCTTGCCCATCTCATCACTGATCTCCCCTCCCTTCTGCCATCCCCACAAATATCCAATGAGTTACCTGACAATCACTTGTTCATCATCTCGTCTGATGACCCATGGTACGGTGATATTTTTTTATACCTTCGCACGCAGAAGTTCCAACCCAACTTCAGTCGTGATGGACACCATCGTATCCATCACCAGGCCTCTCGATATCTCCTCTTAGGCGATGTCCTTTACCGGCAAGGGGTTGACACGATTCTCCATCATTGACTTACACACGAGGAAGCCGAACATGTCCTCAATGACTGTCTTAGCGGTGCCTGCGGCAGACATTTATCTGGAATGGCCACTGCCCAAAAGGTCATCCGTGCCAGATACTTTTGGCCCACACTCTTTACCGACTGCATCACAGCGGTCAAACATTGCCATAATTGCCAACTTTTTGCCCCCAAGGCCCGGACACCACTCGCTCCGTTACACCTAGTCATCACCATTGGCCCCTTTTGTAAGTGGGCCATTGACTTCATGGAATGTAAACCCTCATCTGCCAACGGCCATAAGTACATCATTGTTGCCATCAATTACTTCACCAAATGGGTTGAAGCCATGCCCACCTTCAATTGTAAAGCTAACACCGCTGCCCGTTTCTTTTTTAACCATGTTATCACTCGATTCGGGGTCCCCAAATAGTTGTTCTTAGACCATGGTTCACACTTCAAGGAACATCAGTATTCCTCTGCTTACTGCCCCCAAGGGAATGGCCAAGTAGAGGCCATTAACAAAATTTTAAAAACCATCCTCCAATGCACTGTTGACCGGCATAAGTCCAATTGGCACCACATGTTGTTCCCTGCCTTATGGGCTTACCATACATCCACCAAAACCACCACCGGTTTTACCCCGTTTCATTTAGTTCACGGTGTAGAGTCTGTCCTCCCCATCGCGTGTCAGATACCTGCCTTACACATCACCGTTGAGCTTCTCCCAGACAACTCCCCACTCGAGCAACGTTTACTATCACTAGAACAAGCTGATGAAGGCTGTCGTGCCACTCTCCAGACCATTGAAGCCTCCAAGAACCGCTCCAAAGCTGGTTACGACAAACATGTCCACCCTCAAACTTTCCATGAAGGGGACCTCGTCCTCGCCTATGACCAAGCCCACGACAAGACTGGTAAAGGAAAGTTTGAATCCATGTGGCAAGGCCCTTACATCGTGCAGACCTGCCTCGACAATGGGGCATACATTTTAACTGAATCAGAAGGCTACCGTTTGCGCAACCCCCATAATGGGTTGTATCTTAAATGCTTTTATCCCTAAATAAACCCGCGGCCCCCATTGGTCCGTATTGTACAGTTTGCTCTCTTTTTGTTTTTCACCTTTTTTACCACAATCTTACATTCATCATTTTTGCATGATCACAGATGGACCATCTTCCACCTCATTACATTGGATTCGCTGATGGAGCAAGCCACTGTTATCCAAACTTGGCTTATGATGCATGGGTCTTATATTCCCCTTCACATGAATTGATTCACCTTGATGGAATATGTATAGGCACTGCTACCAATAACCAGGCGGAGTATGATGCTGTGACCGGCCTCCTGACTGCTACCCTCTAGATGGGCATATGTCACCTTCATGTGTTCCTTGACTCCTAGCTACTTGTCTCCCAACTCAACAACCGCTACCAGGTGCGTGATCCCTGCCTCTTTAGAAAATTTCTGCGCACAAAACAACTCAGTCGACAATTTGAATCCATCACATTCACCCATGTCCCAAGAGCTTAGAATAGTGTCGCAGATCAAATGGCTAACAACATCCTAGATTGGCACATCAATCACACCATGTAAAACCTCTATCATGCATCATCATCCCATAACATCTCATCAAAAATATATAAAAATCCAAAAATATTGCCAGGGGCATCCACGTGCCTATCATCACATAAACATTTGCATCCATGTGCAATAACATAAAAACACATTACTATACAAGGGCATCCACGTTCCTGATCCTACATACATCATGTTGCATAACATAAAATACACAAGGGGCATCCATGTGCCCATCATCCTACACTACTTGCATCCACGTGCAGTACAAACATATAACAAACCATAAGTGCATCCACGTACGTACACTAAATCATCATCGCAAAAAGGTGCATCCATGTGCATATATATATATCAAAAAATAAACGTCAATATGCTACACATGTCCTGAGTACCCCCGTACTCAGCTATACAAAAAAAATCTATACATCAATACGCCTCATAGTATACATGTCGTAGCTACAAAATCAGGGGGGAGTCCCTTGCACTCCCTACTGAGAGTCATACCCTCCATCACTGCCTGCATCAGCTGCCTCCGAGTCCTCACCCCGCTCCTCCTCCAGCCGCTCCTCATCCCCTGCGGGCTCCTGTGCCTGACCACTATCCGCCAAAATAGCCACCCGGATCGCGATCGATCGGAACTCCCGTGGCGCCCTCAGACAGTCCTGAATCACCTCCAAATCCACGTCCCGCCACCCATCATCAATCACTCCAACCATCAACCGATCCAAAATCATCCGTACGGACTCTAAATTCCCCTCAGCGTCCCGTCGATGCACCTCCCCTCAGCCTGGTAGGGCTGGTACCGCCACATGCCCCCTATGCGCTACATGTCTTGGTGGTGGTCTTGAGCCAACATCTGTAGATCATACATCAGTTAGTAACAGCATATCAAAAACCTATCATACACAAGACTTGACATCAACAACAATCAAGCAAATCAATACGTACCATCTGGTCCCCACACCTGCCCTGGCGGTCGTGGTGCCTCCGGATCCCCGGTGTAGTCCATATCTCTGTATGGATAATCATCCAGTGTCAGCGGCATCTACAACCACTGAAGGTAGAGCTCCTGGGTGAAGTATCTCCCAACCTCACCGCCACCTCGTCGGTGCATCATCTCTCCCCACCGTACCATGTGCGGCTCCCTTAGTCCTCCTGCCCTGACTGGAACCTACGGCCGCAGTGTAGGTACCTGTTCCATGAAGAAGGCACACAGAAAGGATCCATAATAGAATCCCTTTCCAGATTCCTTCATCGATGTCAGCTGCCACTGAACACAAGTGAGGAACATCTATCCCCGGGCATAATATACACCATCCAACACCCACTCCACCAGCTGCATCTGGCCCCCGGACACCTTCTCAGGTGATTGGGACCCCAAAACTCGAACCACGTACGCCGTGATCGCCTATACTGCTGACTCCTACAGGTCCACCACCCAAAGTGAATTCCTCTGCACCCTAGCCTCCGGAACGCAGTACTGCTCCAACATATCCTCCATATCCACATCTCCGGATACTCGTGGTTGCGTATCAACCACCCTACCCAGACAGGGCAACCCCGTCAAGAAGTATACATCTGTGAGGGTGAGATCCACCCTCTCTCCCTACACCCTAAATGCATGAATGTCCAGCTCCCAAAAGCTCACTAATTGGTTCAGCAGCAGTGTTGTTGAACACATCATAGGCACCTGTGTGAACTTCAGTAGCCCGCACAACCCCAACGTAGACCGTACATGCCGATCCCTCCAGATGACATCCACTATGTCATCCGGGACATCCCGCTTTCGCCAAAGCATCAACGACATCCTGTCAATCACACAAGGAAAACTCATCAGACTCACATCAAAGAAGTAACCCTTCCCCCCCCCCAGGGGAAACCCTAAAAGCTCGATCCCAATCGCGGCTTTGGGTCCCCTTGCCACAGTTTTTGATCGTAGTTATCAGTACTACAGTCACGGTATGGGGCCGCACCTGTAGGAGCCGAACTCGCAGTCCCAAACCGCGAGCCTAGCCTCGAAACTCGCAGTGCCGGACCGCGTATTCCAACCCAAACCTTGCGGTCCCCATCCACGTGATCCACCCTGGAACTCGTGGTCCCCAACCGCGGTTCCACCCCACAAACCCACTGTACACCCCACGTGGACCATATAAAAACTCCCCTGGGACCCACTACCCCCCCCCCCCCCCCCCCCGAATACAATGAAAATGCAAGTATGAGTTTATTGGAATACCTGTAACTCCTGGATCTGAAAACGGCCAGTCGGATCGTCCAGAAACACCAACTCAGCTCAGGTCCACTCTGATCACTAGTCAAAGTCAACAAGTCCAAATGACACTTGTCATGTTGGACCCACTTACTATTTATAGTCCATTGACTTTTTCTTGTGTTAGCCATTCTAAACCCATGCGGATTCCATTTTTCGAACCGTTTCCACCACTGGAATCAGCACGATGAGAGTGTCATGATAGTCAACTTGTTTTCTTATTTTTTCCCCATCATTTTTTGAGCATTTTTTCTAGACACCACTAGTCGCTTCGGTTTCCATGCCACTTCGGCTGCTCTCCATTTTTGATATATTTTATATCATCGGATTCATTTTTCCGAGCCCTTGATGATGCTTGAGATCATTTCTCGCTCTCACCCCCAGATTTTTCGGGTATTTTTTCCAAAACACCCCCCGTCGCTTCGGTTTACATGCCACTTCGGTCGTTCTCTATTTTTGACACTTTTTATATCGCCGGATTCATTTTTCCGAGCTCGTGATAATGCTTGAGGTCATTTCTTGCTCTCACCAGGTATAGTTTCAACATTGTGTCCCGACACCTTGCTTCCTCGGTTTGGCGTGCCACATCGGCCGCCATCAGATTGTTCCACCTTTTTACATGAGCCATTCACTCTTTTCATACTACAATTATTTCGTTATTTTGCCACCATTCATTATCCCGCAAGGAGGCCCACCATTGTTCCCCCCCTTCCCTCGTTCTTGGTCATCATCAATGTTCCTTGATTGAGAACTTCCTCCTTGCGTGGCCATTCCTTTTGTTCGGTATAATTTTATCCCTTTTTTGGGCCGGACAAGTCCTTTATGAAAAAGGCACTTAGGGAGTTTCTGTTAAGCTCTTTTCTGACTTTTAAAATAATGAAAAGATCGTCGAGCAATCTTGCTTCTTTTCATGCTCGTTAAAGTACCTAAAAGGGCATCTATCTGGTATAAGTTTGACCCCTTTCCAGACCTGGTAGACTAATTACAAAAAAGGAATACTCTAGTCACACCGGCTAGAAGAGTTCTTCATTGCATCCTTTTATGCTTCTTCGGGCCTTGGAGACTAACACACGAAAAAGCACCCCCCTGGAGTCTTCTTATCGCTTTCAGACTCTCTAAAATTAAAAGCAACCATGAGCATGCGTCGTCCTGGGCTCGTACAAATCCACACGACAGTACCATTCCATTATTTCAGAGTCTTCTTATCGCTTTCAGACTCCTTAAAATTGAAAGCAATCACGAGCATGAAATGTCCTGGGCTCGTCTAAATACACACGACAGTACCATTTTGAACACATTTCTTCTAGTTCCTTAACCCCTGAAGAAGTTCCCCCCTGCCTCTCAGCACCGTGATCGATCATCTCGGCAGCACCCCCAATAAGGTTTCCTTTGTTCAAAGTATTCTGCAGTCTCCTGCCATCTTACACCAACTTGAGTATCACTCATCCCAGACACCATCCTTGATCCATTACAGCTATGATCCCTTTCCCACCAGTCAGTTTCATATGATGCCCGATCATCCCCGCCATCATACTCTGAACAAAGGAAGTTTGAGTCCACCCACTCTACTTGCCCAGTTATTCCATACCCCCACAGTATGTGTTGGCTGCTTTTTGGACAGACCCGGGTTTTAATGAAGCACAGCAACAAACACCCCTTGGCACACTGGCCCTCTCGGCAACGAGCTGCGCAGCAGCTCGAAGTCTCACCCGAAGTGGCTATGGGGGGCTAAGGAATCAGGCTTCCTTAACCTAGGCGGCGCGGAGACTGCTATCTTCTCCCTCTCTCTTCCGAGAGAATTCCTCAAAGCGGAACGTCTTACTCTTCCGCAAACCTCAGTACAACAACGCTGGAACTCTCGCTTGCCAGCCCAGCTGCGCGGTATCTCCGCTCCTGCGCACGAGGAAATTACCCTCTGCGCTTATACTCTAGGTATTGTTTCTGCTTGCGTGCCGAGCGCAGTAATGCATTCCTTAAGCGCTGCGGCGGTAGTGCTCTTATCGACTCCTTCGATGGTGCGCGAGAATAACTTCTAAGGGAACTTCAAGGACTTGCTTTATATACTCATTCATAAATACAAGGAAACATTCATGTAAACACAGATAGTAAACTAAAACATGCATTCACACAACACAACATCATAACACTGAGAATTATGTAGTTCACCTCCACGGGGAAACCACGTCCACGGGAAGTGAATCCTATATTAATCTCAAAGATAGAAATTACAGTCCTGCTGCGCACACAGCTGCAGCCTTATATCTTTCCAGGAAACTCCACGCACACAGCTGGGAGCCCTTCTCTAGATCTAGTCTCTTCTTCCAGAGAGATTACAATGGTTCAAACGTCGACTCAGACTGTCTGCAACTCAGTGACTAGCTCCACATCTATCACTTCTCCACCTTATCTAACATCTAATGGATAATGTCTCACGTCTAAACTTATGGTGTCTAAAACATCTAATGGCTAGCTAACCAACTAACATATCTCAAACAGCTAGCTAACCTTCTTCCTTTACAATTACACATATATATAGGTGGCCCTGAGGGTCGCACCTTTACAAAACTGTGGGCCTTTCCTAGCAGTAATCCCCAAAAACCCTAACCACGGACATGGCTAGGTGTACTGTAGGCGCCGCTTGCAGTCACGTCGCCGCTTCCTACAGGCTCCGCGATTTCCGGTGCAGATTGCGGGTATGGGCGCCAATTCATCATTCACTGCTCCTTGTCCTTTGCCTTCAATGCTTTGGTCTGTTGCTCTTCCTTGATCAGAGCAACCATAACTTCTGTACTTAGCCTTAATGAGGGTAGCTGAGCCCTCTATTCCGTCGCTTCATTTATTGTGGTAGCTGAGCTCTCTACTCAGCCACATTCATTCTCCTTTGACGTGTGTGCGCGAGCTCCATGATTTCCGGTCCGTAATCTGCGTTGAGCTCGTCCATCTGGCGCCGTACTGCGCACCGTTCACTTCTGCCCAAAATTGGTGATTATTCAAAATTAGCACTTTCCTTTCAACACTTGTGATTTTTCCTCAAAATTCACAGCTTTACCATAGCTGTGGCCTAGGCTCCAACAGGCCCCTAACACTTACTTGTGGCTCGTCCTCGAGCCACTCGCACTAGCGTGTGGTCGCTTTACTTGCGCGTCTGCCTTTGCTTGGGTCACAGCAAGTGCATCCTTCCACTGCGCAATAGCGGAGTCCATTTCATCGACGCACTCCACAGCTGTCTGCACCATTTCTGCAGTGGCTTCTTCTTCAATTATGCCATCAACCAACTGTTGAGATTCAGCAAATTCTTTGATCTTTGCCTCGGACTGGGTAGCAAGTTCAGCATACTCATCCATAAATGGCTGAATGTTGTTGGTGAGTTTAGCATCTTCATTTCTGAGCTTGTGCAGTTGTTTTTGTATTCTGCGCACTTCGCTCATTTTCCTCATTTTTGCTAAGCCTTCTAATGCCTTAGCTTCTTGAGTCAGAACAGTTAGGGACTATTCTGCTGCTTGTACCTGTTCCAAAAGACCAACTTTGAAAGGGAGCTTCTCAAGCTCAGTCCAAACCTCCATAGCTTGCGTCATCAGGTTCTCGGCTTCATCTGCTCTACTCTTCATTTGTGTGGAATCTCTGTGCAGTGCTTCAAATTGTTCCTGCCTATCATCTATAGAATGCGCTGCAACACGAGCTTCCAACTTGGCGATCTGCGTTCTATGGTCTTCAGCCATAGCAACTATTTCCTGCTCTAGGGCTTTCACCCTTCCACCAATAATTTGAACTTTCTCAACCAGAGGAAGGTCTGGTTGAATCTCGCAGGCCGACAGCTCCTGGGTGATTTCATCAACTACGTTTCTTATCCCAATGTCTTGTGCCTCATAAAGTGCGAGCTTCTCAGAGATGTTCTTATAGCCTGCCTTCAGCTCTATTTCCTGCGATTGCAGTCTTTGGTTTGCATGGAATGTGGAGAGCTCTCTAGCTCTCAGCTCAATAGAGACCTTCTCTTGCACTAACTGCAAGGTTTCTATCGGAATCAAAGACAAATTTACTTCAATGGGGCCAAGTATGCTTACTTGCAGTGTGGCCAAAGGATCCGGAAGTGTCATGCTTGTAGGCGGGATGTGCACGACAGTATGCCTCTCTGCGAGTACTTCAACTTGCTCGGTACTTGTAGGTGCCTGCGGCGCCTGCAAAGTAGATGCTGGCGCATGGGTCTGCGCAACTCTTCCTGCGAGACCTTTTAATTCCACGAACTGCAGGTCCAGAGCACTTCTAATGTGAGCGTGCGCGGTCCGCAGCTCGCGAAATTGCTCTTTTAAGTACTGGTCGATCCCCGAGGCAATGGTCTCAGAGGGAAGCGACACCTTCTGCTTCTTGGCAGCTGGTTCTGTTGAACCTTCCTCACTTCTTTGCTCAAGCGCTCCCTTGCCCTTATCCTTCTCTTGCGCAACAGGGGGTGGCATCGCGGATGCGACTTCGGCGGCCTCCCTCCATTCATCCGACCAAGACTTGACAGTTTCTTCAACATCTTCAGTGGTCATCCTGTAAAGGCCTACGGCCCATTCTTCTTGAATGCCACAAGAGCGGAGGTAAATTTCATGCAAGTTGGAAGAAAAGACCAACTTAGTTCCATATCTTTGTGCTGTCTCCTCACTCAGCCTCGGCATTTCCTGAATGGTATCTTTGAGGAGATGGTAATATTCACAAAAGACAACGCGGTTCATCTTGCGCTTCGCGGGATTACTAGAATCCCAGAGGTTTACATAGCACATTCCTGCAACCTCTCCTGCGCGTCGCGGAAGGAATTGAGTGTTGGGGGGCTCCTTCCACCCAACAAAGGCACATAAAATTAAAAGCCAAGAAAAATGGAACAACTGACCGGCGGTGTCTTGGACGTTCCGGCAGTCTTCCAAGAAAGAATTGAGGAGGAAGAGAGACCAATTGTACTGCTCTCCCTCCGCAGCTGTGATTGCGAGCTCCACAACAGCTCCAGTGACTTCTTTAGGTCTGCACTTCATGAGAAGTCTGCCTGCAAGCAGACTGCCTGTAAATCTAAGTGCTTCATCCTCAACTATAGTGAGGTCATAAGCCCGACCTCCTCTTGTCAATTTGTATTTCTGCACCAGCTGTGCAACCAACTTTCTGTCCTTATCTTTACCAACAAAATGAATATTGGGGTCCTTACCAACCTTAGATAGGCCGGTAATACGATGAATCAAGTCGACATTTAAATCGATTGGCCTCCCCAGCCAAAGGTAACCACCATGAACGCATGATAGCAGTGCCTTAACAACTGCATTGACTTCATTGCTACGCCCAAAGTGCGGTAGCTTCAACAGGTTCAAAAGTCCAGACTTCTCTAAGTTTGCTGGGAATTCCTTCGGGACGAATTCATCAACCTTTCTAGTCGGATTATAGACTACCGTCAGATAGCGATCAGGCGCAAACTGAGGATACGTTCTGTAGTCTCCCAGGTTGAAATCAGAAAACTTGACCAGTGGAAGGTGTCCAAGCAGGGACCCTTCTTGTCGCACGACTTCCGCCATTGGAGGCAGCGGAATCGGATATTTTGCATTCTTCGGAATATGCACCTCAGGTGCATCATCTGGACGTGACAGAATGTAATTCACCATAGTGGCCAACGGCTCTGGAACGGGCTCGTCCGGCTGTTGCGGCTGAGATGCCCTTCTGCCCGGAGATTGCCTGGGATCAGTCCAACTAGGGTGCGTGTAAGCCGAGGTCGTCACCGGGGTAGTCATGCCGAAATCTAAGCCTCTGCGCTTAAATTGATGAACAATTTATTCAGTGGACAGGTTCTCCGTCATGAACCGGTATAGATAGAAAGGACTTGAATAGACAAATGGTGGAGCAGCGTAGGATACGAACGCTGAAAACAAAGGAAGCAATCTGCACAACTCGGCTCTGAAAATAATAACTTAGATTCTCAAACAAGAAACTATGCAACTTGAGAAAAGTAACCCGAAGATGTACGAGTGCGGGGTATTTATAGCTAAAGGCGATAGTAAATGCGGACAAGTGGGGCTAATAGCTGTAGGTGCCTATGCATGAGTTGACAACCCCCCTACCCCCGCGCCTCTGCGGTGCATTAATTGTGATGGACGGGCTCTGACAGCCTTCCGGGAGAAGCTAAAGCTTTCGGCGCATGACATAAATGTGAATCTTAGGGAGATCAAGCCGACTCTGTCAGAGCGGATACAATTAAATGGCGAGCTTATCCTTCATTAATATTCAGATGCGGTTATAAGACTACAGTAATTCAAATTTTCGGCGGGTCATTTCAGCATAGGTAATTGTGCATATAGAGGGGTCCACAATGAGAACTCCTCAAGCAGCAACTTTACACAGGGAACTCCGCAAGAGCGACAGTTTGACAAGCCGGGGAAACTTCGCAAGAGCGCAAAATAGGGTCGCTCCAAGCAAACTTTATTGACATGTGCGGATGCTTCAAGAGACTGAAAGTGTCTCACGACTTCCGTGTAGACTGTGATAATGTGATGCCTCTTTCAACTACACTGGACATCTGCACTTATTTAGCATCTAATTACATCAACAGGGCAGAGTGGCCATCGCGATAAAGCTTGAGCCGACTCCCGTTGATCATTGTGGGCAGCAATTCTCCATTAAGCTTCGCAAGTTGAACTGCTCCTCCTTCTGTTATCTTTATCACCCGAAAAGGGCCTAACCAATGTACACGAAACTTGCCTGGAAACTTGATGAATTTACTATCATAGAGGAGTACCAAGTCTCCTTCTTGAAAAAATTTATTCTTAATATGCCTGTCATGCCAAGCTTTCTGTCTTGCCTTCTGTACTTGTTGATGGAATCCAGCTAAAAATCTGTCTTCTTCTAAGGCAAGCAATTGTGAGATTCTTTCACTCATAGTATCAGTATTTGCCATTTCTGTAATTTGCGTAATTCTGAAGCTGGGAACAATGTATTCCATGGGCATAACTGCTTCTTGTCCATACACCAAACTGAAAGGTGTGTGACCTGTTAGTTTCTTGCATGTGGTTCTGTAAGCCCATAACACAGCTGTGACTCTAAGGTCCCAATCATCTCTTTGTTGATTACAGATCTTCGTCAGGGCATTCTTGAGAATCTTATTGAATGCCTCCACCATACCATTAGCTTGAGGGTGGTAGGGTGTACTCTTATGGTGACTAATGTGGAATTCCTCGGTAAGGGCCTCTATAGTTTCATTCAGGAAATGTGTACCCTGATCACTCATTAGAATCAGTGGACATCCAAATCTGGTGATAATGTTCTCAAAGATGAACTGCACGGCAGTGACAGCGTCGCAGTTCTTAACTGGCTTCGCCTCAGCCCATCTGGTGAGGTATTCAGTAGCTGTGATGATGTATCTTACGTCGGTTCTCTTTCCTGGTGGGCTGATAGGTCCTACAAAATCAATGGCCCACTTATCAAAAGCACGCAGTGTTATCTCAGGTCTTAGCGGCATTTCATCTCTCCTTGAAGGTTTTCCTGTTCGCTGGCACACATCGCAACATTTGCAGAATTCCTTAGTATCCTTGTGCAATGTTGGCCACCAAATTCCTGCGGTTAAGATCTTCTGCGCAGTCAGCTTTCTTGTGAAATGGCCTCCTGTGGTACCCGAGTACGCTTCTGTGATGATGGAGTTCTTCTCGTGCGGTAAAATGCATCTGCACAAGAATTCATTGGGGCCCAACTTATAGAGCTGGACTGCTATCAAAGTGAAGTCTGCGGCTTTGACAACAAGTTGCTTCTTCTGCTGGATTGAAAACTCAATTGGCGCTTTCCCAGTAGTGAGAAACTCAAGAATATCGGAATAATACTCATCGACTGCTTGAACAGAAAAGAGCTGTGCATCAGGCAGATTGTCCTCCAGATTTGTAGGTTCCTCCCCGGACTCTATCCTAGATAAATGGTCAGGTCCTGCATTCAATCTACCTGGCTTTACAATAACCTCAAAATCATACTCCTGGAAGAGCAGTAGCCATCTGCAAATTCTTCCCCCTAACACTGGCTTATTGACCAAGTATTTCAAAGCAGAATGGTCAGTATACATTTTAAAATGTGCACCCAATAGGTAGTGTCTGAACTTTTGTAGGGCATACACCATAGCTAGTCCTTCTCTTTCTGTAGTGGTGTAGTTCTTTTCAGCTGTAGAGAGTTTTCTGCTAGATTAAGCAATGGGGTGGTCAATACCTCCTTCTCCCGGTTGTGTCAGCACAACCCCTAATGCTATGGAAGAAGCATCTACATGAACATGAAAGGGTTTTCTCCAGTCTGGGAAAACTAGAATAGGCACAGTGATCATCTTTTCTTTAAGTGTATCCAAGCTCTGTTGGCATTCTTCTGTCCATTGGAATTTCGAATCCTTTTTCAGCAGTTTTTCCATAGGCGCAGTAATCTTTGCATAACCCTTGATGAATTTCCTGTAATACCCTGTATGTCCCAATGTAGTGCGCAATTGTTTGACTGAGTTGGGCGCAGGTAAATTAGCAATGATGGCAACCTTTGCAGGATCCATCAGGAGTCCTTGTCTGCATACAATATGTCCCAACAAAATACCAAAAGGAGCACAGAAGATACATTTTTTCAAGTTAAGGGAAATCTGATACTGTCTACATTTTTCTAACATCATGCGCAGGTTCCCTATATGGTTCTTTAATAACCCGAATACATTCCAGTCATCAAAATAGACTTCTAAAAACTTATGAATGAATTCTTTAAAAACAGCAACAACGACTCTAGAGAAGATAGCAGGTGCATTTTTAAGACCAAAGGGCATTACCGTATACTGGAATGAGCCCCATTCAGTCGCAAAAGTGGTCTTATGGCGGTCGTCTGGATGGATTCTGATCTGATGGTATCCCAAAAATCCATCAGTGAAGGAGTAAGCCTCTTGTCCTCCAACATTATCAAGCACTTCGTCTGTAAAGGGAGTTGGAAATGGATCATGCACTGATGCGTCATTCAGCTTGCGCAAGTCCACGCAGATTCTTATTTCACCTTTTTCCTTTTTGTCTTGTACCACCATAGGAATAATCCAATCACTTTCCTCTACTAGCTCAATAATACCTGCTGCGAGCATTTTATCAATTTCTTCTCTAACCTTTTCTTTATATCACGGGTTCAACCTGTACGGGCTCTACTTTACTGGCTTAGCATCTACTTTCAGAGGTATGCGCATAACTCCTAAATCTCCTAGGATTCCTTTCATTTCTGTAAACTTGGTAAGAAATACATCCTGGTAGTCACGTAATAAATCTTCAATATGTCCAACAGTTTCATCATCCCAATAATCTCCTATAGAAGCAAACTTGGGTTCGGCTTCTGTACCAATGTTAATCTTTTTGAGCTTGATGTTTTCTGTAATGGCAGGGATATCAAGCTGAGGACCTTCGACTTTGTGCGTCCCTTCTGATTCTGGAATATTGATGTTGCGAGGATCATCTTCCTCTTCTTCAGTGGTGAAATTATAGCATTCCAGGGCATGTTCCATCTGGACAGCCCAATCTGGTTGGGAATATTCTGGTAATGGACATTGTTCAAATACCTTCTTTCTAATACACTTTAAAGCGTGGTCGATACTTGGATGTTCTGACTCAAAGCTGAAGGTAAGTTGAAAACTTTCTATCATAAGACACCAAGTGACAGTGCCTCTGTGCAATTCTATTTCAGTGTACCAGTTCCTTGGAACTGTATCCAACATGAGGATGAATAGGTGAACCCACTCATCTTCTGGAATATCTGACCATTGCTGAATACATGCATCAACATGTGACCTGGGGTCACTCTGTCCATCATATTTGCGCAACACTTCTGCTGTAGTTCCCTGAAATATGCGCAGTATCAATCTGCGACAGTCTTGCCATGTGTGAATATTCTCTTTATGCACACCCCACCATCTTGCGGGTGTAGCGCGCAGTGCTATATCCAATGCTTGTATGCGCTGCTCATCCGGGATCTGTTGTTCATATGCGTGTATGAATTCACTTACTTCAGTTAACCCATCAAAATTTGGAGTGTCATTCAATTCTGTTCCAATCCATCGAATTGATTTAGTCATCATGGCGCAATGCCTTGCAGAAACCTCATGTAGGCGATTCTATCAGTTTTCCAGTCCTGCGTCTGAATCTGATGTGCACGAGCTATCGCATTGCCAGCTGATATGGTCGTCTGCCGTGGGATTGACATAGTCACTATGAATAGCAGTCATCTGGTACAAACTTTCCATGTGGCGCGCTTCTTCTTCTACCCGAATGGGTTCAATATACCGTGGTCCTTGAAGTGGATCAAGCGGTGCGATGACCCTGATCTGCTCATCTTCAAAGGTCATCTGTATTTTCTTCAAATTAATGACAGCCAAATTATCAAATGCCCAGTCTATGCCTAAAAGTGTTGGATAAGGTCTACTATCATCCAGAATTTTGATTACTTCGAAGTCGGCAGAACTTCTTACTCCCTCAATATCGATAGGTACATTGGGTAATCTGCCCAATGGAGAAACTCGTTGCTGATTCGCAAGTCTTAGCTGGATAGGAGATCTTGTAAGCTGAGGGCTACCCATCTGTTCCCATGTCTGCATGGTGAGAACATTGACTTCTGAGCCTAAATCCAGAATGACTTCATCCATTTCGAATGCTCCAATCTGCGTTGTGAGCCTCATCTCTTTTACAGTTCTAGTATGACTCCCAATCTGGTGAACAACACACTGCGGTGTATTCATCGACGCAGATTGTTGACACTTATCCAATAGGTGTTGAAGTTCCATAGTTTATTTTTCATTTCGCAACAACTTTAAGCAGTTTCTCAAGAAGGCATGGACACTACCTAGTACATCCTCCTCAGCAGGCCTTCCAGATGTAGTGGCTTGTTCTTGCACCAGGTTGTCTTGTCTTAGCACTTGCGATCTGATATCATTATGCGGAATTGCGATGGACGTTGAAGCTTGCGGATCTAAGAAGTAATCTTGAGCTTGCTTGAATGCTTCTTTTTGCTTCTGCAGGTCAAGCGGAGATGGTTTAATATTAGTGCGGCGCACCCATTGCATCGCTTGCTTTCCAGTTCCCAACTCTGGCGCACCAGTGGTTGCTCCACTGCACGTCACTATATTAACTGTAGGGTCTAGTTTTCTTCTTTCTACTCCAATCAACTGAATATTCTGATTGACCTGTGGCGTCTTTGCTTGCATCTTAGCCATCAACTGAGGGCATTCTTCAATGACATGATCATAAGACTTACAATATCTGCAGATGGTTGTAGGATTTTGGAAATCCCTTGCATAATGGCCTTGAGCTCCGTAGTTGTAACAAGTGATATGTCCTCTTCCACGACCAAAACCTGCTGTGCGTCCATGACCCCTATAATTTCCTCCTCGGCCTTCGCGAGCTTGGTCATACTGTGGACCTGCTGTGGGTCCTTGTGCCTCTGACTGTACTTTATAAACATCATGTTTTCTTTCCATCATAAGGTCATATGCTCTGCAATTGTTCTCATCATGGCCTATTGATTTACAGAAATTGCAATATAGATTCTTTGGAGTTTGTACATATTTCTGTAACAAGTGACATTCTTGTGGTCTATGACCTCTAGTTCTACAGATTTCACACCAAGGTCCCTAGCCCTGTGGTAAAGGGTTAGGTGCTCCAATTATAATATACTCTATGAAAACAGGATAGTGGTCCTTTGAATGACCTTGTGCTCTACATTTTGTACACCAAATTTCTTCTTTAACTTCCTTGCCTTTCTTAATATCATGGATTTGCAAGGTTAGGTTTGCTAATTGGTTCTGCAACTGCGCAACATCGTTGCTTGTTCCAGCAAGTGGTGAAGCTTCTAGTTTAATAGCCATCTCTAGAGCTTGTTCCTGAGTAGTGAGATTCTGTTGCATAAGAGGAAGTCTAATGTGTGGAAGCACCGCAGCAATGAACCATTCCTTATGCTGCTACAGTGCAAACTCAAAGCTTACTTGATCTATCAAGGCTTTGAACTTCTGGTCAAAGTCCCATACTGATTCTGTAGGTAACTGTTTTATGTCTTTGAGCTCTGTTATACACTGTGATTCTGATTTAGGTTTCTTGAATTCTCTAATCATAGCATTTCTGACATCAGCAAGCGTCCTATTCTGTGCTGCTGAGTATTTCATGAACCAAGTTAAGGCTCTTTCTCTTAGTGTGGTTGCTAACTGAACCAGTTTAACAGCATCATCATTAATTTGCTTAATTGTCCAAATGGCTTCACATAGGAACCAGTGCTGCTCAGGGTCTTCTATCCCTGTTCCTCTAAAGGTTGGTAGCTTCATGTCATCACCCATCCTTCTTGCGCGAGGTTGATGTGGAGGTGTTGTAGCACTACCTCCGGGATGGTTAGACAATGGTGGTACTGAGGTACTAGAAGTACCATGCGGGCTACTAGAAGGTGTTACTGCGGGGTTATACTGAGCCCTGTCTGGCTTTTGCGGTGTAAAAGGGTGATAAGGGATATGAGCACTCCCTTGTCTCTCTATATGGCTCGCCTTAGGAACTTGACTGTCTTCTGGGATAGACTCAAAAGAATGTTGGTCAAGGCCTACTTTATAGCGTTTTCCACTACGAGTGCAACCAATAAGTTCAAGATCACTATCAAAATCTGCGGACATTACTTGTCTATGCTATTCATCGGAAGCTATGCATAGTTTTCCTTTTTCATACAGAAGCATTTTAATCGACAGGTTCAGAGAATTTAAGAACTTACCCCTGTGTGCTTTGAAGAAGCTCCTCTCAGATTCGCTGAAGCTCTTTCTCGTGTCTACTGCAAACTCGGTGATGAAGCCTTCCAGCAAACTCTTCAACCAAAAGTCTACTGCGCGGGACACAGAATTATCTACCCGCTTCAAACTGCTGACTAGCTCAGGCGTCCAAACGACGGGTTGATCAACATGCACAGTGGGTCTAGTGTCTGCTAACTTAACTATCCACACATGCAACTCAAGTGCAAATGTTACGAAGAAAATTTCGTGAAGGTAAGTATAAATATACTTCTGCAACCAGTCTTCTGTCTGAAGCCTAGAGCTTCTATTTTCTCATTCAGCGAACTCTCTAGCCTTTGAATCAAACCAGTCTTGAATTTCTTTAGCTGTAGGATTCCAGTAGCACATTGCCTTAAAAATAATATGGTTGAAGCCGACAACGAAACCATTTGTTGGCTGAGCAGGTCTTAAGGAAACAAGTCGCAAGGCAATAAAACCATTTGTTGGCTTCAGCAGTATCTCACACGTCGCTGGAATAATAAGTCTCAAGGCAACGGAACCATTTGTTGGCTTAAGCAGTATCTCGCACGTCCCTGGAATAATAAGTCTCAAGGCAACGGAACCATTTGTTGGCTGCTTTTTGGACAGACCCGGGTTTTAATGAAGCGCAGCAACAACACCCCTTGGCGCACTGGCCCTCTCGGCAACGTGCTGCGCAACAGCTCGAAGTCTCACCCGAAGTGGCTATGGGGGGCTAAGGAATCAGGCTTCCTTAACCTAGGCGACACGAAGACTGCTATATTCTCCCTCTCTCTTCTGAGAGAATTCCTCAAAGCGGAACGTCTTACTCTTTCGCAGACCTCAGTACAACAGCGCTGGAACTCTCGCTTGCCAGCCCAACTGCGCGGTATCTCCGCTCCTGCGCATGAGACAATTACCCTCTGCGCCTATACTCTAGGTATCATTTATGCTTGCGTGCCGAGTGCAGTAATGCATTCCTTAAGCGCTGCGGCAGTAGTGCTCTTATCGACTCCTTCGATGGTGTGCGAGAATAACTTCTAAGGGAACTTCAAGGACTTGCTTTATATACTCATTCATAAATACAAGGAAACATTCATGTAAACGCAGATATTAAACTAAAACATGCATTCACACAACACCACATCATAACACTGAGAATTATGTAGTTCACCTCCATGGGGAAACCACATCCACGGGAAGTGTATCCTATATTAATCTCAAAGATAGAAATTACAGTCCTGCTGCGCACACAGCTGCAGCCTTAGATCTTTCCAGGAAACTCCACGCACACAACTGGGAGCCCTTCTCTAGATCTAGTCTCTTCTTCTACAGAGATTACAATGGTTCAGACGTCGACTCAGACTGTCTGCAACTCAGTGACTAGCTCCACAGCTATCACTTCTCCACCTTATCTAACATCTAATGGCTAACGTCTCACGTCTAACCTTCTGGTGTCTAAAACATCTAATGGCTAGCTAACCAACTAACATATCTCAAACAGCTAGCTAACCTTCTTCCTTTACAATTACACATATATATAGGTGGCCCTGAGGGTCGCACCTTTGCAAACCTGTGGGCCTTTCCCAACAGTAATCCCCAAAAACCCTAACCACGGACATGGCTAGGTGTACTGTAGGCGCCGCTTGCAGTCACGTCGCCGCTTCCTGCAAGCTCCGTGATTTCTGGCGCAGATTGCGGGTATGGGCACCACTTCATCATTCACTGCTCCTTGTCCTTCGACTTCAATGCTTTGGTCCGTTGCTCTTCCTTGATCAGAGAAACCATAACTTCTGTACTTAGCCTTAATGAGGGTAGGTGAGCCCTCTATTCCGTCGCTTCATTTATTGTGGTAGCTGTGCTCTCTACTCGGCCACATTCATTCTCCTTTGACGTGTGCGCGCGAGTTCCACGATTTTCGGTCCGTAATCTGCGCTGAGCTCGTCCATCTGGCGCCGTACTGCGCACCGTTCACTTCTGCCCAAAATTGGTGCTTATTCAAAATTAGCACTTTCCTTTCAACACTTGTGCTTTTTCCTCAAAATTCGTAGCTTTACCATAGCTGCGGCCTAGGCTCCAACAGTATGTCAGTCCTACCATCAGTACTCTCACCCTCCGATACTTCACCTCATGCTCCTATCAAGGAAACATCATTGCTTTTCTAGTTGCAGGTCTCTCTCTATCGACGACAGCCCATCTATTCCAGAGGATAGACCCAGAGGTCCGTGCACCTTGGACTCATCACCATTTGTGGTGAGTGCTTACGGACCATTTTGAGAGGAGTCATCAGTGCCTCTCTGAGTGGTTGTTTCTCACATGCTCGACTTCAACACCTTGATCGCATCATTGAGAATCACATAGGGTATATATCCCTTCAGTTATTGGTCGAAGACCCCGGATTTCCCCCGACTCTAACACATTGGTAAGTCTCTTCGGAATGCCCAGTTATATGTTCCCGTGGATGACCGAGTTGCATTGGCAATTGTATTTGGAAGCCATCTAGTTATATGCTTCCTTGAGTACCCAGTTCAGTTCCAGTTCAGTGCACCATTGAGGGTATGACTCCCCGTCACTATGATCCAACAGCTCATCAGTTCCTCTAGTACTACACTCAGCAGCATTGTTGTTATTCTAGTGTATCAGTTCTTTCGCTTAGACATGGTCATCCCAGCAATATGTCCCCGATTTGTGTCCCCTCTGGACGCTTATGATGTACACAGTGGTTCTCTATGTATTTTACAGGTCCCTCTTTTCGGGCCTCACAGTTATATTTTATGTATCTTGATACGAGCATGGGTATGCCCGCCTCGTCCATCTATTGAGATTCTTCCTCATTCATTATTTGAGGCCATGTATATTTTAGGTCCCCATTTTTTGGACCCTCTTGTTATTGTTCTATATCTTGATACAAGCATGGGAATGCCCGCCTCGTCCATATGTTCAAATTATTCCTCATTCATTATTGAGGTTATGTACTCTCAGTTTTTGCAGTTTGTTCGGGACCATTGTTCCGGGCTCTAGTTCGTTTCTTCTCTTCTCCACATCCCAGGAAAACCATAAAAGACTTATGATGTCTATCGTCCATATGATGAGCTCTTGCCCTCACACATCAGGGGGCAATCTGTTAACACCCAAAAAGTGCTCACTACCTCATCTACCCCATTGCATGACTCATTTGTCCATATTTCCTACCATATTTGCCTCCAAAACCTTAAAATCCCATTAAAAAGCCTCCAAAAAGCCACAAAACCATTAAAAAAGCCTCCAAAAGGCCAAAAAAACCCCTTTTTCCCCCAAAATAATCCAAAATTCCTCCAAAATAGCAAAAAACCTCTAAAAAGGGAATAAAAAATACAAAAAAGAGGAAAAAGAGGGAAAAAGGAAGCAAAAACCTTATACAGCTGACCTAAACCATATGGTGCCCAAAACCATGGGCCAACACTCCACCACTAAAAACCTATAAATAGGTGATGGAGGCCCCTCATTTCATATCCATAGTCAACCATACCCTTACTCTGCCAAAATCACTCCTGAAACCCTAGCTCACCCTTGAGCTACTTTCACATTTGAGTGCCCCTTTGGCATATTTCCAAAACCCTTTGGAGAAAGAGAAAGGAGAAAAACTGGAAGCTTGGAAGAAACCCTCTTGGACTGCTGTAAAGGCTTCACCAACCTTCACATTGGAGGTATAATCAATACAAAAACCCCTTTTTATTATCTTGTCTTTTCTGTTTTATGCACATGCTTAGAGTAGTTACTATTTTACTGTACTATCTTTCATTTACTGTTTTTCTGAACTACTACTAAGGAGTCCCTTCTCCTTAGTAGGTGCTCATTTGCACAAGCTAGGGTGAAAACCCTAGCTACAGTATGCGGATATTACTAACTTTTTGGCTGCAGGTAAGCTTCCAACACATATGTCGAAGAGAGAAAAAAGAAAGATCATACAAGAGAGTGCTAGGTATTGTTGGATCGGTCGACATCTTTTCTACACGGGGCTTGACTTAGAAATCAAAAGATGTGTAAGAGAAGATGAAGTCTTCAGTATCCTAAAACATTTCCATGATGAGCCCTGTGGGGGACATTTTACTAACAAAAGGACAGGTCATAAGGTTTTAAGAATGGGTTATTTCTGGCCTACATTATTCAGGGATGCGAAGAAGTATGTTCAGGCATGTGATAGCTGCCAAAGGATGGGCCAACCCAATAGATTAGATGAAATGCCTCTTCAGCCACAGCTCATGGTTGAACCATTTGACAAATGGACCTTGGACTTCGTAGGGCCTATCAACCCTCCCTCAAAACAGAAAGTTCACATTTTGGTTTGCATAGATTACATGACCAAATGGGTGGAAATTGTAGCCTTGGTCAAAGCCAATGATCAGGTTGTAATTGATTTCGTATATGAAGAAATTCTAACTTGGTTTGGAGTACCCAAGGAAATCGTTACAGATGGTGGACCACAGTTTGTGTCTCACAAATTGGAAGCCTTGTTACAGAAGTTTCATATTCAGCACAAAAAAACCTCGCCATATCATCCACAGGCCAATGGCCAAGTCGAAAGTAGAAACAAGGTCATCGAGGCTATTTTGACAAAGATAGTGAAAAGCCATTGTAAAGATTGGGCTGAGAGGCTTCCAGAGGCACTGTGGACCTATCACACTACATGGCATAACACCACTGGTTTTTCCCCATATGAATCGGTGTATGGTAAGAATGTTGTTTTCCCAATTGAATTTGAAATCAGAACTTTGAAGATAGTTGTAGAAGCAAACCTTGATTTATTAGAAGCATAGAGGAACCGACTGAATCAACTCAATGAATTGGATGAGAAACTCACAGTCGCGGTGCATCATACAACTTTGATCCAACAACAATGCTCGAAATGGCATGATATATTTATAAAGAATAAAGTCTTCCAAGAAGGAGACTGGGCTCTATTATATGATTCATGATTTAAGAAGGATTTCAAAGGCAAGCTACGCACTCGTTGGTTGGGACCTTATCAAATAGATCGAGTATTTGACAATGGAACAGTCCGGTTGATAACCATTGATGAAAACAAGACACCATTATTTGCAAATGGTCATCGGATGTGACTTTGTCACAAACCGTTCTCAAAGAATGCTTTCATTTCACATGTTTTTGTTGATTTAGATTATCCGTTAACGCCAGGGTAGGGATTTTTCTCAACCCTTGTGAATTTTTAAGAGCTGCAATTTCCACACATAATTTGTACATAAATAATTTGTTTTCTTTTTGTATTTGATTTATTCTTTCCTTTACACTTGATCTAGTTTGTTTTGAAGAACTATGTGCAAGGATTAATTTGAGGAGAAACAATCGTGACTGGGCCAGACAATTGCAGACACCTTAAATTGATTTCCTAATTTAATAAATCCCTTTGAAGAAGATGGATGATTCATCGGCCTTCAGCAGCCAGCTGAAAAAAAAATTCCTGCTACTCCATTCTGTGCAGCTGTGACTCTTTACCTTGCTTATTTTCCCAATTTTCACAGTTGTAACTTCGTTATTTCCATTCATTTCGCCTTTCGCCAGCAGCTGCGACTCTGCTACTTTTGCCTATTTTGCCAATTTTCGCAGCTACAACTTCATTATTTCCATTCATTTCGCCTTTCTCTAGCAGCTGCAACTCCGCTACTTTTGCCTATTCTGTCAATTTTTGCAGCTGCAACTCCGCTATTTTTATTCATTCCACTTTTTTCCAACAGCTGTGACTCCGCTATTCTTTCCTATTCTGCCAATTTTCATAGTTGTGACTCTGCTACATTTCGCCGAACTCTGCCTAAGTCTTCATTCCTAGTTCCTCTTATTCATCAACTGCAACTCCGCTAGATTGTCTTCCTCTTAGAACAATCTTGCCATTAATGATTTGACCAGGCTCTAATTTAAATGATGACTCCACAGTTCCAATCGCAGTCTTCCAAGAACGAAGAAAATTATTGGGTCGTCTCGCATATCTGTCAGTATGGATGTACTTATCAGCCTGGTTGGCGAGGGCCAACTCATCTCGGCACATGCGTATTCTACCAGTGATCTGAATTTGAAATATAATGCCATGGTAGAATAGCGGATCGAGCATTAATCTTTAAGGTACAAGTTCTAACTATAATCATGATTAGGCATCTATCGACGTCGCAAGCAATAATGGTTATATTTGTCATTTATCCCTATCATCTATCCGCAGCAAATCAACTGAACCAAAACCACGTTTAAGCTGTTACCCGTACTTATGACTATGACCATCATTCTACCTAACTTGTGCGATAATCCTACCATGGATTTTATTCCAAAACTAACTGTGCCACCTTTCCATAAATGCTCAACTCAAACTTTGACAATCCATCAACCGTGTCTGCATGCATTTAGCTCGACATTTGAAACTATAACTGGTGCGTTCGTTACAATATTTCATAGAATCTCAATGGTATGGGTATCCCTGTGAAATATGAGCCTCTAACAATAGAATCTCTTTATAAAAATAGAGATGTCTTTGTTATCTTTCAAGAAGCAGGGTGGATAGATTATTTTCAACGCCTGAATGGTTTTCATGAGGAAACAACCCTTGAATTTGCTCGAAATATGACGAGCACTCATTCAGAGGTTCAAGGTTTAAGGATAGATGTTTGAGAGGCAATCCTGGTGGAGGTAATGGGATTTACCATAATCGAGCAACGTTGGTTTAGTCGAAAATGCTATCATCCGACTGCAATTGACGATTTTCTGGCAACTGGAGAAGGTGTTCGACCAACGAGCAGAGGAACAGTGCTGGAAACCCTTCCAAGTCCTTGGGACCAAGTTGCAATCTTTATGAAGAAATACATCACATGCGAGGGGAGGTATAGTTTTGTTTACATTCATGAATTTTTCCTCCTATCACATTTACGTCATCGCCAGCTGTTAAATATGCCATGCTATCTTTTTAAATCTCTGCAACGCATGGCTTACTATGTTAGAGGTGCTCAACACCCCTTATCATCCCTCACAAATCATGGGCTAATTAAACTCTTAGTCTTATGGGCCCTTGCACAACATAATTTGACATGGGAACAATTTCTAGTTTGTCCAGAGGTACCCCGTGAATTTTCCTTAAAAATAGTGGATGAGGACTGGGGTTCCTCAAACTCAGTTGGGGGGAGGGTTGGAACACTAGAAGTTCTATTGGAGGATGAAGAGGAGATAGATATAGAGGAGGTTGAAACTGGGGCAGCTAAAACTAAAATAGCAGATGAGAAACATCAAGCAAAAGCAGTATGACGAAGCGGTTTAGAAACTATTAATGTGTAATCCTCCCTTGAAATCAGAAGAAATTTAATTCAAAAGGAGGGATTCAGCCCTGTTTCTAAGGCGATAATATTTTCCCTGCCTCAGAGGAGAAAGGAAGGGCTAATGAGCAAGGGACAGACATCCATCCCAGCGAAAAAGAGAAGAATCAAAACTACTACTGCAGTAGAAGCGTTTCATTTGATCGGGGAAGATATTGGGATCCCCATCTTAAAACCTCGACCACCTGCTGATACACAAGAACCTGTTGTAGAAGAACCTCAATTGGAGAACCTTCTTTTTGAAAATGAGTTGTTAAAGGAGGAGGTGCAAGTGCTTAGTGCAGAACTAGAGAAATGGAAGGAGACATGTAGGAAATAGGCAAAGAAGTATGTGGATACAATGGTGGAGGCTACAGACCAATCGGAGAATTTATCTTCCATTCGGAGGAATGAAGGACGACAAGAAATGATATGCCCAGAATGTGGAGATATCTTTAATTTGGCAGGGCATAAATTTACAGTATTGGACTTAGCGGTACAAAGATTAGCAGGAGCAAGACAATCAGAGGAATTATTCCTGGGCTTAGTATCATTGTTTCGAGGACATTGAATTGAGTCAGTAAGCTAAAAAAATCAAGAAATAGGATGTTGTTACACAAGAACCAGCGTCCTCGAAAATTTTTATTGGAAACACAACTCAGGTAGAAGATGCTGAGATTGGGATACAAGGGAAGGATTTTGTTACATAAGAACCAATACTATTGAAAATCTTATGAGTTCCAATATAGGTTGAAGCTGCCAAGGGTAGGGGGATGATGTCACACAAGAACCAGTGTTTCCAATGGTTAATTGTCAAAGTTGATTCCCTCAACTCATCTACATAATATGAATGAGGACCAGATTCAGAATCAAACTAATCGGTTGTTGCATGAGGACATGAAAATGGATAGTTGGGGGGAGATGTTGGGCCCAGGAAATGCTCCCTTTTGACCACACTTATTTCATCATTTTGACCTGTTATACCCTACTTTCATAAACCATAGACATGCCTTTTTCCAGATCAATCAGCAATCCTGACAAGGTATAACTCATTATTGTTTCATTTAATTAATGCCTAAGATTGTTATGGTTATGAATTCTAGCCTTCGATTTATGCTAACTTGTGTTGATTTTATTAAGACAAGATCAAAGCATAGGTGTATCAGCCACAATGCCTTGGGAAAGAATTACCCGTGGTGCCAGCTGTTACTCTTCAAGATTTGATTCCTCATATTCAAAGGGATAGCGCATCTTTCCACGTGAAGCTGTAACAAGTCTTCGCTAAAACAGAGCATTGCTGCAACAGACAGGATGCCTCCCAATTGGTTAAACTGTTGATCCATTGACTGCCAGAGTAACAACACCCTTCATGTCTAACGGCCTCATTCAATACGGCTGTAACAGTTTAGTTGTAACTCTACAGCATGAAGATTAGATATCTTCATTGCTGCACAAAATTAGTGGATCACAAACTGTATTTTGCATGTATAAATATGGGAAGGATTTCAGAGTCCGGGGGTTGGTTAATTATTATTTTGTATGGGCTATAACAGAGAGCTGAGATTGTGAACTACCATCTTTAATGAAGAGCAGAGTTATTCATCTTTCTATGTCTTAATTTGTGGTAGTTCACGACGTCTCTGTTAGAAATCTAGGGCCCGCCTTCTCACAGAGATTGCCGAGTTAAGTAGGTAGTTAAATTAATTTATTTCCTGTTGTGTGGTGTGGAATCACATTAAGCGTATTACTAGTAGCTGCAACAGAGAATTTACAATTGCATTTTTTCCTGATAGTTTATTCTTTGCATCCTGAATAGCTGCAACTATGTGGTGTGACATTCGACTGTGTAGGTTAGTTTAATTGATGCATGGTGTGTTAGAATTAGCTATTACAGCCAAGCTCAACTCCAATTCCTTTCATTCAGTTCTGATTTCTAGGATTTCCAATAATATAGTTTGATGATTATAGGATTTAAATTCTTGCAAAAGTAATCTAGTTCATTTCTATACTTAGATCAGTAACTGTTAGGTTGATTTCTGTAGGAAGATAGTTGTACTCTGAATTCCTAGATGTATGAGTTAGATTAGTTTTCTTTATGGAATGAGTTTGCCTGAGCAGATAGGTAGGATCATTATCTCCATTTAGTTAATCAACTACTTGAAATGTTTATGCATAGATTGTGCTTATTGCCGTTGAGATAAAAGACTTCCCTAGGTTGACAATTTATAATGAGCATCCTGTGTGTTAGTTGTAATTAATTAGCATATAGGGTGACCAACAGTAAGGCTACTCAAACTCTTCTTTTTGTACTGAAATAGAAAAGAAGCACTTCAGATATATATATAGTAGAATAGAAACACTCATAATTATGTTATTATTTCCTTTCATTTCATTTTTAGCATTTACATTTTTCATTTTTTACATTTTCAAAGCTTGTACATATGTTTGCAAAGCTAAAAATGCTGCTCAATGTCGTGGGGATTTTTAATTTCTCACTCTAGGCATCTTCATGTCAAGGTTTTTATGCCATTACATTCAAGTCATCATGATGATCATCTCCTTATTTTGTTTTTCCAAAACCGAGTCAGTTTGATCCTTTCTACAATCTATCAAAGTTTCAGCAAGCATGAGTCTTTTGTGTCTTGTCGAACTAATTTCCACCAAAGTTTGCATCCTTCATTAGTTCATTAGATACATTCATCTATCATTGTTGTTTCCATGCTTATGTCCAAGAAGTGAAAATGCATACCTTAGGTCTCTCTTAAAAAAAAGCTCCCATGTCCTCCATTCTTATAAGAAAAGAAAACTCCTCCCTCTTTTACAAAAAAAAGTTACCTATCCCTTCCACCTTTTATTTTCCCAAATCCCTAAAGCTAAAATACCGTCCCCTTTGGCTTTAAAGTCAATTGGCACATTTTCGTATCCCCTAACCTATCTCCTTTTCCTTAAGCCCATTTATTATCCCCTTAAAAAAAATCAAGCCACCTTCCCCTTGTTAGCATTCATTATTGAAATAATATTAAGAAAAAGCTTATTTTTATACTGACCCCTTTTATCATTTTAACCCTCCCTTTTTCCTATCGTTTCGAATTACGTGAGGGAACCATTCCAATGAAGTCAAACTTACTTTATTCCCAAAACCATAAAGCAAAGGTGATTAGCCTTTTACATTATTTTATTTTTATTTTTCCCACTATTCTTAAAAGATTCCCCTTCCTTGAGTTGTTTTCGTAGCATACCTTTGTCATTTAACCTTTCCATGCTCCTCCACTTAAGTTATAAGGAATCTATTTTCACAAAGATTAGGTCTTCTCTTAATACATCAAAAGCGTGGCATACTTTTATTCCATGGGTATCCATGAAATTAAAGATTTGACAAGTATGAAATTAAGGATGATTGTTAAATTCAAGTTCTTTAATAAACAATCTGATTTTGGGCATATCTACGTCTTCCCGCTCTTTTTGCATCTAGTTGTTAATGTTTTTTTTACATTCTACAAACTCCAAAATATGTACAACAAGACTGTAAATATTATTTTTATTTTCTTTATGTTTATCATATGTACACAAATTTTCTGATTTTTAAACTTTAATCGCAGGCCTTTCTAATGCCTTATTTTTCATATTAAAGTAGTTGTTCTATAATATTTTATGTTATCTTCCAGTTTATGCAATCTGCAAAGTTTGTCAAGCTGAATTTCACTGAACGACAAATCCGCTAAGTTCATAGTTTTAAATTGATTTATTCATTAAAGGAACTTGGGCTTTTCAATTGCTTTTAAAAATCCAGAATTAAGCTAAATGATGGAATTATTTTAGTGCACTCAATGATGCTCTTATTTTTTCTTAAATTGTTAATTCCATAACACATTTTATTTTGTAAATATCATACACTTATTTATTTTGCTTGATTAACTAATTAATCGATTTTGTATTCTAAATGTAATGTACACATGGTTAAATAGGCCTCATTTAGATTCATCAATGGACTAACATTCTTGTATTTCGTCAAGTTAATCCAACCTCGCTTTCTTTTCTTGTGTGTTCTTAACGTCATTGATCATCCTTTGTATCCTATCTACCCGAGGGCTCTAAATGCAATATGGGCTACCATACCCCTTCATTCCCTTGACTGGCCCTCCAAGGGTGTTAACAGTTTTGTTCCTCGAACCGTGTCATTTTGAGCATCAATAGATTAAATGAGACTAATCTTCTTTAATTTTTGGTTGATGTTTATCTGTACATTTATTGCTTGTGCTAAGGAAAATTATTTTCTCAGTTATTTATCTTGGGAATGTAATCTTTAGTGTTAATATTATCCATGTGAAGAAGATCAAAAGTCATTGAGGTAGACCAAAAGTCACCTAGAAGTCCAAGAGTCCACTTGGGAAGTTGAACCCAAGGGACATTCTCATTTGTCTATATGTACAATTAATTATTGAGAATAAGTGTGATTTCATGCCAATTTTTTCTATCTTATGTGTATTATTATTTATCTCCACGTTTGGGAATCTAATAGTGGTATCAGAGTTGTTATAATCTATGTGGCCTGTGACCTACATTATGCCAAGATTCCCAGGCCAGTTATGAGCTTGTGGCCTATGCACTAATTCTTTTAATTTTGGTGAGTGCATTTCATTTTCCTGCCATAAATTTTGAGAGATATGGCATTATGAGAGCATCCTTTTGGAGTTTGGCGCTGTTATTTTTCCACCATTTCCCACATTTCATAAACGTTTTCTGCCTGGTATGGTTTATTCCACTTGCTCCCTTCAAAATCTGCCATATTCTCCTCAGTCCTACTCTTCCGTCAACATTTAGACCTGTAATTATTCTATGAGGCATCTTTCATAGCTCTGCAATTTTTCCTACCATCCTCCCTACTCGCCAGTCTGCAACCCATCTTTGTATAGACTATCATGTGCCTATAGACCGTAACGTCTCTTTCCTACGGAGTCAAATACTTCATTCAAAATTTTTACTTGATTTTATCCACAAACCCTAATTCTCAATGCACATGAAATTTTCAACCAAGTTGTTAAAGGATATGATTTAATGCATAGCCTTACTCCAGTTGCAAACCCTAATATCTAAGTGCTACTTCCTTTCATTGTTTTTACTATTGTGTATCATTTTTTTAACCTTTTGCGTGGAAGAGTGGGACCATTATCCAGAAGCCAACGGTTGGTAGTGTTCCAATTAGTATTCTCTTTCGGCCACTAGCCCTAGAGTTTCTTCTACTTTTTCCAAACATGAGCATGTGGTTGTGTTCAACCCCACCGCGAATACTGCATGGTACTAGAAGTTGCGTATGCAATGATCTTCCTTGCTTGTTTTTTTTGCGATTCAAGTCAAGGGAAACAACACCGCACAATCAATTAAAAATTAACCACACAGTAAATATGAATTTTCTTTTCTTTGCTTTGGAACTTTGATGGACATACAAAGGAAACCCCAACTTTTACTTCGCCAAGGACTTCACTTCGCGGAACTTTACTTCACAGAGCTTTACTTCGCGAACTCTTGACTTTGTCGACACTAAAATTTTTACTTCATAGAACTTTTAACTTTGTCGGGATTCAACTTCGATGAACCCGCTCTTAAACAAACTTTATATTAAAATATTTCTTACTACGACATAAGAACCAATCGCATTAAATGAAACTTATGTCAAAGTTATTCCGCGTTAAAACATAACTTTTACCTTCGTGAAATATTTGGGAAATATTGATTTCTTTTACAAACCATAAATGTAAACAACATTCACATAAGTAAATCTAGAGAATATGTGCGACATGCAATATTCAACATTCTTGAGAATGAATACATAAAACTATAGACTTATATATATTACCGCATCTAAACACGGAAACTTGGCCTCACTACACATAAATGTAATTTACTTCGATCTTTCACCTTTTTATAGAGCTTGGTCTCTTAATACATTTCGCTACTATGAGATTAAGCTCACAACCATATCGTGAGCATTTTCTTCTTCTCCTTCTTACTCTTCTCCTCTCAGTTTTATTCTCTCTGTGCTTTTTTCAACTATCTTCTCCTATATATACACAGACTTGATTTTGCTTCACCTAGAAGCTACTGAGTTACATTAAATACTGTAATTAATTTCTACCTAAGAATTTGACTTGCAAAATACAAATGCGGCTGAATAAATACAAGGAAGTGTGCACGAAGTCTTTTGACGGTTTGTCTGACATCTTTGCGCTTCTAAGGACTTTGACGAAGTCATGCTGGGATTTGATATCCATCAGCTTGTAATTCATTTTTCCAAGTACACTCCCCCTTAATTATGAGCAGATGGGGATCATTAAACAAAAAATAAAATTTTACAAAATGTTTCAGAGCTGAAACATGCTGTGTGCATGACGAAGTTCATTGTGTCGAACTTGTCACTCCTAAACAAATTCACAGATATTGAAATGTGTCCTTTTCCAATGGTTTTATAAATATGTTTGTTTCCTGATCTTCAGTCCTGCAAAATTCTAAACAGATTTCTTTGTTATTTATCAATTCTCTGATAAAATGATACCTTGTGTCGATGTGTCTGGTTCTCTTGTGGAACACATGATACTTTGATAGTGCGATAGCTGAATTGTTGTCACAGTAAATGGTTGTGGGTTCTTGTTGGTTTTGCGACAGATCACTTAACATCCTCCACATCTAGACAGCTTGACATGCAGCGCTTGTAGCTGTGACATATTCTACTTCTATTGAAGAAAGAGTTACAATGGGTTCTTTCTTCGAAGCCCATGATACAACACCTGTTCCTAAATGAAATGTATTCCCAGATGTGCTTTTTTTGTCATCTATGTTGCTTCCATTGTCATTGTCATTGTATCCAATGAGTTTGAAATTTTCTGAGGTTGAATACAGAATACCAAAGTCTTTTGTTCCACTTACATACCTCAGAATTCTTTTACCTTCTTTCCAATGAGATTATTTTGAGATTAAACTGACTCCATACATGATGTTTGGCCTTATCGCAATAAGATACATAAGATTGCAAACAAGCCTTTTGAATAGTGTAGGATCTACATTGGATCCATCATCATCCTTGCTCAATTTCAAACCTGTTACCATTGGTGTTGGGGTTGTCTTGCAGTTTAACATCTTAAATTTGTTCCAGACATCACTTGCATACTTTGACTGAGATATAAATATGCCATTTTAAGTCTGTTGGAATTCAATGCCCAGAAAATACTTCATATGCCCCAGATTAGTCATTTCAAATTCAATTTCCATGACTAATCTAAAATCCTCTATGCCAAAATCACCAGTAAATATTAAATCATCTACATACACACACACAATTGGTTTATTACTGTCATATCCCAAAATTTTGCATTAGGTCATAATGGCCTAAGCCTTGGCCATACTCATGATAGTTTGTCAAATTGATGCTAAGGGTCAAATAATTGCCAAGAATGATGTCCAAGTTAGTAATAATGTTAAATTAGATCCAAATGGACAAGGTCGGTCACATTAAGAGGAAATTCCCAATTCAAAGTTGTAATATACCCATCCAAATGAACTGCCATGGAGGAAAAATTACTAGTTCCCTAGGTTGGGAGGTGGAAGCATTGGGATTTGAAATAAGAGGGATAATAAATGATGTGTGGACAATAGAATAGAATAAATATTTAATAAAGGATTGAAATAAATATATACAAGGTAAAATCAAAGTGTCATTTGATCATGAAGACACATGGAGGAAGTGGGACCCACACAAGCTAGATTTTCTATGCCACATGGCATCCTCCTCTTGTCAACTCGAATCCATGAGAAATACAATGTTCTTGGGATGAGTTGAAAGGGAATAATACTTGGCATGAGTCAATGAGGTCAAAATGTAGAGGAAGAGTAACTCCCATGGAAGAGGAAGAGGCAATTTGGAGCTAGTGGGACACTTGGGCCAGATTCCCTAGATCTATGACAACAATGATGAAGATGCTATAAAACCTATGACACAAACCAGACCTGAAGGATGACATATGACATATATGACATTTCAGGGCTAAAAATAGCCTCCAAGAGTGCGCTCAAGTGAGTTAGGGCAGCCAAAGAGACACCAATTCGAATTTGGAGAAGGAGAAGGGCTAGAATTGGAAGGACAAGTGGCATACTTGGGAATCTCTTCCCAACTTTAGTTGGCATGAAGATCTTGGAAGGAATTCAACCCATGGAGGACCTTAGAAGTTTATAAAAGTTGTGAACAAAGAATAATAGCAAATTTTGATCATTTTAGAATTTGCATTTTGCATTTGGAGAGGAGAGCTAGTGGAGTGTTACTCTACTTGCCTTAGCACCAATTTCGAGGGTGAAAGATTCCCATCCTAGGTTGTAATTGGAAAGGCCATTCAGACCTTTAATTTGGACATTTAATGGAGTCTTTTGTTACAGGTTGAATCTACAAGGAAGCTCATGGTCACATCCCTTTCAGCTTGCTTCTACAACCGTTCTTCTATTTCTTGGCATATTCATGATCCTTGAGGAATTGCGCACTTGGTGAGATATTGTTATCTTTGGGGGAGCTTCTGATGATTCATTATTTTATCATATGATTTAAATTCTCTTTTATTCATGTTCAACATGTCTTCAAGTCGATATTCCAATTGGAACTATGTAAATCTGATTATTAATGAGCAAATGGTGCCAATTTCCCCACTATGTTGATTTATGCCAATAATGTGTTGATAAATTCGAATGGATAAGTGGAACACTGATGGATTATTGATATATGGACTTTTATTTACCTTTTATGAAAGTTTCATGTTCAGTGGATAAGCTTTTGGAGTCATATTGTTCACTTTTATAGTGTTTGGAGAAAATTTCCTATCATTTCCCCCAAGGTCGAAACTAGTCTTTTTGCATATGATTGGAGAGGGTTGTATCAGAATTATTAAACTGAATGGTGATGAATATGATACCTTAACATTGTCCTTTATATTTCCTCTTCATCTGTTCACAAATTTGAGAGGTTTTAATAACTTTTGGAGAGCCATCTTCAGCACTTACCCATGGGGAATCAAACCCCAAATTGCTAGTAAAAACTCTTACCTTGACCAGAATATTGAGGAGGTTTGCAGAAGTATTTTGAAGGTACTAAGGCATCCCTGAACCTAATAATCAATTCCTAATATCATCCATATTCCTTATGTAACAATTCATTTGGATACCAAGACACCAATACTAGTCAAAGAGAAATTGCTAGTCAAATTCCCTACTTTGGCCTGAACTTAAAGGAGAGTTGAAAAATATTATTGATGATTTTAAATCATCCAAGAACCTCATATTTATGCAATAAAACCATTAATACACCTTCTATAACAATTTGGGATCATTTGGATCCATTTGGAGGTCAAGAACCCAAGACTAGTCAAAGGTCGAACTAGTGGAAAAAGTTGAAAAATTCACCATTTTAATAAAAATAAAAAAAGGGACATTACAGTGGTATCAGAGCATGATCTTGGCACCTGATGTGGTCTGATATTCATGAGTACATGAAGTCAGGGACCACCATTAGATATTGAAATCAAAATTTATTTTGTTGAAGAGGAAAAAGTAGGAAAAGAAGAGCAATTGTTTGAGGAAACTATGACTAGGGATGAAAAGGGAACCTCAAATGATGGTGAGAAGCTTAGGAAAATCATGAAACCAATTTTTGAAGACATGACCAAGAAGATGATGAAATAATTTGAATTGTTGGCTAGAAAACTTGGGAGAGTTTTTGGGATTTATTCAAAAGGAGATTCCAAATATATTAATCTTAAGGAAAACAAAGGGAAAATGCATCAGCTTGCTTGAAGGAGCAAAAGGAGGAGACCCATGAACCACCTAGTTCTGAAAAAAGATGAAGAGACATAACATGAGCCTGAAGAAGGTTCTATTGAAAGTATTGAATATCATTTCAAGACACATTCTACCTTGGAAATGAAACAAAGAGCATATACTGATGGATGCTTGAACTATCAAGGGGTACCTACTGATGGGTGCTCACACCTCTATGTTGGTGACATCGAGATCACTTTTGAAAGTGTTGTTGCAATCCCAAGTTCCATTAAGCATTAGAATGAAGACCTTGTATCAATTGAAGAAGAACCAATATCAACTTCCCCATCACCACTTGAGCTTCATGAAGTTGGTCCAACCAAGAAGGAAGAAGATGAGGAGTTCATTTGCAAGAGCCTCATTTTCTTGAAGGGTCTTTGAATATGAATGAAAAGAAGATCCAAAGAGCGATGTGCAAAATCAAAGGTAATTTCATGTATTTTCCTTTTGATAGAAACAATTTGGTTGAGTTTAATGAATTATTACATGATGCATACTTGAAGAATAATGAGGATATTCATTAACTCAAAATTCAAAATGAGCAACTTCTTGAAAGGTTGCAATATACTTGTTCTTCCTCCTATGTTTCAAATTGTCATATGGTAGATTGCATTAAGGATTCTCATGACATGGTATATCATGAGAAACATGGAAATCTTCATGTGCTTGATGTGTTTGAAGGTGAGCTTGATGAGATCCAAGAACTTGATGTGGTGGAAGAGGAACTTGAGTTTCCTCTTGGAAACGGTGACACAATTTTTGAAGAAGTGTATGATTCCACTACCTTGGAACCAACCTATGAGGAAATTTTTTCACTTTTGAGGGAGGTGCATGATCCTACCATTATGGAGCACTCACATGAGAACACTTCTACACTTGCTGATCATTTGGGTGAGTTGGTTCATTCTCCTACATCTTACACTTCCATATTTTGCAGCATTCATCCTAATGAAGTATGGGTGAAAGGTTTATTTTTTATGGTGCCACATGAGGAGCATGAGACTCCTATCTCTCCTTTAAATGATGACATTATTAGAGCCATTTCTTATTTACATTTTCATCAGCATTCTTTCTTACCTTATGATGAAACACATCTACATGGATGCACTTATGATGTTCACTTGAGTCACTTGAAGACTCATGATTTCCCTTGCTCCTTGCTTAGTTCAACTGATATGGGAGGAACTTCATCCACTACTTGGGTGAAGAGATATATGATTAGAGAAAATTCTTATTGGAAGCAACATCCTTTTTTATTTATTGATGATACACATGTTCATGGATGCACAAATTATACTTATGTGAAGCCCTTGAAGGCTTATTGTTTTCCTTGCTCCCTACTTGGTTCAGATTTAGTGGAGGTTCTTTATTCACTTCTTGGATGAAAGAACACATGGTTGATTATTTTATGCATCTTACATCCTTTTGGAGCAACATTATAGGACATGGGATCCTCACCTATGTCATTGGATCAGATTTTATTGGTCACTTGAAGCTTGTATGCACTTGGCAAATGGTGGTCTACTTACTTGGAGGTATAAGCACTTTCATGGTTCTTTGATGAGACACCTCCTTGATGTACATTTTTATTATGGTATTATGTACATTGATGATATATATTTTGTACTCATGATGTTTGGAAGAATGCATGCAAGATAATGGGATCCAGGAATTCTCTTTCCTCATGGTATGAGTTGGGGAGAACTCTTAATTGTTGGAGTGCAATACAAGCAATGGGACCCTAGGATAATTTTTAGTCCCATTGATTCCAACTTGTTTGGGAAACAAGCAGTATAGGAGATAGATTCTCCACTTAATAAAGTGATTTTGATCAGGGTGGTGCAACAGTAAGCATGGTGGTTCATCTCTAAAATATTCATGGGATCTCAAAGACTGAAAGTTGGGCAACTCAATGGCAACTTCAAGAATTACAATGGTATCATAAGGGGTTTCCAAAATATGAAAGAGGTAAAGAGTAATTATGAAAACATGGTTTTGAAGGATTTAATTAACATTTTGGTGTTTAGTGGTGATGTTACAGGGGATATCAAAATGAAAAATAAAATCCACATCTCATTGCTTTTGGAAACACAAAATTGTAGTGCATGGGTGGCTCTACTCAAGGTTCCAAAAGAGAAGTTTCTGGAAGCAAAATTTTGGAAAGAAAGCACATTCTTCCACATACATGTGTTGAAATTGCTTGAGGACAAGGAATACTGGGAAGGGAGGATTTGTCATATCCCAAAATTTTGCATTGGGTCACAATGGCCTAAGCCTTGGCCATACTCAGGATAATTAGTCAAATTGATGCTAAGGGTCAAATAATTTCCAAGAATGATGTCCAAGTTAGTAATAATGTTAAATTAGATCCAAATGAATAGCCATGGAGGAAAAATTACTAGTTCCCTAGGTTGGGGGGTGGAAGCATTGGGATTTGAAATAAGAGGGATAATAAATGATGTGTGGACATTAGAATAGCATAAATATTTAATAAAGGAGATAAATAAATATATATAAGGGAAAATCAAAGTGGCATTTGATCATGAAGACACATGGAGGAAGTGGGACCCACACATGCTAGATTTTATATGCCACATGGCATCCTCCTCTTATCAATTCGAATCCATGAGAAGTACAATGTTATTCAGATGAGTTGGAAGGGAATAATACTTGGCATGAGTCAATGAGGCCTAAATGTATAGGAAGAGTAACTCCCATGGAAGAGAAAGAGGCAATTTGGAGCTAGTGGGACACTTGGTCTAGATTCCCTATCTCTATGACAACAATGATGAAGATGCTATGACACCTATGACACAAATCAGACCTGAAGGCTGACATCTGACATATATGACATGTCAAGGCTAAAAATATCCTCCAAGAGGGCACTCAAGTGAGTTAGGGCAGCCAAAGAGACACCAATTCGAATTTGGAGAAGGAGAGGGCTAGAATTGGAAGGACAAGTGGCATACTTGGGAATCTCTTCCCAACTTGAATTGGCATGAAGCTCTTGGAAGGAATTCGACCCATGGAGGACCTTAGAATTTTATAAAAGTCATGAACAAATCATAATAACATCTTTTTATCGTTTTAGAATTTTCATTTTTCATTTGGAGAGGAGAGCTAGTGGAGTGCTACTCTACTTGCCTTAGCACCAATTTCGAGGGTGAAAGATTCCCATCCTAGTTGTTAATTGGAAAGGCCATTCAGACCTTTCATTTGGAGATTTAATGGAGTCTTTTGTTACATTTTTAAGCTACAAGGAAGCTCATGTTCACATCCCTTTCAGCTTGCTTCTACAACCATTCTTCTATTTCTTGGCATATTCATGATCCTTGAGGAATTGCGCACTTGGTGAGCTATTGTTCTCTTTGGGGGAGATTCTAATGCTTCATGATTTTATCATATGATTTAAATAATCTATTCTTAATTTTCAGCATGTATTCAATTCTAGATTCCAATTGGAACTATGTAAATCTGATTATTAATGAGCAAATGGTGCCAATTTCCCCACTATGTTGATGTATGCCAATAATGTGTTGATAAATTCAAATGGATAAGTGAAACACTGATGTATTATTGATATATTGACTTTTATTTACCTGTTATACAAGTTTCATGTTCAGTGCATAATATTTTGGGGTCATATTGTTCACTTTTATAGTGTTTAGAGAAAATTGCCTATCATTTCCCCCTAGGTCGAAACTAGTCTTTTTGAATCTGATTGGAGAGGGTTGTATCAAAATTATTAAACTGAAGGATGATGCATATGATACCTTAAAATTGTACCTTTAATTTTCTCTTCCTCTTTTCATAAATTCGAGAGGGTTTAATGGCTTTTGGAGAGCCATCTTTAGCACTTACCCATGGGGAATCAAACCCCAAATTGCTAGTAAAAACTCCTACCTTGAACCGAATATTGAAGAGGTTTTTAGAAGTATTTTGAAGCTCATAAGGAATCCCTAAACCTAATAATCAATTCCTAATATCATCCATATGCCTTCTGTAACAATTTGGGAGCACTTGGAGTCATTTGGAGACCAAGAGACTAATAATAGTAAAAGAGAAATTGCTAGTCAAATTCCCTACTTTGGCCAGAAATTAAAGGAGAGTTGCAGAAGATTATTGATGACTTTAAATCATCCATGAACCTCATATTTATGCACTAAAACCATTCATACACCTTCTGTAACAATTTGGGAGCATTTGGAGCCATTTGGAGGTCAAGAACCCAAGACTAGTCAAAGGTCGAACTAGTGGAAAAAGTTGAAAAGTTCACCATTTTAATAAAATTCAAAAAAGGGACATTAAAATTACCTTGCTTGTTGATTTTTGTGTACAACACTGGTTCATATTCACTTCTGTGAAATTCATTATGAATGAGGTAAGAGTCAATGCGACTGTACCAAGCTCTAGGAGCTTGCTTTAAACCATAGAGTGCCTTTTTCATGCTGTATACTTTGTGACCTTGTCTTGGAACTTCATAGCCTTGTGGCTGCTCCACATATAATTATTCCTCCAAATAACCATTTAAAAATGCATAATTAACATCCATTTGGTAAACAGGCCATGCCTTATGTGCTACAATGGCCAAAACTGTTCTGACAGTGTCCATTCGTGCAACGGGTGCAAAAGTTTCATTGAAGTCTATGCCAGGATGTTGTGTGAACCCTATTTCTACCAATCTTACCTTATGATTTTGCACATTTCCATTAAAATCTTGATTGGTCTTATAAATCCATTTGACGCTTATCACATCCTTGTCGATAGGAACATCGACTAATTCCCATATTTGGTTCTTCTCAATGCATTTTATTTCTCATCCATGGCTTGTGCCCAAAATTTATCTTCAACGGCTTCTTCAAATGTTAGCAGATCATTAATTTGAGAAAATAATTCAAAGACTGAGAATGAATTGGGTGTGCCAATCTCATATATCTTACGCAGACTTCTTGTCTTTGTCGGAGTTGTTGATGTCGAACTCCACAAACTACTTGATGGAGTTTGTTGCGCTCTTTGTGTGTTTGTTGTAGTAGCTTGAACTGCAACTTGGGTCAGAGTTCCTTGTGCTGAAACATGTCACGTTGTCCTGGGAGTAGAAGGAGTTGTGACATTATGGCTAAAATGTGGAGTTTCAACCACATCCGCTGCCATGTCATCATGTTCGACATGTGACACAATTTTAATATTCTTCCCTACGATTTCATCCTATGCTTCATTATCTACAAACTAAACATCTAAACTAATAATAACTTTTCTTTCGACAGGATCATACAACTTGTATGCTTTTGTGTCTTCAGGATACCCAATAAAAATACATTTTTGTCCTTTATTATCTAATTTCCTTCTTAGCTTATCTGGAACATGTGCATATGCGACACAACCAAAAAAATTTAAATGCGAAACACTATGTTTCATACATGTCCAAGCTTCCTATGAAACTTTGTTCTTCACACTCTTCATTGGACATCGATTCATGATGTATATAGAAGTTGCCACTGCCTCAGCCCAGTATTCATTTGAAAAATGCATGGCTGCCAACATACTGCGTGCCATCTCCATAATGGTTTTGTTTTTCCTCTCTATGATACCATTCTGTTGCGGTGTATATCGCACAGTGAATTTCCTGTGTATTCCATGTTTTTACAGAAGTTTAATAAATCATTTGAAACATACTCACCACCTCTATCTATTCTTAATATATTTATGTTGTAACCACTTTGCTTCTCCACAAGTGCCTTGAACTGTTGAAAACATGCAAACGAATCATATTTATGTTTTAGAAAATATATCCAGGTTTTTCTTGTGAAATCATCAATAAATGTGAGAAGGAAAGCGCATCCTACCATGGACGGTGTTTGCATCGGTCCACAAATATCAGAGTGCACAATTTCAAGTGATGTGTGAGCTCTATATGAATTTCTGACTAGAAAAGTCTCTCTGTGTTGTTTGCCAAACATAAGGCCTTCACAAATTCTGTCTAGTTTTTCAATCAATGGCAATCCTTTCACAATGTCCTTCATGTGCAGTAGCTTTAGCCCACCAAAGTTCAGATGTCCAAATCTGAAGTGCCACAACCAAGATTCATCCCGTATTTCTGATTGAAATATTGCTTGTATTTCTTTGTCGTTGTCTTTTCTTTTCTTGTCACAGTGATTGTATGCTTCTTTGCTTTCTACTTTGAATGCAACTCCAGAATTTCCATTCTGACTTCCATGAACAACTTGAGTTGTTTTTACTTTTATGTTTAGTCTTATCCTCAAAGGAAACAAGCGATTGCTTGTCATCTTCACTTCAACTACTAAGCGATTGTTTCGATATATGTCCTTAATCAAACAATGCTTTCCTGTCATATGAACTCTGTAACCTTTTTCTATCAGTTGTCCAATGCTCATCATATTATGCCTCAAACCTTGAACATAATAAACATTAGGCATAAATTTATGCCCCCCCTGTTTGGTTAGAATATCAACAGTACCTTTACCCAGAACAGTGACTTGAATATTATTTCCAAGTGTGACATCAGTTTGAACTAATTTATCTAGACTATAAAATAGATTTAAATTACCAGTCATATGATTGCTACAGCCTGAGTCTAAATACCATATGTCATTTGGAATTTCTTGGACAGTATTGCATTCAAGTGGAGATGCACATGCTAAGAATAATGAGCTGGTCGTAATGTTGGTGTTGCTTGACTGTGTTTGACCTTGCTTTCCTTGGTCATAATGCTTCTTCCTGCATTCATATGCAAGGTGTCCAAACCTCTTACAGTAATGACATTGAATTTTTTATTTATCATACCTTTGTCCACCTCGATGACTGGGGATCTGATTCTGACCTCTACCGACGACATATGCAGGGCTGCTGCTATGACCTCCTCTGAAATAAATTCTTCATCTTCCTCTAGAGTTTGATCTTACCCTACCTCTTCCACAACTTATGGATGAATGTGCTGCAAATGAACCTTCTAATGATGTATTTGATCTGCTGATTCTTTGTTCATGATTGAGGAGTGAGGCTTTCAACTCGTCAATAGTAAATTGGGACAGATATTTGTTTTCCTCCAGGGTCACAACTAAAGATTCAAATTTTTGAGGAAGGATTCTAAGAATTTTTTCAACAACTCTTTGGTCACTTCAATTTTCTCCATGAGATTTTATTTGACTAATCAAACCAATAACTCGAGTACAAAAATATTCCACTAACTCTGTATCTTTCATTGATAGAGATTCAAAATCTCTTCTAAGGAGTTGTAGTTTGGCAATCCTTACCTTGTTCAAACCTTGATAGGCATTTTTCAATGTATCCCACGCTTCCTTAGTTGTCTGTGCTGCTACTCTTGGGAGCATGGATTCATGTGTTGCTTGATGTATGTAGAATAATGTCTTTCTTTCTTTCTTCCTTTGTTCCCTCAAGACTTCCTTCTCAGCTTCTATGAGATTGTTATATGCTTCCAGATCTGTTGGTTGTGCATATCCATTTTGGACTATTTCCCATACATCTTGACCTTTGAACAAAGCTTTCATAGTTAGAGACCAATATTCATAATTTTTAGCAAAAAATATTAGAGTTTGCAAATTACCCGAAGTGGAAGCCATTCTTAACTTTAATTTCGTTTCCCTTTTGTTAATAGAGTTTCTATTCTCCATAAACTCACTCTGATACCAGATCAAGGGAAAAGAACACCGCGTGGTCAATTAAAAATTAACCACGCAGTAAGGAAACCCCGACTTTTACTTCGCCAAGGACTTCACTTCGACAGGCATTAACTTTGCGTAACTTTCACTTCGCAGAACTTTACCTCACATAGCTTTACTTCGCGAACTCTTGACTTTGTTGATGCTAAAAAATTTACTTCGCGAAACTTTTAACTTCGTCGGGATTCAACTTCGACGAGCACGCCTTTAAACAAACTTTATATTAAAATATTTCTTTATAAGACATAAGAACCAATAGCATTAAATGAAACTTATGTCAAAGGGTAAAAGCATTGTAATGTGTCTCACTATGCGGCAAGATAATTTATGCTGTTATTATGAATTTATTAAAAATATCTATTATAAAAAAATAAAAAAATATACTTTAAAAAAATATTAAAAATAATTTTAACAATCACTTGTATATTGTTTCCATATTCAAATAAAAAACTATTGATTTTGAAGTCTTAAAATGAGAGTTTTTTGGGTCGCGCTTTTAAGTACAAATAAATTTTGTATTTATATTAATAATTTAATAATAATTAAAATATATCATAAAATAATATTTAAAAAAATGTACAACAATCTTAAAAGTGTCCAGAAAATACTTGTTCAAAAAAATCGGAATTAAAAGTATAAATTAACATAGATATGGGGGGTCGCGGTTTTGTGAGTACTTATGAGATGCTGAAATAACAATAAATGGGCTTTAAAGAAAATAAATTAAATCAGATAAAGAAAAAAAATTTATTTGCAAAAAAATACCATATAAAATCTCATTCATAATGAAAACTTTTGTTTCAATACACCATTATCTAATTCTCAATGGATTTGTATATTTATGAACAAATACTTTTAGTTCATTAATTCATCGCAAATACTTTTAGTTCATTAATTCATCGCCGCAAAAGAAGAAAAAGTGAGACACATTAACATGCTTTTACCCCAAAGTTATTCCGCTTTAAAACATAACTTTTACCTTTGTAAAATATTTGGGAATCTTGATTTCTTTTACAAACTGTAAATGCAAACAAATTCACATAAGTAAATCTAGAGAAGATGTGCGGCATGCAATATTCAACATTCTTAAGAATGAATACATAAAACTATAGGCTTATATATATTACCGCATCAAAACAGGGAAACTTGGTAGCATTACACATAAATGTAATTTACTTCGATCTTTCACATTTTTACAAAGCTTGGGCTCTTAATAAATTTCGCAACTATGAGCTTGGGCTCTTAATAAATTTTGCAACTATGAACTTGAGCTCACAACCATATGGCGAGCATTTTCTTCTTCTCCTTCTTGATCTTCTCCTCTCAGTTTTCTTCTCTCGATGTTTTTTTCAACTATCTTCTCCTCTCAGTTTTCTTCTCTCGATGTTTTTTTCAACTATCTTCTCCTACATATACACAGACTTGATTTAGCTTCACCTAGAAGTTACTGAGTTACATTAAAGACTCTAATTAATTTCTACTTAAGAATTTGACTTGCAAATATAAATGAGGCTTAATAAATACAAGGAAGTGTGCACAAAGCCTTATAACAGTTTATCAAACATCTCTTCGCTTCTAAGGACTATGACTAAGTCAGGAATTTGACATCCATCAGCTTATAATTCATTTTTCCAACATCATGTTGACTCTTCAAACCATTTGTATTATCCTCAAATAATTTGCGTTTAACTAGAGCCTCACATTATCATCTTCTTTCTCCAATGCAAGTTTGTCTCTACAATACCAATCATCTACAACTTATTTTGAAGATTTATATATGTTCTCTTTCTGCCGTGTTTCTAAGTGAGATTAGGGTGAAAAGAAAATCAAATGGTCCATTTACATATTGATCAGAAATCCCATCACGTTTGAAATTTAGAGAATTACAAATCATTCAAAGTGCCTAGGATCGCTTCCTCTGACATCACCTATGCTAGCGGGAAGTTGAGAAAATTGTTGTTGGAGCTGTTGTGGAGGAGATACGCAAACCCTAGACTCTCCATCCACATTTTCATTAACTGCTTCACGTGTTTTAAGTGGACGCTCCTTTTATTTGCAATATTGTGACTATTGCGTTATCGTGATCTCTCTCGGCCAAGTCCATGCATTTGGTGCTGCATGGAAAACGTGAAGACAACTCCCCATTTGTCTCGAGAGAGGGAAGTGTGAAGGGTGAAAGCTATCATTTGTGAAGAGTTGGTGCTTGCTCACTTGAAGTT
The DNA here is from genome assembly GCA_027924585.1 of Larix kaempferi. Lineage (NCBI taxonomy): Eukaryota > Viridiplantae > Streptophyta > Pinopsida > Pinales > Pinaceae > Larix > Larix kaempferi. Next base: position 22,131,245 of record BSBM01000173.1, on the reverse strand, counting down.
GCGTGGACTCTCCTCACGCTTCTCCAAGCTTGTGACCTGAAGTGAGACTCCATATTTGTTCTGTAACTTTGGAGCATTATTTTGGATATCTACAAATTGGAGAAGTATCTACAAATTGGAAACCAACTTTAGTCGATGTGTGAGCTGCGTTGAGTAGTCTTGAATCTACATGGAAGTTTGACTGGTGCATGAATGTTCTAGTGTTAAGTCTTTGGAGCTACTCTACTCGTCCTCCAATACGCTCGTTGTTGAACACATCCAAGGCCACAGTATCACATTGAGAAGAGTTGCTTGCGACCTCTCTCATAACTACATTAGTATCTGCAATATCTGCTAGTACGTAATAGAATTCTACTCCTATAGCTTGTGGAGAACAGTGTGGCTGTTGTAATGCATTGGGCGTTGGTTGCTTCCTGATCTAACCTTTGCATGGAGACTACAATAAGGGTGAAAACCCTAATCCTTTGTGATGTTAGTGCCTTACTGTGCGTGGTCTATTGAGGAGCAGTCGACTTTGTTTGCTCAAGGCTATGTGTCTCCTTTACTCCCGCGCATAGTCGAATTCCATAATAGTTCAAAGAACATGCATTAGTGCATTTCTCATTGCAGAAGACATTGGATCAATCTTGTTTGGAGAGATTTTGCCTCCGCAATCTCAGTTTATTAATCTCTGAAGAAAAGTAATTGTTGAAGGGAATCAAAATTATCTAGCTTCAATTGAGTTTCACGAGTGTAGTTGAAGAACTAGCATTTTTGCGTGGACATTTGACTCATTCTTGTATCTTGGATGATCTCTTTCCATGACACACACCATAATCAAGATGGATGTCTATTGACTGTGTGGAGGTTTATTGGCGGTACTAGCCCCAATTAAGGAGTAGTGTTAGTGGACCTGTTCTTATAAATAAAAGATATGCCTACATGACTTCTATTGAAGACAATATATGCACTATCATGTCGTTGTTTTAAGGAAATGACTGCTAGATCGTCCCTAGTTGAACATTTGATGCACTAGCACTGAGAAGCCGACAATATAATGTAAACCAGAGTTCAGAGATAAAAGAGTCTCTGACAATGCAACAATCACCAAAGTGTGTTCCCTCTCTACCTGAAGAGCACAACCTCCATTTTGGTTGCTGCAAAAAGATGCGTGGAACCGAAGTTCGAGAAGAATAGCCCGTTGAAATCTTTTGCCAATTCTTACACTCTGCGTGGAGTCTGGGAAATGTGACTCCTCTCCAAATAAATCTCACTAAATATCATGACCTCCTCCACAGCTACGACAGTTTTCATAAGTACTGCTATTAATTTATTGAAATTTTAGTCATGTTGTCAAAGGAGATTTGAGTTGCAGATGGGGCTGAATGTGAATCTCTAGGTTTGGAATCAATGTGATTAAAAATTATGGTGCTGTAGAAATGAAATTATAGCATTCCTAGCACTCTAGAATTGATTTGCATGTTGTTGCAGAATAGAATTTGTATGGTGATGTAGAATTGATTTGCATGCTGCTGCAGAATTGAACTTGTATGATGTATATTTGCATGCTGCTGCAGAATCTATTTGCATGCTACCGCGGAATTGTTTTTAATAAGTGCTGCAGAACTGTTTTAATAGTGCTGCAAAATTAATGGTGCTCCAAAAATTGAATTTGCACATTGTTGTAGAATTAAATTTGTGTTGCACATATTTTCTTGAAATGCACTATTGAAATATCTTTATCTAGCCATCAATTATCCTACAGTGACAGGTATTGTGAAGATAAATTGCAGCCGAAAAAGATCTAAAACTGGTTTGGAGTCAAGCAAGCTTTCAAATGTTGCTACAACCGCTCCAAAAGAAGAGAAATTGCAGAACAATATCCACATCATTCAGGTATAGCAGATTCCTCAAATCAATAATCATTAGTGTAACTTGCAACTGTGTTTTGTTTGTAAGTTCTAGTGTTTGTTTTGGTACTTGCATATGTTTTTTTGTACACTACCAAAATTGAAATTAAGTTGAATTGTACATTGTATGTGGATGCATTTTCGGCTGAGACTGACACCACTCACCTTTTATGTTTGAATCTGCTGAAAAATGCTTGTAAAGTGCGGAGTTGCAAGAACCCCTCAGTTTGATTGAGTCATTGTACTTGGTCCTACCTGCACAAGGATGCCTTAAACTGTCCTCACCATGTCTAATATAGAAGAACATTATATTTTTTGAATACTCTAGTACATACAGTTGTAGATGATTCAATCACAATCAACAAAGATATATTCCAAACTATCATTAATCAACTGTTGAATTTGAAAGATAAAGATGAAGACGCACAACACAGGAATCAACATTTTGAAATAGTGCTTGTTCAGGATAACCCTTTGTTTGAAGATGTTTCCTATTAGCTGCCATAAAATAATAAAATCATGTCAAATGTACTACCTCTTCAATGTCCTTAAAGTCCTTAAAAAAGGAGGCAAATGGAGGATTTGTGTGGACTACTGAGAGCTCAATAAAGCAACCAAGAAGGATCACTTTTCTCTCCCATTTATAGACCAAGTACTAGATACATTAGCAAGGAACAAGTTTTTCTCCTTCTTGGATGGGTTCAGTGGTTACAATCAAATCCTCATTCACCTAGCTAACCAGGACAAGACAACATTCACATGCCCATGGGGCATTTATGCATACAGAGTGCTCCCATTTGGACTCTCTAATGCCCCAGCAACATTTTAGAGGGAAATTCTAAGTATCTTCTCTGATTTTATAAATGATCAAATGGAAGTCTTCATGGATGACTTCACACCCTATGGCCAAAATTTTGATCAAGCATTGAACCATCTTGAACTAGTCTTAAAGAAATGTATTGAGATGAGCTTATGTATGAGCAATGAAAAATGCAGAATGTTAATTGAAGAAGGCATCATTCTTGGACACCATATATCAGAAAGGGGAATTGAGGTTGATCAAGAAAAAGTTTCAGTAATCAGAACACTGCCACCACCTACCAAACAAAGAGATGTGAGAAGTTTCCTAGGGCAAACAGGATACTACAGAAGATTTATTGAAAGTTATAGCAGGATTGTTGCACCAATGTTTTCCCTTCTCACAAAGGACACATAATTCATATGGTCAAAACATTGTATGCTATCATTTGACAAACTAAAAGAGAAAACAATTACAGCTCCGGTACTCCAAGGATCAAATTGCGCACTCCCATTCCACATCCACTCAGATGCATCAGATAAGGCCATTGGATCTGGCCTTGGACAAGAAAGAGACAAGAAGCCCTATGCTATATATTATATTAGTAAAAATTTGGCAGGGGCAGAATTAAATTATACTGTCACAGAGAATGAATTTTTGGTTGTCATACATGCCATTAACAAGTTTAGGCACTACATAACTGGTTACCAAGTTTTTTTCCATACAGACCATTCAGCAATAAGGTATCTCATGAACAAACCTAATACAAGTGCTCGAATCATTAGGTGGCTACTACTCCTACAAGAGTTTGACATCACAATTTTGTACAAGCCACGCAAACACAATGTAGTGGCTGACTTTCTATCTAGGCTCACCCATGGACAAGACAGTGAAGTGGTGAATGAGAGTTTTCCAGATGAGCATCTTTTTGCAATCTCCACAAGGATCCCATGGTTTGCTGACATAGCAAACTATTTAGTGACTGGAAAATTCTCAGCACATTATACCTACAAAGAAAAGAACAAGGTCATAAGACAAAGTGCCACTTACACATGGATAGAGGGAATTCTCTTCAAAAAAGGACCAGATCAAATACTCAGAAGATGCATTAGAGAAGATGAAGTGCATGACATAATGCATGCCACTCACAATGAACCATGTGGAGGACACTATGCTCCAAAGAGGACATCCCATAAAATTTTGCAAACTGGGTATTATTGGCCAACACTCCACACGGATGCTTATGACTACATTTCACACTGTGATGACTGCCAAACAATGGGAAGCCAACACAAAAAAAAATGTCTCTCCATCCACAAATATCCTTGGAGGCATTCGAAAAATGGGGATTTTATTTCGTTGGTCCAATCAACCGATAGTCAAATCAGAAAAGCTACATCCTAGTATGCACTGACTACCTTACAAAGTGGATTGAGGTAGCAGCACTTGCTACATCAAATGAGACCAATGTGGCAAAATTTTTCACTGAGAAAATATTTCACAGGTTTGGAGTACCAAGAAAGCTAGCTTCTGATCAAGGCCCACAGTTTACATCAAACCTCATAGAAGACTTGCTAAGATGAAATAAGGCAAAGCACAGACAGTCCTCCTCCTATCACCCTCAAGCTAATGGTCAAGCTGAGGTAACCAACAGAGAGTTAGAGAGGATTTTGACAAAGACAGTCCAACTCCACAAAAGAGACTAGGTAGACAGACTGAGTGAGGCAGTTTGGGATTATAATACCACATGGAAGACAACAACAGGCTTCACACCTTATGAACTAGTTTATGGAAAGAAAGTTATGCTGCCAATTGAATTTGAAATAAAGACATTAAGAATTGCAGCACAGTTAAATATGGAACTTTCTGAAATCCAACAGGAACACATGCTACCATTAAATCAACTGGATGAGTAGCGCCAACAAGCACTTGCCCATACTGAAATCATCCAACAGTAAAGAAAGAAGTGGCATGAAAAACACATCAAGGAGAAAAAGTTCAAGGAAGGTGACTGGGCACTACTCTATGACTCCAAGTTTCACACATTCAAGGGAAAACTAACAACCAGATGGCTCGGACCTTACATAATTCAAAAGATATATGAAAATGGAGCTGTAAGGATTATTACAATTGACGAAGAAGAGTTTCCCATGATAGTAAATGGACATAGGCTAAAACTTTACAAGAAGCCACAGTCAAAGGAGGAGTTCACACGGGTGCTCTTCCAGCAACAACTAATGCTGATAGAGAACATGGAAAATCTTTGAAATCCAGTTCATAAAAAAAAAGAGAAAAAGAAAATGAAAATGAAAAAAAAAAGAATGAAAAAATGATTAAAAAAAAACATGAAAAAATAAGAAAAATGAAAAATACCGAACTACAGAAATGATACAATCAAGGTAACCCCAAGTAAAATTGCAAGCATCATACAACCCCATGAAGAACTAGCCAATATCCTGTAGATAAATCAAATCAAGAGAGCTAGGTATCGATATTCAAGCGAGCCAGTCATGTATTCAAGTCAACCAGCAAAGGTATCGAGCACTACAGAATTCAATCAAGCAACCACTTTATTCAAGCAAGCCTGCCATCTATTCAAGGGAGCCTACCATTATTCAAGCGAGCCTGACATATACTCAAGTGAGCCAGCCATATATTCAACAGAACCATCACTACAGAAAACAAATTAGTAAATCTATGCAGTGCATCAGGACAAAGTCAAATCATAAAAGGGCACAAAAATCAAAACCAGTCAGATGCAGCATTTTAAAAGGAACGAAAAGAGAAAAAGCAAACACATGTAACTACAGACATGCCGAAAATAACTACATACATGGCAAAGATATACTATAGACTCCGGCGCACACGAAATCAGGCCACATCAAGCACTCAGGTATGCTAAGCATACCAAGGTAATCTTTAAATATCTTTGTTTTATTTTTGAGGTCAAATCATCAACCCACAAAAAGGTTATTTCTAAAGTTGAGGAAAGCTTATATGTTCATTCAGCGGCATGGTTCAGAATGACCTCAATGAATCATGATTACCACCTAAGTCATGTCAGGGAATGATAAACTCAGATCTGGCTACCGTATTCCCCAATGATCAGAGCAAAATGGGCAATATACAATGATGAAATGAAATGCAGGGCTCAATTATGGTAAATAATGTGTAAGGTGGAAGGTACGTGTCAAATGATCGGGATAAGTGGAGTAAAATAGTTAAATAAGGTGGCATAATCTACAGAAAGACCCAATTTTGCAAATACAAGCTTTCCAGAAGAAGGTAAATTGAAAGTCGCGTTGGAACTTTGTAACAAGCTTCCTTCGAACCTATGAATCGATCTTGGCTAGTGAGGTAAGTCAGCCACACCCAAACGTTTCATTTTGCTGATTATAGTAGAAAATCCAAGGATGACAAAAGGGTTCAAAAAGAGCGAACCAGATGATCACCGAGCCATTTATGAAAACCCAAGGATTATATCTATCCTCTGTAAAGCGGGCTGGATGCCCTTCATCTCCTAGTTGAGAGGATTTGACACAGAGGTGACTTTGTAATTCACAAGAAACGTAAAGCATATCAAGGAATAATAGTTCGTCGCCTGAGTCAGAGGAATTCGTATCAGGCTGGATGAGTAAGCCATTGCAAAATACACAAGGCTACCAATGGGTCTACATTGGGCCAAGGAAGACAGGGAAGCCAACCAGACTGCAAAGGCAGTTTTCTTTGGACCTGAAGAGGCTTATGAAGAAGACAAAAAAGGAGTTAAGAGGGTCACTATGCCAGCACCTTGGGATGAAGTAGCTGCTATCGTTCAGAAATATATCATGTGTATAGGAAGTCTGAGCTATGTGCCTCTCTTCCACTTTCAAATTCTGGATCTTCTGAGGCATAGGATCCACATCACACCGAACAACAACATTAGCATCCCTTATTATCTTCTCCTATATCTAAGAGAAATGAGCAAGAAATTCATTGAAGGAAAAGAGGATGCGTTAGCTCACCATGGGCTAATCAAGTTGATAATTCGTGAAGAGTTAACAGTGCAGGTCCTAGAGCTTTCGTGGGAAGAATTTATGGTAATCTCAACCGAGGATGTACAGAGGATGAAGGGTATACCTACTATCAGCATACCCCTAGCTTTTGGACCAAAAGACAAGACCGCTTCTACCTCATGGGCTAAAAAAAAATCGACTTGGACAGTGTGGCTGATACCCTGATAAAAATTAAGGATTCAAGAGATAGGTCCCGCCAAAAGGAATCGGGGGTTTCTACCAGCGAGCAAGGGCCAAAGTGGCGAAGCAAGAGATTTACGCAGCCACCAAAAATCAAGCATACAAAGGAGATAGAAAGGGAGCCCAGCCCCATTATTCAAAATCTATCTGATGATGAGGATCTCAGTATAGAGCAGGAGGATCTGAATTCACCAGAAAATTCAACTACCCCTGAAGAGCAGACTACACCAAGAGAGCAGAATGCACCAGAAGAACAATGTGCCTTCCAATGGGACCCTACTGATCAACATGAAAATCGGGGAGTCACTGAATAGCTCGCGGAGGCATAGGAAGAACTAAAGAAACTCAAAGGGGAGTTGGAAATATTGAATATTGAAGCAAAGACACAGAAAAGCCAGCCAATTTCTCCATTGTTTGTGCACGAAAAGACACAAATTTTGAAAATGTACCACACGGGAGAGTTAAAACTGGCAGAACAATAGAATGCAGCATTAAGGGGGGAATTGGACCAGACACAAGGGGAGTTATCCCAAAAGGAATAGAAGATTCTCTAGCTGAAGGACACCCTGGCGACCACTACAAAAATATACGATGGGATATTGGAACTCAGACCTCCATTAGAGATCTATGCTGTATATCTGAAAGAAAAATGAGGCAAATTCCAGCTCCAAAGGTTAAAGCAGGGTCTCCCATTAGAAATAAACTCCTATAAAGAATTCATGGATACATCCCTAAGCTCCACAGAGCTAGAGAAGGATCAGCTATGTGAATTTTTCTTACACAACCTAGTAGTTCCAAGCTCGCCCAATTGGTCGCCCAATCCCTACATGGGCGATTTCCAGTTAAGGGCACTGCGTTCATGGAAGAATCATGAGATTGAGAGAGCACAAGATGCCCATATTTACACCATAGAGAAGTGGCACAATCCACTATGGATCAGGGCAGAGGCGACTCACCCTGAGAGACTAATTCAGGACCACAGGACCCTCACCACTGATGAGGAGATAATCACTATTCTCCTTAAAAAGCAACAGGAGGCCATGGCACACTTTGATGTTACTCTCCAATGCACAAGCATAGAGGTTCATGAAGCCATTGATGAAAGATGGCGTAGGATAGAAAATGATCTAAAGAGGAGGGAGCCCCACTCTGGTCTTATACTAGAAGCTACTCTCGTCAAAGCTAAGCTATACAGAGAATCATTAATCAAGAATCAGCTCAGCTGGATTGGCATGTGTGATGAACCTACAATAAGTAATTAATGAAAACACATGAAATAGCAGAAATAACAGAACTCATAATCACTTTTATATTGATCGCGGGCCACTTCGAGGGGGAAACCTCCTTTGAGCAAGCTCAATACAAATAACTTCATGGTACCTTCATTGGTCTCAACACAAACTTATATACTAAGTCTAGGCGCCAATACCATGGGTCAATACCATGTGTCAATACAAACCATGGGTCAATACAAAATATGGATCAACAATTACTACGGGACAAATTACAAAGCATATGCATATAACAACAATAATACAAACTATAGATCAACAAATACTACGGGATGACTTACAAAGCATATGCGTCCAACAACAATATACTAACAAAGTAAATAGAAGGGTTGACATGGGTTCCTAACATCCCCTCTCCCTTAGAAAAAGCTTTGTCCTCAAAGCTTTAGATGTGGAAATTGATGCAGAATCTGAAGGAGTGGTTCCCCTGTAGCATCCTCGGGTTGCATTATGGCCCACTGATGCCTGTTGAGTTTCAGGGAGGATTGCTTGGAAGGATGTAGACAAAGAAGGACCATATCAACTCGGTGAAAAGTGCACTCAGAATGGTGCTGATCGGCTTGTTGTTTCAGTCGAATTCTTGCCATGTGAAGATTGTCCGGTAGAATGAGAAGAATTTGATCATGGTTTCGAAGAACCGAGTCAATTTCCTGAACTGGGGAGATGCTGAGTGTATGGAAGAAGAAATGGCAGTGCCTATCCATAAACTGCTTCATATGGTGTCCTTTTAGATGTGGTATTGTACCACTGGAGCACTTCTAGGAAATCCATAGAAATAGCTGTCCACATCTGTGTAGGGATCGGTAAGGGTTCGAGCAGTCTTGAAAGGAGTGTTGTTTCACCAATGTTGACCTGGAAAGTATCACACTCAACCACCATCTGGTGAATTTTCATTTTCAGTCCCTGCCAAAAGAAGTTACATTGTTCGCGGTCATAGGTTTTGAGGAACCCAGAGTGCCCTACCAATGAAGAAGCATGGAGTTCATAGAAGAGATAGCCCTGTTGAACAAATTGCAACCAATTTGGAACAAGTAGAGAAATAGTTGTAAGAGAAACTGGGTCATCAAATTGGCGAGAAGGAGCATCTGCCACCATATTATCCTTACCCTTCTTGTAAGTGATCGCATAGTCATAACTCATGAGTTGGATAACCCATTTCCAATGTGCTGGTGAGGAGACCCATTGTTCCAGAAAATGTTCCAGACTCTGGAGATCAATCTTGAGGCAAAAATAATTTCCTAATAGGGATGGCTGCCACTTCTATACTGCATGCAAAATAGCCATCATTTTTGCTGAGATGTAGATGTGTCTAAATTCTTACCGGAAAGGTCTCTTGAAGGCGGCAAGCCCACTGGTGCAACAAAGACACCTACATATTTATCCAAGGAAGTAGTGGAGACTATTGGTGGTTGCATCTGAATGGAATGGAGCTAAGCGATGACACCATGCGAATTCTTCTTAAGGATATTTTCCAGGTGATGTGAACTGATGATGCGGAGAGACCCTTGTTGTAATCCCATAACTTTGTGTTGTGTCCCATTGACTGAAAACTGCATCCAAAGTTCAGCAAAATCCCATAAGATAGGGCCAAGTGTGCATAACCATTGAACGCCCAAAACCACATCACATCCACCTAGGGACAAGGAAAACATGTCAGAGCACAGGTTATAATCTTCCAGAGAGATACGCACATTGTGATACTTACCCTTGCAAGGTAAGGTTCCCCCATTGGCAACCATGAATTCAAATTTGGAGCAAGGATGGACAAAACAATCAGCCTGTTTGGCGATCCAAGGGTCAATGAAGTTATGAGTGCTGCCAGAATCAATGAGTATTGTAAGAGGAAGCTTCTTGAAGTAACCACTGACCTACATTGTTTGGGGGGTGGTGACGCCGGATAAAGCATGGAGAGATATCTCTGGGTGGTCGTCTTGAGATGGAAGGTCAATAGGCGGCTCCTGAATGTCGATCTAATCATCTAGTGTATCTAGAGCCTCTTCACCAACTTCAGAGGCTCGTAGAGAATCCACATCCAAGAGATAAAGCTTTTTTTGAACACATCTATGTCCCCGAGTGAATTTTTCATCACAATTATAACAAAGCTCTTTTTCTCTGCGTGCCTGCATCTCTGTTCCAGACAAATGCTTGATAGGAGTTGGTCGAGCAGTTGGCGGGATGGGAGGTCGTTGAGAACCCATATTTTGGAAGGGAACAAAAGTGGGTTTGGAGCATTGTTGGGAAACAATCTTATCTTCTGCCAACTTAGCCAACCCCAGGGCTTCCATCATTGTGTCGGGACAGAACATTTTGACCTCTGGGCGGATTTCATCCTTAAGACCACTGATAAAACAACTTCTGTAGAAGTCATAAAACAATCCTTATATGTGGTTGGCTAGTTTCTCAAATTTTGTCTGATACTCTCACACAGTGCCAATTTGACGAAGTTTAGTGAGTGCTCCGGTGAAGTCATCAAAAGAACTAGGACTAAATAGTTGCAAAAGGAGTTGGCAAAAATCTGTCCATTTTGGCTCGTCATGAGCCTTGATGTACCAACGGTACCATTGAAGGGATTCTTGTTCCAAATGAAAGGATGCAAGTGGAAATTTTTGGACATCAAAATTATTATGCAGACTAAAATACTGTTCTGCACAATAGATCCATCCAATTGGATCAGTACCATTGAAGCGAGGAAATTCAAGCTTCGGACCGCGAAAAGTGTTGGAAGAAGAGAACCCATTGGCTGCAAAAGATTCTGGTTGTCGGTTATTGTTCATGGTTGAATGCCAAAGATGGAGGCTGAGAAATTTTTCATCTAGATCTTGGAGTTTGGTTTGGATGGCTACAAGTGCTTCCTCCATGGTTTCTGCTCCTGTGCTGGTGACAACCATAACCAGGAGTTTTTTTTTTTTGGGGGGGGGGGTGGTGGCAAAATGGATAGAAAAACACAAACAAAATCTTGTTTAGTAAAGAAAAATTTGGATTTGGAAAAAACTCGGATGGGTAATTGGGGTTTGACTAGGCTTTGGACACTGTCGAAGTGATAGGGAAACAGAAAAGGAGGATTTCAGAAGCGGGGTGAAAGAATGGGAAAATTTGGCAAAGAGGGACAAAGAATCATAATTAGGAAAGGAAATCTGTGGTAAAATTTGAAGGTGATTGGGTAAAATCTGAGGAAGTTATGGAAAACCCTAAAAATAGACAAATGTGGGATATCGGGCTTTGGGATAGGGTCCTCAGGAATGAAATATGCAGAATGGGATTACAAGGTTTCACGGGAAGTTTCAAGGGAAACGAAGTGAAAACAAGGGAGATATGGAGAAAAAAATGAATGGAGCTGCTACGGCACGGAAGGGATCTGAAACAGATAGATCGGCTACGGCGTGGAAGTGATCGGAAACAGAGGAATCTGAAACGACATCGAATGGATCGAAAATGGTTGGATCTGAAATAGATCTGAAACAGCTGGATCTGGAATAGATTTCAGAATGGATCTAAAATGGCTGGATCTGAAATAGATCTAAAATGGCTGGATCTGGAACAACTTTCAGAATGGATCTAAAATGGTTGGATCTGAAATGGCGCGGTAGTGATCGGAAACAGTTCAACTGAAAATAGATATGGACCCCAGGTATGTGCGGCTTCCTAACAGTTCATGGGTTTCACTCGGCCACCAATGATGTCTGACGACTTGCGTATTGGGGCAGTACCCCTCACTCCACAGCTCAGGTAAAACTGATAACCACTTTGCCACAAACGATAGCTCTTGGTTTACCTCACGGGTGGGAACTAGTCAATCAGGTAGGGGTCGTTGCCCTTTTCACTGGCAGGTCCTCTCAATGGGCCAGCTACTTTGGGGTTCCTAAGGTACTCCTCACAATGTGTTTTAGGGCTTATGCCCAAGTACTTCCCATAGTTAAGCGGATAGGGATTATTCCCAAATTCGAAGCTACAACAGATGCGGAAAAAAAAAAGAAAAAAAAAAGGGCAGAAATTCCACCTAACGAGCCCAAGAAAGTGCTCTGATACCAGATGTGATGAACCTGCAATAAGTAATTAATGAAAACACATGAAATAGCAGAAATAATAGAACTCAGAATTACTTTTATATTGATCGCAGGCCACTTTGAGGGGGAAACCTCCTTTGAGCAAGCTCAATACAAATAACTTCACAGTACCTTCATTGGTCTCAACACAAACTTATATACTAAGTCTAGGCACCAATACCATGGGTCAATACCATGTGTCAATACAAACCATGGGCCAATACAACATATGGATCAACAATTACTACGGGATGACTTACAAAGCATATGCGTCCAACAACAATAATATAAACTATGGATCAACAAATACTATGGGATGACTTACAAAGCATATGCGTCCAACAACAATATACTAACAAAGTAAATAGAAGGGTTAACATGGGTTCCTAACAGCATGAAGCTAAATCCCCCATTTTTCCTTCCCCTAGTTATTGAAGAGCAAATTAATGAGGAAGAAGAGAAAAGAGCTTGGGCTAAGGATGACCAGAGCATGGTTTACTACAGGAAGGCAGGGACCCCTAGGGTAGTCGCATGGGATATCAGAGAAGTTATTGAAGAACTGAATATGTCACCCAAGGATGGGTGAATCCTTCAAGCATGGGGGAGATGATAAGCCTGATTAATAGGTATCCTAATAGCCTTTTTGCCACAATAAAACACAACATAAGATGAAGGAAATACACTTGTTTTGTGGGTTAATGATTTACTTTGATTATTCAATGAAGATGTTTTAAGATTATTCTTTTTTATGATTAGAAGACGTTTTTATAAACTAATACATGAAAATGAGTATGCTTGAGCAAGCGCAGGTACACTAAGGGACAACACGCAAATCTAGTTGAGAGACTGAAGGACCATACAAGGCTCAACACTCTTTTTCCCTGACTTATAGAGAAGGACTCATGTTCAACAGGATCAGAAATTAAAGCAAGTAGTTAGGTTAGAATTTGAGGCATATATATATGGACCTCTCGGCTAGCGAGGGGATCCTGTTGCTATTTTGTGGAATTAAGTTTACATTTTATTGCTGAAGATAATTGGTGTTACAGACTATTTCTGAACCATGAAGTTATTATTTTAATGAAAAGACCGATGCTATTTTCCAACCTGCGTTTATAAGTTTCCTATACTCATGAGTACGGGTTGGAGAGGGCCCCTCCAACACATAGATCAGGAGCTTTACTTTGTTTTCAAGTATTTTCCATTTATGCTGTGAATTGATTTACTTCTTATCGTGTATGAAGTTACCTTGATGGCAATGGAATAGTATGGTTTTATTTCAGTTAAAAGATTATTTTTGTTCAACATATTTTATGTAGTTGATCAACGCTCATTCTGTAGTTCGGTAGAACGCGTTCTGTAGTCCTATAGCTGCGTTCTGCGCACAGATATTTTGACATTTGTTTTCATATATTTTCATATCGGTTCTCAGGCAATGATTCAGATCCAGAAAGCTCATGCATATTTCTTCTATTATATTTAGATCATAGAGATTAATTATTTTCAATTCATTGATTTAATGATCATCACTTCTTAGTGTTTAATCCAAATAAATAAAGATTGGTTAATTCGTAGCATTAGATATTTGCATTCTGAATTTAGTTTTTAGCATTTGAATATTTTATATCAGACTTCTAGTATTATGCACTTGGGTTACAACATTTGATTCCTAGATTAGAATCCCAGCTTTCAGTCTTTTATTTCTAGAATAAATTTTCCAAGTTTCAACAATTTAATTCGTAGTATAGATTTATTGTTTTCAACAATTTAATTCTTAGTGTAGATTTATTGCTTTCAGTATTTTAAAACTTCTTAACATAGGGACTTGTCATTCATATATTTACAATCTTTTCAGCGCGCCTTCTTGTTATAGCTTGAAATGACACCTCTCCGTCCGTGACAACACTTGTTTCCCTTGGTCGCATGACAACACTTCTTGAGATCAAGTTCAGTCACACAACATGACATTTGTGGATGGAGGAGTCATTTGGGACACTAAAAATGGTTGCAATTACCTCATTCTTGACCCATTTGATGTATATGACCCTTGGGAACATTTTTCCAGACCAAACCATCTCTTGAAAATGAGCAGAAAAGCCTGTTTTTGGCCATTTTTTAACATGAGCGTGACTCCACTGTTGAAATAGTAGCGCTCAAACCCTTTTGAGCGTGACTCCACTATTGAAATAGTAGCTCTCAATTCCATGTGTACGCTACTTTGTCTACTGTAGAGTAGCGTACACCCCTGTTTTGGTCAAAATCTCAAAATTTTGGGAAGTTAAGTTGGTTGGGGAACCTCCTACTCGGTTATAACTTCTTTTCCTCTCCTTCACTGACTATATAAGGAGGGTCGAAGGGCCATGTGGGGGACTAAGCCCAATTACAAAGTTATGCTAGAGGACTGGAGACCCTCATCCCCTTCTCTTGTGCTTCAGTTTTGGTAAACCCTAGCACAGTTGATTAGAGGCTGGAGTCCTTGGAGAACAGAAGCAGGAGACCTTGAATCTAGGTTTCATGAAGTGCCAAGCTTGAAGGAAGGTATAACTTTATGTACTTGCTTTCATTCATCAATAAAGATCAGACGTTCTTTCCTTTCCAAATATGACCTATTAATGTGTCTTAGATTCGATTACTGTTTAATTATAGTTTGATGTCTTGTTATGTCATGGATATCAGTCTTATATATGTAGTCAAATGTGTTTGAGAAAGGTATCAAGTTGTTTTGCAGGTCTGGGCATTGCGACACTGGATAAGCATTGAAGAGCGAGGGAGGCAAAGCTAGGATCAACCTTCTGAATAAGGTGCCTACATATCTAAACCCTAATCTCTTCATTTATTTGTTGTACTTGCAGAATGCTTGTAAGTCTATCTTTATCACCGTAAGTTGGTAGTTTCTCCCCTGAACTATAGGTGCATTTTCCCCACAACAGAATGGCGACTCCGCAGGGGACAGCCTAACTGCTTAGGGGTATCCAAGGTCATTTCTTCAGTCTTATTTGACGGTATTTGTTCATTTTATTGATTAGCATCAGTTAGTAGGCTCTATTTGACCCTCCTTGGCTCTTACAGACCCTTCCCAGCCCTTGCAAACCCTTGTGGACCCAGGTGTGGTGGTTTTAACCCCATTTTTCCAACTTTTTCCACCTGTATGCTACTGTTTGTACCACATAGTAGCATCCATACACTACTTTTCCTCTACACAGTAGCGCCCATCCTGCTATGGGCACTAGTTTCCTTCATACACAGTAGCGCTCAAAATTTGGGTTTGATTTTTTTGAGTTTTTGGGTTGTGGACCCAAATCTGGGGGCTATGGCTGCATTTTTTGGCGTCCCTGATGACCCTAGGTCTGATTTAAACCACTGTAAGTGGTCTCCCATCCTTGTACTGATCCTACATTCATGATTTGAACCTCTTTTGATCAATTTGGGCTTGTTTGGAAAGTTTTGGGGTTTGTTGACCCAAGTTGGGGGGTTGTGGACCTGTTTGGTGTTTTGTACCCTAATTTGAGTCTGACTGAACTTGCTTGCCCCATTTCCACTGGATTTGAAACCTCTTGAGTCTTCTTGACCCTGTTTGTATCTATTTGAGTGAAATTTCTCTTTTAGGTTGGTTTCTTATCCTCCCTTATGCTTTTAGTTTTTCTTTTGTAGTGAAAGCTCAAGTGTTTTGGCTGTTGTTCAAGACCTTGTTTGCATTGTTTATGTGCAGACCTGACTTTACCAAACCATACTTCTTCGTAGGTCATTTGCTTCATTTGGGTCTAAAAGTAGTTTTCATACTCTTTTCCCAGTGGTTGGCATGCTTACATCAATAAGAATTTGAAAGTCATATTTGGTAGCTTTTACTGTTTCATAAAGAGAACCTGAAAGTTTTTTTGCTTTGCTTTGATAGTAGGTTAGTTTCAGTTTTGTTTCTTACCTTTGAAAAGCATAAAGAATTTTGATTCATTTTCTGAATAGAGTACCTTGCAAGTGGCTTAAAAGATTTTAGAGTGCTTTGCATTAAAAAGAACAAGTTTTCTTTTGCATACCTATTTGCTTGAGTAGCTGCATTCTTAGGTTTATTTAGACTTCATTTTTACCTTTTTTGCATTCAAAATATTAAAAATTGCATTTGCATATGCATTCTAGATCAGAATTTTAAGACTTGCATTGAAAAGAAAAGATTTGTTTGGTGGTAAATATTTCATTTTCAGTACTTTATCTCTATTATAACCACTCTCACACACCCACTACCTTTTTGAGTAAGAAAGTAACATTTAAAATGAACTCTAATAAAATGTACTAACAACATTTTCTTTTCTAGGTTTCACTACACCAACTAGTCTTGGTTAGGATCTTGGGTTTAAAACACCTTAAACCACCCAAGATCACGCATTACCCAAAAATCGTAGTTCGACTATCACAGGTAAACCCACTTCATTCAAAGCTTTCCTGGGATCTATGCAGTAGGTCTTGTGAGATCAGATTGTTGGGAATACTCCTCCTACTTTCTGTTTCGAGCATATACCAGGATTGGATCGCGTTTGGGGACTCTTTTGAGTTTCGGGCTTAGTTACCCTGCCCACGCCTTCTGATTCGACCAGCGACTGTTCCCCCAGGATTTTTCGGTGTTGTGGTATCCTTAGTATCTGACCATAGGTTCATACACAGGTGACAGCGCAGGGTATATTTGCTGTACCTAGGACAGACGTGGGAGGAAATCCCTTGCAGGTCTTTGGGAGGGCGGTTGGGTGATTCCAGCGCTTGCACCCTTAGTCATTGTATTGCGGACCCCGGGTAACTATCCTTCATCCTTTGTTGATCTGTTATGGGCCCTCATCATCCCAGACTCTTCTTCGGAAGGCATCTGTTTGCCTGGTTTGATTTACCTAGGACCTTTTTAGTGGTGTGCTCTTTGTGCTACTTGTTTTAGTTTTCCTTAGAGAACTTCTTGTTCATTTGAGCAGGAAACTATGTCTAGCATTCCGGCGAGTGCCAATCAAGGTACCCCTGTTCCAGGGGATCCTTGTGCTATTCCATTCATTGGAAACATTGGTACTCCCTTAATGGCTACTCTAAATCTTCCTGGATTCACTATTGGGATACTGGTTTGGTTGTTTTCCACTCCGAATGCCTTGCATGCTCCTAACGCTTCTTTTGTGAGCACCTCAAATCAAGAGCATCAGAACCTTGTGCCTCCTTTTCCAGTAACATCTTCTCCTCCTCCTTCTACCTCATGTGGCGAAAGTAGCAATACTAGTAGCCAGCAGTCTAAAAGGAATAGACAGAGGAAGAATGGGAAGAAGATGCCAAAACAAGGGGGCAGCAACCCAGCCTCTATATGCTGGGGGCAAGCACCCTTCCTCTGCAAGTCATGCAGGGGGCACCTACCCAGCCTCTGGAGGTCATGCTGGGAGAAAACTTTTAGTCACTGAAAATCATATTGAAAGTTTGTCTTCAACCACTGTTAGTCATGTTGAGGACACGTCATTGATCACTGCTAGTCATATTAATGACAAGTCACCAGTTCCTGTGAGTCATACTGGAGACACCAGATCAGCCACTGCAAGTCATGCTGAGGGAGTTGACATTGTCGACAAACCAAACAAACAGAAGCTTAAGTTCCCTTGTAAGTTTTGTGAGGGAGATCACCTTACTTACTTGTGCCCTGTACTTCCAAAAGTGCAAAAAGTGTGGTCCTTAGTTCAAAAGTCTTCTACTTCTGAGCAACCAGCCACTGCAAGTCATGCTGGGGGCAAGCTATCAGCCAATGCTAGTCATGCTGAGAGTACTGGCGTTGTAAAGGAGTCTAAACCTATAGGACGGAAACCAAAGTTCCCTTGTAAACTTTGTAAGGGAGATCACCTTACTCACCGATGCCCTGCCATTCCAGAGGCATGAAGAGTGTGGTCCATGTCTGAAGGAACCTCTGTTCGTGATTTTTCTATAGATTCCCTGCAGTCAGATCAACCTTTGGTTGATAAAGTGGTTGAACCAATGCAATCTTTGGTCGACCCCACTCTTCCTTCGGAGAGTGAAGTGATCGAATCGATGCAATCTTCGATCGATCCCATTAGTCCTTCGGAGATTGATGCACCTACTGTTGAAGTCTTCTACATTACCAGTTTGGATATTCCTAAAAAAGGGGGCACTTCATCTGTGCCATGTGAACCCCTACCAAGCCCTAGGATTGTTCTTTGATTGGAATAGTCTAGCCGAGCCTCGTCTTCCTTCTTCGACACCTTTCCAGATAAAGGTTGATATCGGGAACCATACGGTTGATCGATGCATCGTTGATGAAGGTGCTTCTGTTAGTATATTATCCGCTTATCCTTGGAGAGATTTGGGTTTCCCTAATGTTATTCCATCTGTTAATTGGCCGTTGACCTTCGATAGAAGACCTAGTGAACCGATCAGATTCCTCCGTCAAGCACCTGTTACCTTGGGTGGAAAAATAGTCTTAGTTGATTTTATGGTTCTAAAGGACCCTGTGGAATTTGATATGATCCTCGAGCGTGATTACACTTATGCTATGCATGCTGTGGTGTCTATGCTTTTTCGTGTGATGCATTTCACTCATAACGAAAACATTGTCACCATCGACCAACTTGCAGTCGTTGATCCTCCTTATTACCCAACTGAAGACTAGTCTGATCCCTCGTCATTAGGCACTACTATGTCACATGGGACTTATGTGGCATATTGTTCCTTGAGTTCAACTGCTACTGAGAAGAAGTCTCTGATTTCATGCTTACCTTCTCGGGACTTGGTCCCAACTTTTGACCAAGTGACACCTCCATCTGAATGTTTAGATATGTGTTCTATCTAGGATGATATACTTCCTTCCGATGAAGTTTTCCTAGAGTCCATAGTACAGTCTGCCATTCATTTGGATGTCGATCCAGTAGCAATTATGTCCAGCCCCGATTTGACCTTAAAGTCTGATCTTCCTACTGTTGAGTCTTTGGACTCTCCTATAGATCCGCAAATCGGTATTCCTACTGAGTTTGATTATGCTTCTAGAATTTTCAACTCCCGTGATGATGAATTTTTTTCTGCAGATTCCATCATGTCCTTCAACTTTGATCTTCATCCTGAATTTGATCTTGTTGATTGTAAGTCCTCGGGCTTGGGTACCATAGAGTCTTCATTTGAAAACTCTGCCTTGTTTATGCCTGTTGTTGATGATAGTGAAGTTGAAAGTATTTCTACCACAGTGACTTGTATCGGGTCTTTCCTTACATATGTTTTAGATATGATCCTGGTACTAATGTTCCTTGGAGACAGGATTCTTAGCTGGATGTATACTTGCTTAATGGTCATTTTCGACACCTTGTGCGGCCATGTCAGGTATATTCGGAACCTTGCATATAGGTTTAGGCTTCCCCGTTGTTATGTTGCATTTGAACCTTTTGCCATCCGAATTTGCCATAGGGTTGAACCTGTTGGATATTGGTGTGTTAGCCATCTCTTTATGCACCATGTACCAGTCCGACAGCAGAGCCTACCTAACATGTGTCACCCTAGCCAGCACCCTTATTCCATTCTGGTGCCCATGCTAAGTTTTTCTCATAGGCTCGGGAGCCTTTTTAGATTTACCGTGACTTTGAGAAGAATCCTCATATCTTTCTTCCTCGTATATTTCTGGCCATCCCTGATAAGACTCCCATCTTTATGTTCAAGTTGCATGTGCATCTGTTATGATCCCGCCTGCGCTAATGAGCTTGATGCCAGCTTCCACGCTTTTAGCTCGTTGTATAAGCCTCCATCTCCAATCTCATTTCCGCTAAGCCCTGTATCATTTTTCCTTCGCAGTTTGACACCTTTTACCTGGAGGAGACACACCCTGAGTGTCCTTATCTTGCTCATGTTCCTTGCATTAGGCATAGCTTTGTTCCATGCATTTGGAGCTAGTTTTGCATGTCCCTGACACTCATCTCCTCCCATGTCAATGTGAAAATCCTCACAGCAGATCTAAGAGATGATGTATCTCACAAGAGAATAATTATGATTAAGCAAGAAAATAGAAGAAGAGTGATACATGCAGTATAATGAGCAACAGAATAATATGGTACAGTAGAACTCAGATAGAAGCAATAATACTTCGGTCATCCTGAATTATTAATCACAAATGGACATATAAATAATACAATGCATGAGGAATTCGAATGCCTAAGGTGGCAATTCGAATTAGCCTTCATGGAGTGATCAAAGGATCACTGGAGTGTCATCGGAGCACAACTAGGTGTCCTCATGATCATCGGAGTGCAACTGGAAGTCTTCATCATCATCAGTGGAGTCATCAATGCTCAAGTAACTGTCAACCATCAGTCAAACTAACTCTGGTAGGTGTAACTGAGTGTAACTCAATGTAACTGAGTGTAACTGACTGTAACTCAATGTAACTGAGTGTAACTGAGTGTAACTCAATGTAACTGAGTGTAACTGACTGTAACTGAGTGTAACTGACTGTAACTGAGTGTAACTGAGTGTAACTGAGTGTAACTGAGTGTAACTAAGTGTAATTGAGTGTAACTAACTGTAACTGAGTGTAACTGAGTGACAACTGGACTGGTAGGTGAAGAAGGGCGAGTTGCTCCCTAAAATCAAGGAAGAAGGGCGCACTAAGCAACTGGAGGGCTAAAACTGAATAGTGAGAAGCTCCTGGGGGCTGGCTAACTGAGGGATAGGTGCTGGACTGATGACTGGGATGCATGCAAAATGCATGCAAACCCTAGAATGCATGCAAACCCTAAAAGGTGCATGCATGACTGAAAATGTAAATGATCAAAATACTGGTGGGACTAGGATGGAGTATAGGAATATCCTAACAGTCAAGCATTCTTCTTTTACTTCGAGCTCATTAAAAACAATAAGTAGGTTATGAGCATTTCTTCCACCTTTCCTTCGAGCTCATTAAAAACAGTAAGGAGGCTACGAGCATTCTTCTGCCTTCACTTCAAGCTCGTTAAAAATAGTAAGTAGCTTTCGGGCATTCTTCTTTTACTTCAAGCTCGTTAAAAACAGTAAGTAGGTTACAAGCAGTCTTCCACCTTTCCTTCGAGCTCGTTAAAAACAGTAAGGAGGCTGCGAGCATTTCTTTCACCTTCCCTTCGAGCTCGTTAAAAATAGTAAGGAAGTTGTGAGCATTTTCCTATCTCCTTTGAGCTTGTTAAAAACAGTAAGGAGGTCATGAGTTTACTTTTTCGGACTCGTTAAACCTTTACGGAAAAGATCCCTATGGAGTTCTTTTAAGCCCTTTTCAGACTCCTTAAATAGGAAAAGTTTGCCGAACATAGTTGTCTTTTCGGGCTCGTTAAAATAATTGAACCGACATCCACTTAGGTATAGAATTACCCCTTTTATGGGCCTTGGTGGATAATTTATGGAAAAGGTATACTCTAGGTATACTCTTGTATGCGCTAGAAGAGTTCTTCTTCCATCATTTTACACTTTTTCGGGGAAGGAGACTAATTTTACGAAAAAGAACCTTTGGAGTTGTATTTAGGGTTTTCAGACTCTCGAAATGTGAAAACACCAAGCGAGCATTCACCTACTTGGGCTCGATATAAAATCCACGGATAGGTGTATAGAGGACTGTTTAAGTTTTTCAACTCTATAAGTAAGAAAACACCGCCAAGCACATACCAATCCAAGTTCGATATAAAATCCACGGATAGGTGTATAGAGGACTGTTTAAGTTTTTCAACTCTATAAGCAAGAAAAAACCGCCGAGCACAGACCAATCCGGGCTCGATATAAAATCCACGGATAGGTGTATGGAGTTTTCTTCTAGGTTTTTCAGACTCCTTAAATATGAAAATACCATCGAGCATGCTTTAGTTCTTTGTCAAGCTCGTTAAAAATGAAAAAGGAAAGGGAAGGGAAGAATGTTAAAATATCTTTCAATATGATGGCATCAAGTCAACTATCTCCTTGAACAAAGCACCTGTTTTGAGTCTATCAAACACGTTGGGTTCTAGCATTGGCCTTAGGGTAAACCTGATCTCAGAGTTCCTACTCCTCCGTTTGGTTAGTCTTCCAATCATTTGGAGAATCTGTTAATGTATCCTACATTGCAGATTTGCATCATGGTCTCTTTGTGTTCAAAGCTGCCTAAGTCACTCTTGTGTCGTGCTCACTGTTCAAGGATATAACCTATGTCGGCCATTCTGCAATTTCTTTGACCTCATGTG
Organism: Larix kaempferi; assembly: GCA_027924585.1. NCBI lineage: Eukaryota > Viridiplantae > Streptophyta > Pinopsida > Pinales > Pinaceae > Larix > Larix kaempferi. Next base: position 22,108,809 of record BSBM01000173.1, on the reverse strand, counting down.
TCGGCCATTCCTTGGTGTCAGTATGTTTCATCATGTGTTTAGTCCTACTCCAAATCAGCTCATACCTTTTGAGTGTCCCTCGTGTTGGATGATGGAGGATGCATTAAGGCCTCCCTTCCAACAGGCTTCTTCCCATCGACTTCAACTCATTGTTCTCTGGGAATGAAGTTTAGAGTTTTGGTTAGTACCTTGGGGATTGCAGTCATTAGTGGCAGTTTCCCTCGCTATTGGATAGATGGGAATACATCAATGTCTCCTATCCGATAGATTCTTCAAGTGTTCGACGGCAAGACCATCTATTCGCACTTGCTTGAATGTACTAGGTACCTTGGGTTCCATTTTCATTATTGGTGGACACCCTCGCATTTGTTAACGGTATACATCAATGACCCGTAATCAAACGATACCTCCCATGTTCGACAACAACTCATTTATTCGCATGGATAGGTTTGTACCTTGGTTTGTTTTTGGATGAAGACCTTGGGATCCTCGATAGCATCACCTTATTTATGTTATCGCCCAAGTTGCGCAAGACTGAGCCACACTCTTTTTGGGCTCTTGATGAGACATAGATCTAGCTTGTTCTCTATGGCTATGTTCTCCAGTTTTGACATAGATCCACCTTGTATTTATGTGGCTATGTTTACATTTATGTTCCTCATGGATCCACGCTTGTATTCTAGTGGCCATGATATATACATTAGTATTTGGATCATTATTGTATCCTCTTGGAGGTCATGTTCCACCATTTGAACATGGACAGTTACCCCAAGGATAAGTTTGTCTGACATTGCCTTTGCTTTCAGGTACTTCATTTGAGCCTATGATTCTTGGTTTCTCCGTTCCTCCATGATTCAACTCTTTTTTATTTATAATGTATTTCGGCCATCATTTCCCGCACTCCGTCTGACCTCATACATTAGGAGGCATCTGTTATAGCTTGAAATGACACCTCTCCGCCCGTGACAATACTTGTTTCCCTTGGTCGCATGACGACACTTCTTGAGATCAAGTTCAGTCACACAACAGGACATTTGTGGATGGAGGAGTCATTTGGGACACTAAAAATGGTTGAAATTACCTCATTCTTGACCCATTTGATGTATATGACCCTTGGGAACATTTTTCCACACCAAACCATCTCTTGAAAATGAGCAGAAAAGCCTGTTTTTGGCCATTTTTTAACATGAGCACGACTCCACTGTTGAAATAGTAGCGCTCAAACCCTTCTGAGCGCGACTCCACTGTTGAAATAGTAGCACTCAATTCCATGTGTACGCTACTTTGTCTACTGTAGAGTAGTGTACACCCCTGTTTTGGTCAAAATCTCAAAATTTTGGGAAGTTAAGTTGGTTGGGAACCTCCTACTTGGTTATAACTTCTTTTCCTCTCCTTCACTGACTATATAAGGAGGGTCGAAGGGCCATGTGGGAGACTAAGCCCAATTACAAAGTTATGCTGGAGGAATGGAGACCCTCATCCCCTTCTCTTGTGCTTCAGTTTTGGTAAACCCTAGCACAGCTGATTAGAGGCTGGAATCCTTAGAGAACAGAAGCAGGAGACCTTGAATCTAGGTTTCGTGAAGTGCCAAGCTTGAAGGAAGGTATAACTTTATGTACTTGCTTTCATTCATCAATAAAGATCAGACGTTCTTTCCTTTCCAAATATGACCTATTAATGTGTCTTATATTCGATTACTGTTTAATTATAGTTTGATGTCTTGTTATGTCATGGATATCAGTCTTATATATGTAGTCAAATGTGTTTGAGAAAGGTATCAAGTTGTTTTGCAGGTCTGGGCATTGCGACACTGGATAAGCATTGAAGAGCGAGGGAGGCAAAGCTAGGATCAACCTTCTGAATAAGGTGCCTACATATCTAAACCCTAATCTCTTCATTTATTTGTTGTACTTGCAGAATGCTTGTAAGTCTATCTTTATCACCGTAAGTTGGTAGTTTCTCCCCTGAACTATAGGTGCATTTTCCCCACAACACTTCTTCTTGATTAGATAAACACATAGGATCTATACTAACACCCCAGCACAACGAAGACTATCCTCTAGAGCACATATAGTGTTAGCACCTCTTAATTTTGTACGTTCCCCAGATTGATAATTAAAGTAGGCTCCTGGTCTAGCTGCCCTCATTAGGAACCTATTCTAATAGCTCACCACTACCTTTTGTAGAATCTTCTCCATAGGAGGAATAGGGTAGTTATCCTTTTCAGAAGCTCTATTCAAATTTCTGAAATTGACACAAAGTCTGATTTCCCCATTCTTCCTCCGAACAGGTACTAAGTTAGCTATCCATTGTGTATGTCTGATAGGGAATATGATTCGATCTGTTAGTAAATTATCTAGCTCTTTCTTTACAAAGGGTTCCAAACTGGGATGCAACTTCCTTAATTTATGTTGGTAAGGTTTCACTTTTGGTTTCATCGGTATGTTATGATGCATGATTCTAGTGTCAAAAGTCTTTAGTTCATCATAGGTTCATGCCAAAACATCTTTGAATTCTTCACATAATATGATAAAATATCTTCTTTCTTAAACAGAGTAGTCAACCCCAAGATTGATGAATCGGGGATTCTGTTTAGTACCTAGTTTGAGTGGCTTATAGTTCAGAAAAGAAATCTGGGTCTTGCAGTTGGTCTTTTGTTTGAATCTATCTTGCAAGTCATAAAACTTCTCTAGGTTGATGACTGCTTTTGGGATAATGTTGGAAGGATCAGACAAATATTTCTCAAGCTCAACCTCATTTATTGACATGTCTTGAAAGGTATCCTCGGTTGTGAGAAAATCTAGTATTTGCTAGTCATCATCAAACACTTTCCAATTTGTTACATTATCAGGGATGGAAGGTCTGTACATAAGTTCTATTGAAAAGGTTTCAGGTGACAAGACTTCTGGTGGAATCATCCTAGATGATGTATTTTCCAAGAGGTCAGCATCAAAGTTCTGTGACGTGGGGACTGACTTGATGTTGAATGCAGAGAAAGATTTAGTGAGATCTCTAACCATTTTTTGATAATTAGTTAAACGTGGAGACAAACAATGTATCTTGTTTCTTATCTGTTTAACTATGATTTCAGAATCTCCAAAACATTATATTACTTGTGCACCCATATCAATAGCCTTCATGAGTCCCTAAACCAGAGCCTCATATTGAGCTACATTATTGGTACATTGAAACTCAAGTCTACAAGCAATCATGGTTTTAGTCCCTTTTGGATCAATAAGGACACAACCTGCACCAGCTCCATCTTTAGATCTGGAGCCATCAAAGAATAAAGTCCATGCAATAGGATCTATCCTAAAATTTGTATTAACATTATAAACATTATGTACAATAGTTCCAGAGAATGGTACAGTAGTAACATTGACAATCTATGATTCATTCCGTACATTCTCAGTACAGTAGTAACATTGACAATCTGTGATTCATTCTGTACATTCTCATATGGTGAAGAATCAGCTGGAAAATCCCCAAAGAAAGTATCAACTATGAAATGCTCAATATGTGAACTGAAATAATAGGTAGGTTCACTTGAGTCATTAAGGTCAGTGACTGTTTTCTTCATAAATGGCTCCCTACTGATCTTAATCTTATTTGGTTTTCTATTGTAGGGTAGCCACAGGTGAGACCAATCAGTGGAAAAATAGCCTTTGAGCTTCTCTGACCAATCTCTGCTCAACCACATTCCATAGGCTTCGAGGATGTCAGCTACAACAATATCTATGGTCTGGTGGATCCGGGGATCAGTAGAAAATGTTAACAAAACATTTCTTAACCTCCCTACTACTCTCACTTTAGATCTGTCAAGATGGACAATCTGAGTAGGACAGGGTTCCCAAGTTGCATTTAGTTTTCTGCAGACAGACAGGGGCATCACATTAGAGGAGGCACCTAAATCTATCATATAGATGTGTACATTTATGTTGAATATTTCAAAGGTAAGCAAGAAAGGACGTGTCCTCTTGCTTCCAGGTTTCTGATCGTCTGGTTTGGTAAAAGACTCTAAGTTATTGTTTTGTGATTCCCTTGGTTTTTTTATTATCATACTCTTATGTAAAGAATCCCTCATTGAAGGGATTTTAAGAATTTCAAACAAAGAAATATTTGCTTTGAGTCTTTTCAAATCTTCAGCCAAACTATACTCCATTTCAGGAATGATATGTCCTTTTGAGGAACATTTTTACCTTTGTTAGGAACTGCTGTTGAAGATGAAGGTTCTTGAGAGGGTTGTCCTTTTTATCTAGTGTTGTAAGGATGTTGAACATTGAACACTATCTCAGGTTCTTATTCTTCTTCATTCATTGGGAGTTCAGAAAAATAGCTTACAGTATTAATCTGTGGATCCTTGTCTTCATCTCCTTCTTTCGGTAATTGTGGATCTTGATTTGTTTGATCTTCAGAAGGTTCAGGGAAATTTTGTGATTCTATAGCTAGATCTTTGAAGATAGAATAAATTTCTTCAGAAGTCAATCCTTCATTAGGATTAGGAGGTGGTGGATTTTGGGGAGGTTGATAAGGTGGCCTTACAAAACCTTTGTTATTAGTTTGATTTTCATTATTATTCTTTTTTAAATCAACCATCTAATTTGACATTTTTTGGAGAAAATTCTTAATGTCAATCATTTCAAAAGCATCTTTGTTTTGGGTAACGGGTTTGGGAGCATTATCATTTTTCTTTCTGGATGTGGAAGGTTGCTCATCTGAAACATCAGGATTATCCTTTAGACAAAACATATCCTTTTCAACCTGAATGGCTTCAACATAAGCCTCAAACAAGTTGTCTTTATGTGCTCTTTTGACCCACATTGCAATGGGCACAGATAAGCCATTTTCATAATAACCAACCAACAGTTCTTCTGCAGGAAGAAAAATGGCAGAAATTCTATTTTTTAGATAAGTAAATCTCTAGTTGTAGTCTTTGACCCTCTCTTTACCTCTCATCTTCATGGAAGACAATTCTAAGACTAGATCTTGTGGTGTTTTATCATCCCCAAACTTTTGGATAAACAGTTTTTCAAACTCATCCCAAGAAGTTATGGATCTGGATTCTAAGGCAAAGTACCATGTGGATACCTTTCCTTCAAATGTGCAGGGGAACAGTCTACAAACCACATCTTCATGGACAACACACCTAAGTCTAATGGCCTACATAAAAGTTTTGATGTGATCTAATGCAGGTGATTTATTACCTGGGTTGAACTTAGAATCCACTTTTCAGGGTTTTTAAGCAATCTATGTTGATCCCCAAGTATAAATACAGTGTCTTGGTCAAGCCAAGGTATGTTCTGGCCTTCTCCAGCCATAGGTTGTTCTTCCTCTTCTTCAGATGAAGAGCTAGAGGGGTGTTCACTTTCAGACGAGGATGATGATGAAGAAGGAGGAGTGGGTGGTGGTCCACCAGATGCAACGGTAGGTTGATCTTGTGGAGCTCCTTGAAAGAGTGAATCAAGGTTATAATCAGGGGAACCTGGTTGATCAGTTGTATCTTGATTGTCATTGTTTTGGTCCATTGTCTGTTGACCTTCTTGGTTATTGGTTTGCAAAATGGTGTTCAATTGAATTGCTGCTAGTCCTCTATTTAGTTGTTCAATAATTCTCTGTTCAACTCTAGAAACACTATCATTAGACCTTTTTAGTATTTGTTCAAGTGAAAGGTGTTGGTTTGTGGAGCCTGATCTCCTGATTCAAAGATATTATTATTTAGCCGTGTCTATACCCCAGGTTTGGTTATGATCTCAACACAATCCCCAGGGGGTCCGGGGGAGCCATCGGGCCCCAGATAAAGGGGGTTTGGGGGAAACGCCCCCAAGTTACGGAGGTTCAGGAGCGTAGTCCCTGAAGGAAATTTTTGGGTTGTTTCACCAACAGATTTTGGGCCCATGGTTTTGGGTAACCCGTGGTATTTTCCCATTGTATTTCCCCTATAAAAGAAAGACATTGTAATATGAATAGGGTTGATCTATTAGGTTTTATGCATTGTAAATATCTTTGAGATCGTGAAGAGAGACTGTGAGAGTGTGAAGAGGAAGTGCAGCGGCTGTGCTGGATGGTATAATAATAAGGACCGGAAAATTCAGTGTGGACGTATCCCATTGGGTGAACCACGATATATCTGTGTCTCTCTTGTAATGTGTATGTGTGATTATATTTGCATTTTTGTTTATTGTTATTACTCTGCGATCCTGTTTTTCTAACAAAAGGGGTCCTCTAGTAGGTGATATGATAAGGATATCCCTTCTATTTTCCTACTCAGCTGCAGGTGTAGTAGGAATTATAGTTGGTTGTGGCACTGTTTGCTATTCAGATGTAGATGCCTGTGATTGGTTATGAGTTACAACTGACGATATTCTTACTGGAGGAGGTTTATGAGTATTTTGTTTAGGCATATTATACTAATGGCCCTCCTTCTAGCACCATTTGTTGAGGCTTCAGGTGTGTAGGTTGCTGGAATGGGTTCCAAATTTCTCAACAGAGGAAGAAAACCCAGCCAAAGGATTCAGATAATCCCGCGCAAGTATTACCCTATCCTCGAGCTGTTTGAAATAGTGATCTCCCATGGATACAAAGGCCTCCGCTGGAACTTGTGGTTTTGATCCTAGGAGGATTTGCCTTGCAATGACGGAAAACAAAATGTGTTCAATTTGAAACAAATCTACCTAAGAAGGGAATCTAAGCTAACTTAGACCTACTTTAACAGGTGTCTTGTTTGAGTGAAAATTAACTTGAAGTGAAAATAGATAAGTATGTTCATCCACTTAACAGAAATGTAAAGCAGATCAATTCCTTATCTGCTTAAGTTACAACCAATCAATTAAAATTAACTGAATGCAATATTAAGTGTTTAAGCCCATTCAAGATTAACCTGTAACCTATGTCAATGGAAAAATTAACATAGATTATAATTTACTGCAAATCATTTGTAGAAATAGATAAATATTTTAGTTGAAGAAATTCAATTAAAACATAATGCATACACAAATCATACATAAGGACAAATCCAGATCACAGATACCTGTATAAGATAATAATTGCAAAAGATTAAACAGCATAGATAACAGTCTAAAGTAAAAATAAATATTTATCAAATAAATTTGATGAATGAACAAAAGATGATGCAAGAGAATAGCATTACTGTATTAATAAAAGTCTATAAGAAATTACAAGCTCAGCATAAAACAGAGTATCTCCAGTCTTCTTCTGTCGATTTCTACCCCAAAATGATCATCCCTTCTCTAAGAGAAATCTACCCCTTAAATAGTAATTTACAAAATAATACAAAGTATAAATTCCCCTTAAACAAGGATTACAAAATCAAATTATTCTATGAAGTGAGGAAATCTTGCCACTTGGCCCAAACTTCCATCAATTCATCTATATATGGATTATTAGGAGATTCGAACCCCAATTGGAAATCACATGTGGATCCTTTGATCTCATTTTTGGCCAATTTATGCCACATGCGCATAAAAACATAGATCTTTCCCTCCATAGAAACAGGTTGCCTAATCAACCAATCCATGTCTTCAATTTTGATGTGCTCAATCTGCATGATATTCTCTTTGAGTTCATCACGACAGGATTCGACCTGCTCTATCATCAACTTTGGTGGATCTTCCTTCTCGATGAGCCCCATTGCAGGGAATGCCAACATCTCCATGAGATTATCTGAAACATACCATCTTCTTCTGCAATTTGCTTGAGCCTGATTTATGGTATACTCAACCATCTCAATGACATTCTCCCAAGCCCACACAAAAGTCCTAATCCTTCTGAATTTGAGACTGTCCAACTCAAGAATATCAGATAGCTTATGTTCAATATACTTCTGCCAATCTATGATGTCTTCTAGAGCTTTAGAATCCTGTTGTGTTTTCTCTACCTACTTGCTCAAGGTGCCAGACATTTTCTCAAAGGTGATGTAAGTCTCATGAATTTCACCCAAGGTGGTAAATAGCTCAACTAAGAGCTTATGATGCTCCTGTTTAAGATGATTAGCCAAGTCCTTGAACTCTTGTTTTGAAAACCTAGAAAAAGCAAAGGAGGCTGCACTTGCAGTTGCATCCTCAAGTTGTTTCTTTAGTACAACCATTCTCTCCTTGTTGACAACATTTTCTGCTTCTACTTCATGTAGTTTAACCCGGAGAGAAGTATTCTGCAACTGCAGATCTTCCAATTTGTCTTCAAATATCTTCCTTAGATACTGAATATAAACTTCATACTCTTCCTTAGTTTTTGCCAAATGCTCTTGAAGGTTCTTCAGTTCTTCCCTTTTCAAGTCAATCTCTCTATTCAAGGTCTTAACTGAATCAAAATTTGCTCCTGCAAAAGCACCCAAGGCTGCAGCTGCATCCACTGCTTCTTCCTGGATATCATCAGACTGCTTTTCCTAGATGACATGATAAGGAATGGGAGCCTCTAATCCTCCATGATCTCTGCTTCTCTTTTTTCCTTTCTTCATGACTTCCTTAGTTTCATTACTGTAAAAATAATCTCCCAAGGGAACAACTACATCATCTTCAAAAGCAGCCACCATATCAGTGAATGATGTGGTCGTATCTTTTGTTGTAACCAAAGGGGGTGTCTCGGTGACAGTAGGACTAGGGATAGACATAGCAACTTGAGAAGAGGTTTGGGGAGAATGGAAAACTTCACTAGCTGATGGCACAGAGGTTGGTGAAGGAATGGAAGTAAAAAATTCATGCAGAAGATCCTAAGTATCAACAACTGATGGTGAAGGAGGGGGAATGGGATTTGGAACATCAATAACTAGTGGCAATGAAGGAGATGGGGGTGATTGCAGGGGGACAGTCGAATACTGGACCTCTGCAATGGTTGATGGTGGGTTGATGGGGGAGTAAGAAGTGAAATTGTCAAAGCTATAGGTGGAGTGATAAAATTAAATGCATCAAATAGCTGAGACAAGTTTGTTGAGGTGTCACCTCACAAGTTGTAACAAGAGAACCTTCTGCTGAGGGGAGTGATGAGGATAAAGTTATTTCATCAAGAACAACAGAAACCTGAGACATATTCTCACCTGAAGTGGGTTCATCCATAGCTATGGTGTCCAGCAGATCTGAGGCTACCTGTGAACCTTCCGTGATTTCTTCCAATACAGGAAAAAAAGAAGTTACCTCATCTTCCCTATCACTATCTTCAATATCGAAGGTGGGAATCTGAGAGGGAGCAGTAATGAGCTTTTGTCTTTTTGTTGGATTGCTGACCACAATCACCTGTACATCACTTACTGAGATGGATGGGTTGACCTCTTCGGTGTGCAGCACTGAGTTAATTTGTGCTAGTTCTTTCATCGTTTGCTCGGAAGTTTGTATTAACAATTTATATTCTTCAGCAGCCTTTAGCTTTGGAGGCTCCTCCATAAGTCCTTTTCCTTTATCACCATGAGTATAAGTCAAGAGAAGGGGATATTTAGTTTTTTGGGCCTCTTTCTCTTCTTTTTCCTTTCTTACCTACTCAATAAGGTTGAGCTCCAATTTCCTGTAGTCGAAGACCTTATCTCTAAGCTCTTACTGATATAGAAAAATCTGGCTTTGTTCATCCTTGCTTTTAGCTCTAGGCAGGACTTCAGAAAAAAGTATTAACTCCCTCATAGATGGAGTCATCAGGGACATCTTCATGTGCATAGCCCGTCTTCATGTGATTTTGCTTGAAATGAGCCTCAAGGAATCCTTTAGGATCATGCCTTCTTCTAGCAGCAAATCCTAGTTTCAAGGAAGCAATTTTGTTACCCAATACTTGAGCCCAGGTAGAAGTAGGAATAACCAAAGGTCCAAGTTTCAAGGGGAATTTGGGCTATCCTTTCCTCTTGGGACCTAAACATTTTGGATAAACCCCTTCTATTACAGTCTGAAATGATACTTCTTCAATCAGCAACTTGTCTGGAACAATTCTGGGCAGCATGTGAACAACACTGCTTCCCCATATTCTGACATAGGAGAAAGATTCCCCTACATACCAATACCTAATTGGGGCAATGAAAATCTTGGCATCAACTAAGAAAGCTAGTGCATATTGCTTAAATATATGGAGATAGATAGATCCAAGGAAATGATCACAAATGTCATATAATAGAGGTATATAGTTATCCTCCCATAGTGCAGAATGATATATGTGAACAGGAGGAGTAGTGGGGGTCCAATTCCACGCCATATTGGGATATTGAAATACAGCACAGAAAACATCGATCACATATGTTGAAAGAAAGAAAGAGGGTCTCTATGTAGAGGGGATTTCAATTGTTGTTTTAAGCTCAAAAGACAAAATAGAAGCCCAAGGAAAATATTCACTTGTGGTTAAGACATGATGAGCCACAGGAGCCCATTCAGCTTTAAAGATTGAGGAATTAGGAATGGCATACAGTCAAGAAAGCATAGCTTCCAGTAACGAGTAGGGTTCTTTAAACCATGACACTGGGTATAAGTTATCAGGTCTGTGCATAAAGTTGGCTGGTTTGTACATCCAAGATTTGAGCATTTCATTGAAATCGAACCTGGTGTTAGCGGAATCCAGGAATGCAATATTAAGGATCTGCACAAGTGGTCTAAGGGAAAATTCCTTGGAAAATACCTCTGGACAAAACATGGTCAATTGTGAACATGTGCTATCATTGAACGAGCGGTCTTTGGTGTTGGCATGCTCTACTATCCACTTAACTTCTTCGGTATAAGGTAGGATGGCAAGTCGGGCAGCAATAGCATGAACCTGAGAATCCCTAATTTTCTCATAGTCTTGGAGGTCTTTCTCAATGTCGGATAGGTCATCATTGTGAAATATTGAGTAGATTTTAGACCAGTCCACCTAGTAGGTTTCAGTGATTTTCCCACTATTGTCCAAGAAGACACCAAAATTTGGGTCCTTTCACAACTGGTCTTTCAAGGGTAGTCTTAGAACGTGTTGTGCACGACATGTTTGTGAACTGGATAAATTCTGACGAATGAATAAACAACAATAAAAAAACAATCCAAAAATAATCAAAATCGTAAATAACTGAAGAAAGGAACAAAGAAAACCAACCTGCTTCAGCTGAAAATGGCGGGCAAGGGACCCCTGGTAAAAAATCACAGTAAAATTCAAGCAACAAGGTAATTTTCCAAATTTGAAAATGATAGCGAAAAATAATAAAAATGATCTATTTAATAATTTAAACGGGTAAAATTTGAGCCGTCGGATCAAAACTGATCAACGGTTGACATCAATTCTTAATATTTGCGGGAGATAAATTGTGGGAGCTAGTTTCACAGGTATGTACATCCTTCCCGTGATCCTCAATTGTGGGTTGTGGGATCAAAACTGCGTTTATTGAAGCAACAAATATTTCCGCAATCCACAATCTACAAATTGCGGGTTGCGGGATTGCAAAGTACGAAAATTTATTCAACTTCCCGCAATCCGCAATTGTGGGTTGCGGGTTGCAGGAACACAAACCACCTTTGATATAAAATAACCTTCTGCAATACGCAATTCTGCAATTGCAGGTCGCGGGTTGTGGAAATACACAACTCATTTTATTATTCAAACTACTTTCCGCAATATGCAATTGCGGGTTGCGGGTTGCGGAACAAAAAGTTCAACAAACATATTTACACAGTCTTCCCACAATCCGCAACTTGTGGGTTGTAGGTTGCGGGATGGGAAAAACTCAAAAGAGGAAAAACAATCTCCCGCAAGCCGCAATTGCAGGATTGTGGGATTGCAGGTTTGCGGGATGAAAAATGACCTTTTGAGAGGAATCAAAGCTTCCCGCAACTTTCAGAAAGACAGTAAAAAACTGGAAATTTTGAAAGGGAAAAGCTCTAATCAAATGAAAACAATGGAAGGGCATAAAATCATGACAAACATGATGAAAAACCTCATAAGGAAAAAGGAATATAAACCATTACATTTGTAGTGAAAAATTTTGGAGTTCCCGTGTTCCATTAGAACATGGGATATGTTGTACCTGCAACAGGTCGTAGTAAGTAAGTTGGTCGATTTTGACGACCCGCCCCTCATGGGGGAACATCATAAGCTATAAATTAGATGAGGAAACAACCTTCATCGCATACATCTAGCTTCGTCCTAGAAAAAGGTTGTAGTCAAGTTGCGTGTTGATGAATTCAATTTCAATTAGGGCGGTTTTGTCGGCTAACTACATGGGGACATTGGAAAGAAGGCCTTGCAGTCAGGGAAAATTTCAAGGATCCATAATTTTCTCAAAGTGTAGAAACCTTGGCGAATCTTACTAATTCTTTAATATGCAACCATAAAATGTTTAGTGATTTTTTTGTAAAATTTTTCAAATTTTTAAGGATTTTATATAGTTTTGGGGCAATTTTGGTGATTTTTGGAGTAAAAAAAAATTATCCCATGGAATTTTGGCAAATCATTTTTGAAAAAAAAAAAAATTAGCGAATCGTCTCTGGGAAAAAAAGGTAAAAAAATAGCCCATGGGATAAATTTCACCCCTAAAATTTTCCTTACTTACGGTTGAGTTGTGCGGACATCATAGGCTTGAAGGGTGGTTGTGGATGATTACATAGGAGGGGGTCTGAGTTTCTGCCACATAAATGTGGACATGATGCATATAGAGGCACCCTCATAGACAATGCATTGATGGATAACAAGGTTTTGAATCGAGACGGAGATATGAAACACGATGGACGAAGGCATGCGAGGTTCAGACTAGTCTAAGTTTAATGCCATCAATCGTGAGTCAGAAGGGACAATCGCAACTATAGTAGAAAAAAATCATTCGCGTTGTGCTGGACAGTTCTTCAAAACTTCTAAGGCTGACATAATAGCGGGGCACTGGGATCAGTCATCCATGATATTACAATTGGGGGTAGCACTAGAATTGGTGTTGTCAGTGATGCGATGCAGAGATAATTTGGGGGCTTTGGGGGCCCCCTATGGCAGTGGTGGGGGTAGTCGTAAAGAATGATCTACGAGGGTAGTGGTGGTCACCTTATCCACGGGGATGGTCTCGGTGGTCGAACCATAATGGTTACAACATGTCTGAAGGTTTATATCAGAAGAGGACATCATTAAAAGGTGGTGAAATCCTGAGTCAGGAGGTTGACTAGCAGGAGCAGCGTAAGTGGCTGGTTGTTGTGGCACAGCATCCCCTTGACGGGGTGCCACTAGTTGGGTGGTTACAACCCCTTGCGTAGGTAAGGGGTTCTGTAACACCATAGGTTGTGCAGTGATTTGCGTAGGTTTTGGTGGTGTTAGAGGTGCAGCATGTCCTTGATGTTGCCTTTCCTCACTCCAGAGTTTTCGTGCTCTCGCCAAATGGGGAGAATTGTGCATTTAATGGTCATAAACCCCACAAATTGAGCATGGGCGGTTTGTATGAATTTTAGGGTTCTTACCTTGTCGACACATTCGATCAAGATTTTGGTTGGCCGGTGCAGCACCATTATTATCAGGGGGATTTGGAGGTTGGCCATCACCACCGGGTTGTTGATTGTTTCCCTGGTTGTGACCACGTCTCTTATTTTGGTTCCTTTGGGAAGGTGGGTTTTGCAGTTGGTTTTGTTGGGCATAAACTTGCCCAAGTGGGACATGAGGAATCTGAGGTTGGATGGGAACAGGGGCTACCGATGGTGGGAAATATGCTGGAGGATCTTGGGGTTGGGCAGTAGCGGGTGTAGCCAGCGGATGGTAGTAAGTAGGAAGTGTGATAGGGGGGCATACGCTTGCGGGTTGTGACCATAGCAATGTGTCACATAGGTGGGTACATTTATATGGGGACTTTGTGTGGGTGGAACATACAAAGGTGTTTCTCCAAAATGAGTCGTTATGTGCGAAATATCGGTGTCATAGCTCATGGCAGGTGGTGCAGAACTAGGGGTAGGGTTATAGACAGGGGTTGATGTTGAAGGCATATGTGTGTAAGGCCGGCTGCTGGATGAAACGTGTCCAATGATGTTTTTGGCAACATGAGATGCCCCTGACACATCCTTCCGTGAGGAATCGTCATGAGGAGCATCAGGGAGAATGGTGTAGAAGTAACCCAACTGTGCATATATAAGGTCAAACATGTTGGATTTCAGTATGGATTATTCTTTGGTTTGGGGCAGTTTGGATACCACATCCTTGGAAATAGATGGTATGAGAGACTTTAAAAACTAATCTAAAAATATATGGTCATCTATTTTGATCTTTCATAAACTACAGAGACGACGCAACTCATGGATATTATCAGTGATGTGGGTGGTCATGCTTTGTCCGCAAGATAGGAGAATCTCAACACCAATGTCGTAATGAATTGGTAGCAAGAAGAACTACAGGAAATTCAATAGGAGGCATGCAAATGTGGAATGCGTCCCATGGGGATGGTCAATATACCACTTGGATGCAATGCTAGTGAGTGTATGTTGTAAGAGGCGTAGGTTACTCGAGTCATCCACTGTGGATTTATATGAACACCACTGATGGAAGGACATGATATGGTTTTGGCGGTCCTCACCACCTGTTGGCCTGGTTTTGCAACCAGGCTTAGTGCTATCGGCACCTGCTAACTAGTAGCAGCAGTTTCAATAGAAATAAAAACAATAAACTAAATAAACAATACTATTTATGGATCTAAGCAAGAATCTAAGCAAATAATGTAATCATTTCAAAATCAAGAACAAGAAACATAAGAAATAATTTTTTGTATTGAAAAATGGGGGGGCAAGCAAGTGCTTGCGATATTACCTTCAATGGTGAAGGTTGATGTTGAGCAACTTCCAAGATGAGTAGCTCCAAACTCCAAGAGGTCTCCTTCTCCAAGGTTGCTTCAATGGCTAAAAGTGCTCAGGGGAGATTTCAGCAGCATAAGGATGAGATAATGGAAGGATGTGAAATGAGGAGCCCCTACCACCTTTTTATAGGTTTTGGTGGTGAGGAATACCATTTATGGTTTTGTGGAAACCAAATGGTATTGACCAACATGGTTTAGGTACTTTTCCCTCCTTTTTCCTTTTTTGAATAAAAATAATATTTTAATTCCCTCTTTAATATTTTTGGGAATTTGGACCCTTTTTGAGGGTTTTTTATGATTTTCTTGGAAAAATAATCTTTTTTAATGGAAAAAGGGGTGTACTAAGGTCTTTTGGTGACCTTTTGTTGGTTTCGGAGGCTCAGATGGTGAAAAAGTGGACAAATGGGTCATGTGAATAGGGAAATGAGCTAGTGAGCACTTTTTGGGTGTTAACAGATTGCCCCCTGATGTGTGAGGGCAGGAGCTCATCGTATGGCCGATAGACATCATAGTTCTTTTGTCCTTTTTTCTAGGAGTAGGGGAGAGAAGAGACCGGTTGGAGACTGGAGCCACGGCCCTTGGAAGCTGCAAAAACAAAAAATATTACATGGCCTCAATATGAATGAGGTATAATCTCTGATAAAGGACGAGGCGGGCATTCCCATGCTCGTATCAAGACATATACAAAACAATTAGTCCCAAGACGGGGGATCTAATACTTAAAGAAATATACTGGTACATCATAATGGTCCAGAGGGGACATTATTGTGGGATATACTCATGATCATGACTGATCTCAATAACTGATACACTGGAATAACTGTTGAACTGCTGAAACTGAAGGTGTCCAACATCTGTATGGACTCAATGACTATGAGTCATCTCTGAGAAATAATGTAACTGTATACTCAAGGGAGTATGAAACTGGGGTAAACCTGAATACTGTCGCCATACGCAACCCGGATATCTATAGAAAAAATGTAACTGGTTGTATCCATAGGTAGACCCTCAAATGTGGAGGAGTCAGGTGGTATCCGGGGTCTTCGACTAAATAACTGAACGGACCAATATCCTGTGCGAGTCTCAACGATGCGATCAAGGTGTTGAAGTCGAGCATGTGAGAAACAACCATTCGGACAGGCACTGAGGATTCCTCTCGAAATGATTCGTAGGCA
Organism: Larix kaempferi; assembly: GCA_027924585.1. Lineage (NCBI taxonomy): Eukaryota > Viridiplantae > Streptophyta > Pinopsida > Pinales > Pinaceae > Larix > Larix kaempferi. Next base: position 22,092,876 of record BSBM01000173.1, on the reverse strand, counting down.
CTCATCATAGATGGTAATGAGTCCAAGACACAGGGACCTCTAGGTCTATCCTCTGGAATCAATGTGGTTGTCGTCGACAGAGGGAGACCAGCAACTAACAAGGCAATGATGTTTCCTTGATAGGAGCACGAGGTGTAAAACTGAAGTGTTGTAGTACTGATGGTAGGACTGACATACTTGTGGAAATGGGAAATAACTGGGTCAAAAAATGGGTAGACTCAAACTTCCTCTGTTCAGAGCATGATGACATGGTTGACCTGGCAGCGTAGGGACCTGACTTGTAGGTGTGGGGATCATCTTTTAGGTCCTGAAGGGTATGCACTGACTCTAGGTGGGTGAAGCTGATGGTAGCTATCGAGGGAGTTTCAGGGTTACATACTGCAGAATACTCTGAACAAAGGCGACCAAAATGGGGAAGCTGCTATGTGAGTAGGCATGATGTGTTGTAGCGCCAAGAGGCACCATTGATTCCTTCTTTGTAGTTTTAATGAGCTCCAAGAAGGGATAAAAGTGTGCTCTAAAATGGTACGGTCCTGTGGATTTTATGAGCCCAGGACGGCTCATGCTCATGGTTGCTTTCATGTTTAGAGAGTCTGAAAACGGTAAGTGGACTCTGTTGGTGTTTCTTTTTCGTAAGTTTAGTCTCCAAGGCCCAAAAAAGCATAAAATGATGCGGATGGAGAACTCTTCTAGCCGATGTGACTAGAGTATACCTTTTTCGTAATTAGTCTACGAGGTCCGGAAAAGGGGTAAACTTATACCAGGTAGACGCCCTTTCAGATACGTTTAGCGAGCATGAAAGGAAGCAAGATTGCTCGGCGATCTTTTCATTGTTTTAGGAGTCAGAAAAGAGCTTAACAGAAACTCCCTAAGTGTCTTTTTCGTAAAAGGGGTTGCTCGGCCCGAAAAAGGGATAAAATTATACCGAACAAAAATGGATTGATGAGGGCGAGAAAAGGTCTCAAGCATCGTCATCAGTGCGGAAAACTGGATCTGGTGACATAAGGATTGTCGGAAACGGAGAACGGCCGATGTGGCACGCAAACCGAGGTGACGAGGGGGCGTGGAAAAAATGCCCGAAAAATCTAAAGGTGAGAGCGAGAAATGATCTCAAGCATCATCACGAGCGCAGAAAACTGAATCCGGTGATATAAGGCACGTCGAGAATGGAGAACGGCCGATGTGGCACGCAAACCGAGGCGACGAGGGGGCATGGAAAAAATGCCCGAAAAATCTAAAGGTGAGAGCGAGAAATGATCTCAAGCATCATCACGAGCGCGGAAAACTGAATCCGGTGATATAAGGCACGTCGAAAACGGAGAACGACCGATGTGGCACGCAAACCGAGGCGACGAGGGGGCGTGGAAAAAATGCCCGAAAAATCTAGGCGTGAGAGCGAGAAATGATCTCTAGCATCGTCACGAACGCGGAAAAATGAATCCGATGATATCAAATATATCAAAAATGGAGAGCAGCCGAAGTGGTACGCAAACTGGGGCGACAAGGTGTCGGGACACAATGTTGATATTGGTCCTGGTGAGAGCGAGAAATGATCTCAAGCATCATCACGGGCACGGAAATATGAATCCGGCAGTGCAAATGGTGCGAAAAAACGGAGGTCATAAGGACTCCGGAATGGTTAAAGGAAAGAACTAGGTTAAAAAATGGCTACAAATAAAGGTGATCTCACCAAGCGAAGGATGCAGTGGTGGGGAGAAATGATGACTCGTGGGGGCAAAATACTAGGTGTATCAAATCAACTGAAATATACAAGTGACACGTGACCTCAAAAATGGTTGAGATCACGAATATGAAAAAGTGAGCAGGGTTAATGACCTGCCCCCATGCTATGTGCATGGGATTTGTGATTGTGGATCACATATGTGTTGGTTTGAACGATGGGCTCATTGAGGTGTTGAGATAGAGATGATGGGGAAGGTTCAAAATGATTGATCATGCCCCCTATCCCGGGGTCGAGGTAATCTATTATGCCCCCTAACTCAGAGGTGTCAATGTGGTGTAGATGTTGTCTCAGAGAGAGATCAATAGGGCATTGAGCAACTGCTGGCGGGGTGTTATACCATGATGCTATGGGTCGTGGTGGCATACTGAAGTGATGATATGATGATGGGGGATTCCCTTTGTGGGGTGGATGCCCCCAGTATCTCCGACGAGGATCACGATGATGATGAGTAGGCAAGGTTTTGGGCCTGCCCCCATGTTGTGTACATGTGGTTTCCTGGTCGATTTGAAAGGGTTGAACCTGTGTGTCAAAGGGATCAATGGAAGGGGCCGACCGGACAGAGGGGTATCCAGTGGAGATCGTATAAATGGCGGGGTCAAGGCCAGGCATTTCGGTATCTGACCAAGTAAAGACATCAGTGAATTCTTGGAAGAGTTGTTGGTATTCTCCGATCTCATGCTCACTGTGGGAGGTTCCTAATGTGATGGTATGAAGGGCACCAAGTGGGTCAGAGATGTCAATGTGGATGACGGGAGAAATATCGGCCATGGGATCCGTTAACCAGTCGATTTTAGTAGGAAGGAAATCCTTGGACTCAACCGCGGATTGGGTAGCGGTGGTGGATGAAGTCTCTTCCAGGAGGAAGTATGGACGATGGTGCATGTCTTCCCCGGGATAATCAAAGGTAGTATGAGTCTCGAGAACCTCTTCGTCATTGCGGGAGCTTTGAGTGGTCAAATCGAGTGATGAGGTAGTGGTAGTCGAAGAGATCATGTAGATGGTGTTAATCTCTCCGGATGATGATGATGCGGGAGGGTAGATCTCCTCGATAGTAGGGGGTGCCGTCTCTAGGTCCAAATTGTTCATCTCGTAGAGAGCTGCTCTATAGTCTGGGATGTCAGGACAGTTGTGGGAGTAGTGGCCGTAAATACTGCATATCGCACATGGGTGGTTGGTACGCAGTGATTTATCACGAGGCATGGGGTTTGGGTCGAGCTTGACCACCGGGATGTTGGGGTCGTCGTCCAGCATTTGCATGTGTTCCTGCAATGCAGGTAACTGTGGGCCCTGATGGGTTGGATGGCCTAACTCATCACACAGCGAGCATTTTGGAGGATCACGAAATACGGAGGGAGGTTTAACTGCCTTGGGTGGGTGAACCGCAGTGTATGGTTGTGGGCCTCTGCCTCCAGTGGGCCTGACGAATGGAGGGGGATTCATCGACGACGAAGGAGTCGTGATACCGGGAGGTGGTTGGGTAGAAGTAACAATGGTTTGCACCGGTTGTAGGATGACATTTGGTGTCGGTGGAGGAACGGGAGGCGTAATATACCACACGGGTAATCCCAATGTTAACCCGGGGAGACTAAGGGTAGCCATAACAGGGGCGCTCACTACACCCGAAGGAGGAAATAGAAAGGGGATTGTGTGGATGGGTGTAACCCCAATGTGACTAGGGACTAATGGTGGTTTGGGTAACAAGGAGGGTTGATTACCAGGTGTTTGTGAAAGAGTGCAGAGGTTAGCGACCTGGGTCTCCGGTGACGGTGGTGGAATGGCCTGGAATGTAGAGGTCATCGGTGCCTCGGAGTAAAGTCCGGGTCCTACTGAGGAAATGAATGAGGTAGTTGCACCACAAACAGGTTGTTCAACCATGGGGAGAACATTTTCAGGTGTGGCGGGGGCCTTGGGATCGTAATAGGTGAGCTGGTCGACCTTGACCACGCGTCCCTCATGGGGGAACTGCATGGTGCGAAATACGGATGAGGCAACAGCCCGCATGGCATACATGTAGCTACGACCAAGTAAAAGGTTATAGTCTAGTTGGGCATTGATGACCTCAATGTCAATGAGGACAGTTTTACCCGCCAGCTGGACGGGGACATTGGCTAAAAGACCTTGGGGTTGTGCCGAACGACCGTCATAGGCTCGCAACGCAGTGGTGGACTGCTGGAGAGTGGGGGATCCCAACTTCTACCAAACGAATGTGGACATGACGCATGTGGAGGCCCCTTCATCGATAATGCACCGATGGATGACAAGATTCCGAACAGAAACGGAAACTTGGAATGCTAAAGAGGAAGGCAGGCGTGGTTCAGGTTGGTCTGAATCGAATGCGATCAGCTGTGAATCATTAGGGTCAATGGCACCAATGGCAGAGAGCAAAGTTTTGCGCTGTGAAGGATAGTTTTTCAAAACCTCTAAAGCAGACATGGCTGCAGGAGACTGGGCTAAGTCGTCTACGATGTTGTAATTTGACGCAGCCCGTGCATTGGGGTTGTTGTTGATACGACGGAGAGGGAAACGAGGTGCTTTAGAAGCACCATCGAGTGGAAGAGGTGGTATTCGTAACGTCTGATCGGTGGGATTAGCGTTAGTATCCTTGTCGGCGGGGGTAGCCTCGGAGGTAGGACCATACTGGTTCCGTCGGGTTTGGATGTTGACGTCGGCAGTGGACATCATCAATAAGTGGTGAGTGCCTGAATCAAACATGGGTTGATCAGGAGCGGCGTAAGTGATTTGTTGTGGTTGCACGTTGCCCTGTGGGGGGGCTAATGGCTGAGTGTTCACCACTCCTTGTGTTGGAAAAGGGTTTTGTAGTACCAAAGGTTGTTGTGGAGGTGGTGGGGGGTTGGGTGGTGGCTGAGGAGCCGCCTGCCCTTGACGATGGGCGTCATTTGTCCATAGTTGTCGAGCTCGCTCGAGATGTGGGCAAGCGTGGGTATAGTGGCCATAGACACCGCAAATGGAACAAGGATGGTTTGTTCGTAAATTAGCATTTTTGGGTTGCTTAGGTGGCCGATCAGGATTCTGATGAGCGGGCGCCGCGTTATTTTCTTGCGGAGGATGGGTAGGTTGTGGAGCTTGGTTACGGTTTTGATTGTTTCCACGGTTGCGTCCTCTTCCGCGGTTTGGTTGCCCACCCTGGTTGCGTTGGTTATTTTGGTATTGGGGCTGATGTTGTTGTGCGTACACATGCCCTTGAGCATTGGGGGGATTCTGAGGAGGCGCAGGTGCGGGAGCAGGTTGCGGTGGATAGTATGCAGGTGGAGCTGGAGGTGGTCCAGTTGCCTGCTGGGGTTGTTGGTACCCCTGAGCTGGTGGAGGTGTGAGGTTAGCCGGTGCAACCGGTTGTGGGTAATGCATGGGCTGTTGTTGGAACTGCATGGGGTTTTGTACCGTAGGTTGAGCATAGTATGTAGGGGGTACATATGCTGATGGTGCTTGGCCATAACAATGTTGTGGACAAGAGGGTCCATGAACGTGATGGGTCTGGTTTGTTGGAGCATAAGAAGTTGTCGCCCCGGAACTAGATGTAGCCCTAGAAAGGTCTGGGGCGGGCATGGTGCTCACCATACTGAAAGGTTTTGCTTGCGGTGTAATTTGGCCAATAATGCCATCAGCGGCATGTGATGCCCCCGTTGTGTCACCGCGTGCAGAGTCACCTCGTGGGGCGTCAGGTATGATCGTGTATAGGTAACCTGACTGGGCATAGATAAGATCAAACTGTTGGGCCTTAAGGATGGCCTCCTCCTCAGACTGGGGTCTTTCGGATGCTACATCCTTCGCAATGAGAGGAAGGAGGGATTTAAGGAACCAGTCTAAAAAGATTCGGTCGTCTAATTTGATCTTGCATAGGCTTCGGCGCCGACGCCAATCATGAATATGGTCAGTGATATGCGTGGCCGTGTTCTGTCTGCAAGACAGTAGGATCTCGACGCCCGCATCGTAGCGGACAGGTAGCTGGAAGAATTGTAGGAAGGTCGAGGCAAGGGAGGTAAATGTGGAATGCGTCCCATGGGGTTGCTCGATGTACCATTTGGCTGCGGAGCCAGTGAAGGTGCGTTGTAAAAGCCGTAGGCGGATTGAGTCATCCACTATGGAGTTGGAGGAACACCATAAATGGAAGGACATGATGTGATTTTGGGGGTCTTCTCCAGCCTTTCCCTCAAACTTGGGGATGTCAGAAGGAAGCTTAGTGGGCATATAGGGCCAAGTAGGATCATGTCTGATGGGGTCATTTGTGAGCCTAGCTAAATCTGGCAGGTTGAGACTTGCCATGTATGGTAGACTAGCGGATGTGGTGACCGGAACCGGGACCTGCCTAGCCATTGTGGCATGGTGTAGGGGTCCAGTAGCGCCTATAGGTATGCTAGGTATGGAGGGTATGTGTCCTCCAAAAGGTGTGGCCTGATATGGGTTAGCGCTCCCAAGTGCAACTTGGGTTACACTTGGGTTAGGAATCGCACTAGGGATTCCTAGTATGGCACTGCCAAGTGCAACATGAGTTACACTTGGGTTAGGAATCGCACTAGGGGTTCCTTGGATAGCACTCCCAAGTGCAACAGGAGTTACACTTGGGTTAGGAATCGCGCTAGGGATTCCTGGGATAGGGTTTGTGGAGACCGAAGGGGGTATGACCCCCATGTTGGGCATGCCCATGACAGGTGGTGGTCCTGTGCTAGGCATTCCTGAATGTGGAGTGTTACCCATATTGGGCATACCCAAGGGGGTGGTTGTTGCCGTTGATGGTGCTACCGCAGAAGGGTCTGCGGATGTCTGACCTATGGTTAATGTAAATAGTGGATCAACTGGTGTTCCAGACATAATTGTGGTTGGTGGTAACTCGGTGGGGTTTTCGGATTCTACCTCCAAATCAAAGGTGAAGAGGGGTATGTCAGAATCGGATGACCGTCTAATTGATTGACGTTGTGTCGAATCAAGGGATAATGCTCTGCGGAGTCGCCAAAAACTGTTGGCCCGGTTTTGCAACCAGGCTTAGTGCTATGGGCACCTGCTAACTAGTAGCAGCAGTTTCAATAGAAATAAAAACAATAAACTAAATAAACAATACTATTTATGGATCTAAGCAAGAATCTAAGCAAATAATGTAATCATTTCAAAATCAAGAACAAGAAACATAAGAAATAATTTTTTGTATTGAAAAATGGGGGGGCAAGCAAGTGCTTGCAATATTACCTTCAATGGTGAAGGTTGATGTTGAGCAACTTCCAAGATGAGTAGCTCCAAACTCCAAGAGGTCTCCTTCTCCAAGGTTGCTTCAATGGCTAAAAGTGCTCAGGGGAGATTTCAGCAGCATAAGGATGAGATAATGGAAGGATGTGAAATGAGGAGCCCCTACCACCTTTTTATAGGTTTTGGTGGTGAGGAATACCATTTATGGTTTTGTGGAAACCAAATGGTATTGACCAACATGGTTTAGGTACTTTTCCCTCCTTTTTCCTTTTTTGAATAAAAATAATATTTTAATTCCCTTTTTAATATTTTTGGGAATTTGGACCCTTTTTGAGGGTTTTTTATGATTTTCTTGGAAAAATAATCTTTTTTAATGGAAAAAGGGGTGTACTAAGGTCTTTTGGTGACCTTTTGTTGGTTTCGGAGGCTCAGATGGTGAAAAAGTGGACAAATGGGTCATGTGAATAGGGAAATGAGCTAGTGAGCACTTTTTGGGTGTTAACACCACCCTTCCCCTCAAACTTGTGGATGTCTAAAGGGAGTTTCGTGGGCATGGGGATCCATGTAGGGTCATGTCAGATCATATTGTTAGTCAATCTATCCAAGTCAAGGAGGTTGAGACTTGCCATGAATGGAAAACTAGTAGGAGTATGTGACATGGTCGAGTCAACCTACGTGTTATGCATGGTGGCAATCGTGGGGCCGCCTCTGCAGAATGGTGGTGTGTTGGTGGTTTTCATAACGAGAATCGAGGAACCACTTGTGAGGGGTGTAGGGATCTGGAAGGAAGGGCTAATTCCCCCAAGGGTATCACTGGGCTATGAGAAAATCTAGTATTTGTTGGTCGTCATCAAACACTTTCTAGTTTGTTACATTATCAAGGATGGAAAGCTTGTACATAAGTTCTATTGAAAAGGTTTCAGGTAACAAGACTTCTAGTGGAATCATCCTAGATGATGTATTTTCCAAGAGGTCAGCATCAAAGTTCTGTGACGTGGGGACTGAATTCATGTTGAATGCAGAGAAAGAGTTAGTGAGATCTCTAACCATTTTTTTATAATTAGTTAAACGTGGAGACAAACAATGTATCTTGTTTCTTACCTGTTTAACTATGATTTCAGAATCTCCAAAACATTCTATTACTTGTGCACCCATATCAATAGCCTTCTTGAGTCCCTGAACCACAGCCTCATATTCAACTACATTATTGGTACATTGAAACTCAAGTCTACAAGCAATCATGGTTTTAGTCCCTTTTGGATCAATAAGGACACAACCTGCACCAACTCCATCTTTAGATCTGGAGCCATCAAAGAATAAATTCCATGCAATAGGATCTATCCTAAAATTTGTATTAACATTATAAACATTATGTACAATAGTTCCAGAGAATGGTATAGTAGTAACATTGGTAATCTGTGATTCATTCCGTACATTCTCATCTGGTGAAGAAACAGCTGGCAAATCCCTAAAGAAAGTATCAAATGTGAAATGTTCAATATGTGAATTGAAATAACAGGCAGGTTCACTTGAGTCATTAAGGTCAGTGACTGTTTTCTTCATAAATGGTTCCCTATTGATCTTAATCTTATTTGGTTTTCCATTGTAGGGTAGCCACAAGTGAGACCAATCAATGGAAAAATAGCCTTTGAGCTTCTTTGACCAATCTCTGCTCAGCCACATTCCATAGGCTTCGAGGATGTAAGCTACAACAATATCTATGGTCTGGTGGATCCGAGGATCAGTAGATAATGTTAACAAAACATTTTGTTGGCTATAACTAACCCAGAGGTTTTCTATAAGACCCAGGTTCTTCGTGATTTCCCTTTGACCAACAAAACCCCTTCGCATCGGCCCTTTTGGTAACAACCTGCAAGCAGGTTAAGGTCTCACTCTAGGTGTATCTATGGGGTACTGCAGAATCAGATTTCCGCAGTAAGTGATAAGTTTCTTGGATGGACGTACTGCACAGCATAGCAGAGGGTATGTGCTGCGAGGTGAGACTGCGCAGTGATGGGCATTGCTATGGTCCGCACCACTATGATCTTCTACCGTGGGACTTCTACTGAAGCCGCGAGCAATACAGCTTTATTCTATACTTGGATTATCTTGAAAACACTTAAAGCACTGAGATGAATATCACTCATCCCTTCATTCAGGCACTTAACTGACTACTCCTCTAACATTCATTCGTTAATTCAGGACATTGTGATTTGAACATAGACGACTGATCTAATCCGACTGTTATACGTCCCTTTACTACGTATAAGAAAGTACTTGACCAAATGACTGATTCACGACCTTGATACACAAGACTAAACGTTCACCATTCAACTATTCATTCAGAACTTAACATATCATTTACATACTTCTCTAATGGTAAATGCATATAAAATCTCTCTCATAACAGTATGCAAGAAAACATCTAGACATTCATTGGCAGAAAACACAAGTAATCATTCATTCATAAGCACAATCACACAACACAAGATTTAACGTGGTTCACTCCCCCGGGTGGGAAGCTACGTCCACAAGAACGGTTGGTAATATATTTATTTAAAAGGTATGGGGGCAACTGTTCTTAGTTTGCACACTCAGATGCAAACTCTCTTTCCTCTCAGATAGGTCTCCGCGCACACAGCTGCAGAGCCTTTACAATCTTGTCAACTCAGATATTTTACAATACAACACCCAAAATTGTGTCAACCAAGAGTAAAGAGTAACCCCAAAATGTAACCCCATCCCATACAAAATTTCCTTCTTAAATAGATCATGCCCAAAGTTCATGTCTTTACAATGCTGAAAACCTAAACCCAAAACCCTTAGGGTTTACAAAACTACGTCGGTTTCCCTAAACCGGCTTGTTGGCTCCTGGTAGCGTCTGATTCATCGTGGTGGTTCTCCATGCCTTCATTCTGTCGCTATCGGCCTCCCTGTCGCACGCATGCCAACATGATACTTCCGTTGAACCATTCATCTCTAACGGTCCCCCCCACCAGGCGTGCCACAACGTCGCTTTCTTTAACAAACTCACATGTCAGCCACCTTCCTAATTTACTCCTACCCGCCGCTCGGCACTCTTGGAGCGTCTTTCCCAAAAATAGGCTGCTACCGGTCTAACAAGTTCCTGTACCTGTCCTTCATCTAGAATTCCACTTTGCTAGCTCCACGTGGCCTCCTATCTCCGTAGCACTGCTTCTACGTAGTACTGATCTTTGCAGCATCGCTCAAACATGGCTACTGCGCGCCTCTTCGCAGCATCCCCAGTACTTAGCCAAAATTCAATCTGTTTTAGAGCTACGCTCAGCTCAGGTTGTCTGCCTTCAAAAATGTCACCAAAATTGGACCAGTTGGGCCAAGCCCAACATGCCCCTAACACTTACATGTGGCTCGTCCCTGAGCCACTTTCAATGTCCACCGTCAAAATCTGCTCTCCGATCTATGCAGTCAGCTTTGCTGCGAACTCACTATAAGTGTTTATCAATTTCTCCATTGTTTCTTTAGTTTCTCGCTCCACTTGCTTGACTGTATCAAGCACCTACGGTGTTATCTCTTCTCCAATTTGGGCTTCTACCTGTTCTTAGTTGTCACGCAGCTCTTTCAGTTTATCTTCTATCTACTGCAACACCACAGTGGCATCTTCTAGGAGTGGCTGCGACTGATTGTCTAACGCAGTCTCCTTTTCCCTTAATACTTGGACTTCTTTCTTTAAGCTAGATATCTCCCTGAATTTCAGTAACCTATCTCTTGATGGCAGAGTCTTTACCTCTGCATCCAGCGCTTCCAATGCGGTTTGTTTCCCGTTTACCGTGGTCTTGATCTCCTGCAACCCTGGATTCTCTTCAAGGGCTATGAATGCCTTCAAGGATTCATCAAGCAAATTCTGGCACTTCGCAACCTCTGTTGCAATGCTCTCTGCTGCGATCTTTACTGCTTGACCTCTCAGCTATTGATCAATGATTACAACCTCTGGTTTGATCTTTGCTTTTAGCAGGTTGATATCGACTTCATAGAGTATTACCTTGTCCTCCATCTCTGACTTAAGGTTGCGCACCGTGTCCCTTATTTTCAAGACAGTATCCGTAGGATCGTCTTGAATCTGCACTTATCCAATTTCTTCTGCAATAGAGTTAATTGTAGCCTCCGGTCTCTGCCTTTGTGCTTGTTCATACTCAAGCAACATTCTGATGCGTGAGCTTGACTCCTCGAGCTATCTATTTACCAATTGTAGTTCCGCTTCTGCTTTTCTTGAGTCCATAGCTCTGTCGCATCTCGTCCCCAATCTGAGTATTCAAAAAATGTAGAGCTGGTATCGAGATTTTTTCCAAGTCGAGCTCTACCCGCTCGACATTTGTCGTATCCAGGGCCACGTCCTCCGATATGGGAAATGTGACCGCCATTGGATCGAGATAGATAAGTCTCATTTTTTTTGGTAGCGCAACAACAAGTTGCACTGGCCTCAGCTGCGAGGTTCCTCCGGACCTCCCTTCTGCTGCTAGGTCGCGCAGCAAGGCCAAGCTATTGTGCACATCTTTGACTTTTTTCATTAGCCCTTGCATTGCGAGACAGTTCCTCTGTAAGTCGTCTTCGATGGCCTTATCGTTCTTTTCTTTATCGGCCATGAACTCCTCCAGCTGCTCGTTGACTCTGTTTGCTATCATATCAAAGTCATCCTCCTTCAATACTGTGTCAGATGTTGCTTTCGTTGCTTTCTGTTTCTTCCTCACCTTTGGCTACGTTGGGTTCTCTGGTTCCTTCCTCTTTCCCGTTTCTTCCATAATTGGACATGGTGGTGGAATTATTTCATCATCCTCTGAATTTGTGGGGACATTGAAAACTTCTTCCACACAGTACTCTGCCGGCCAATCTTTCATAATGTTCTCGATGTCCTCTTTTGTCATGTGGTAATTCCCAGGGAAAAACTGTGGCTTCTTTATCTTCGCCTTCGGGGAAATAAACACACAATGCATGTCAACAGTAAAATTAACAATGCATATGTATTTTCTTGTTACCTGCTTTGTTATCCTTGGCATAGCGACAATCATGGCGCACAACTGCATGTAATACTTGTAGAACACTTCTTGAGTTGCATGCTGGCGCTGCAGATCAAGATTTGCCCAGAGGTTCATGTACCTAACTCTAGGTTCTGATTTATCAAAGCTGACACCGACGTAGTCCTCCAGCTCCTTCGATCCAATAAATACGATGAGGACAATCAACCATGTGAAATGGAAGTTACCTCCATTCAACTGAATGTCATTGAGCTCTGCCATGAACTCGTTCAATAGATATTGGCACCAGTTGAACTCGATGCCTTCAGCTACTGCGGCACCAAGCAACACTGCTCTCGCAGGCACCTCTAGGGGTCTTGCTGTCTGCAATATCTTTACTGCGAGCAGCTGGGTGACAAACTTGGTTGTTCTGTCTTCAATTTTGTCGGTAGGAAAACCCCGTTTTCCTTCCACCAGTGCATGAGTTTTCTTCATCTTGGCTACTACCGGTGTCAACCAGCTTTCGACAACCAGATTGAGGGTTCCTTTGGCATCTTTCTTCTAGCACATGTACTGGTATAGCTGAAAGTCTGGGTACTTGGGATCATGTGGCTCCTCTTTCTACACTCCCAAGAGGTCATAGTCCTCCCATTTACAGTCTAGTATTTTGAACAATAGCTTGGTTGTAATTTTGACATGCTTTGAAATTGGCGACAAGGGGATGTCGTATTTTGCATTCTTGGATAGCTTATAGACGAGGGAATTCAGTGCCCGAGGATTGATGTACTCAGGGGTCATATTTAGAGGGATTTCTTTCGTAAAAATGGGCTGCCTTAGCACCATCGAACCCAACCTTGGCTTATTGGTTTGAGGTGTAGTGATTGTCTCCTTTCCCTTGTCTTGCATGGCTGGATTGGTTCTTGGTGATCTACGGGATCATTGGCCTTGTTCTATTACAACCTTCTTGGCAGGGGTTTTCATTAACTCTTGAATTCCTCCGTGCCGAAAGACTCTAAGTGCTTATTCAATGGTAAGCTCTTCTTCTCAATAGAAAGGTTCAGACATTCACTGATTAGATGGTGGGCATGGTAGCCAGACGACAGATGGATACTAGTGCAAAGGGGGAGGTCGCAAGAAATTTCTAAGTGCTCAATAACGCCTGGGAGTCCTCTAGTGGTGTTATTTATAGGCGCAGATGACCTTCTCCCGCACCCTTCAATGGATAAATATGCATTAAATGTGCCCTCTAGCGGTCGAATCTATCAGATTTTCCAGTCCTTTCCTTCGTCAGTCTGTTTAGAATGGCTCTCTTCCCTTTAAATGCTGAAGCGGTTGCTGCAACGGTCATCTAACGGCTATTTTCTCAAAAGTAGTGTAACGACTATTTTTCTCTAGGTGCTGCGCGGCCGGCCACTTACACTCCTGTGTAGTTGCTTCCTAGTGCAAAAAAAAAAAAATTCTCTCACGCAGCTTCAACACTGCTGTGCGGTACATACATCATCTTTCTTATCATACATGTACAGGCTCCTTTACACTTCTAGTGCCCAATTTTAACTATACTCGGCACTTAGAAATCTCTTCCTCGACCTGTTATCCAAGGTTCTGCAAAGCAGTGCTATCATGGTATAGCTTTAGCCTACTTCCATTTATCAAAGTTGGTAAGGTATCACTAGCTAAATTGGCTAACTGGACTGCACAAGTGTTAGTAACATGTATCACAGTATATGGGCCAAGCCAATGCATCTTAAATTTGCCAGGAAACTTCATGAATTTGCTATCATACAAGAGGACTAGGTCACCTACCTGAAAGCACCTGTTCTTGATATGGCGATCATGCCAGGCTTTCTCGCGGTCTTTCTGAGATTGTTGGTGGAAGCTGGCAATGAAGTGATCTTCCTCCAACCCAACAAGGTGTAGTAATCTTTCTTCTAATGCTACGCGGTCTACCAACCCCGTGAATGCAGCGATCCTTAAACTAGGGACAATGTACTCCATTGGCATTATAGCTTCCTGTCCATAAGCCAACTAAAAAGGTGTATGTCCTGTCAATTTCTTGCATGTAGTCCTGTATGCCCATAACACAGAGGAGACGCACAGATCCCAATCATCTCTGTTTACATTACAGACCTTAGTCAGTGCATTCTCCAGTATTTTATTGAAAGCCTCAATAGTTCCATTCGCCTGTGGATGATATGGGGTACTGTGTTGATGACGAATGTGGAATTCCTCTGTAAGTGCCTCAATGGTCTTGTTCAAAAAGTGAGTACCTTGGTCACTCATCAAAATCTTTGGATATCCAAATCTTGACAATATTTCGTCAAAAATGAACTGCGCTGCAGTCCTTTACTGGCTTTGCTTCTACCCATCTGGTGAGGTAATCAGTGGCAGTAATAATATACCTCGCACCGGTTCTTTTCCCTGGTAGGTTTATAGGACCCACAAAATCAATTGCCCATTTCTCAAACGCCTGCAAGGTCAACTGTGGTTTTAATGGCATCTCATCTCTTCGTGAAGGTTTCCCTGTCCTTTGACAGACATCACAGTTCCTGCAGTGTTCTTTGGAATCTTTGTGGATCGTGGGCCACCATAGCCCTGTGTGCAATATCTTCTGCGCAGTGGCCCTTCCTGCATAGTGACCTCCCGTGATCCCTAAATGCGCGTCTGCTAAAATAAATGGTTTCTCATGATCTAGTACGCATTTGCGCAGGACTTCATCCAGTCCGAGTTTGTATAACTGACCTGCAATTATAGTGAAGTCTGCAGAGCGCACCACTAGCTGCTTCTTCTGCTGGACAGATAATTCCTGCAGTGCCAGCCCTGTTGTTAGAAAATTAATGATATCCTTATAATAGTCATCGGCAATCTATATAGAAAATAACTGCGCATCAGGCAGACTGTCTTCAATGTTCATCGGCTCTTCCCCTGACTCAATCCTTGACATATGATTAGGTCCCAAGTTCAGTCTACCTGGCTTAACAACAATCTCAAAATCATACTCCTGGAACAACAATAACCATCTGCATATGCGCCCCCCTAACACTGGCTTATTGACCAAGTATTTCAACGTAGAATGGTCAGCGAACATAAGGAAGTGCGCACCAAGCAAGTAATGCCAGAATTTCTGTAGGGCATATACCATTGCAAGGCCTTCCCTCTCAGTAGTAGTATAGTTTTTCTCTGCTGTTGAGAGCTTCCTGCTCGAAAATGCAATAGGGCGTTCAATACCTCCTTCCCCTGGCTGAGCTAATACAATTCCCAAGGAAATGCATCATGCGTTAACATGGACGTGAAATGGCTTCGTCCAATCTGGAAATACTAAGATCAGTGCAGTTACCATCTTTTCCTTTAATGTATCAAAACCTTGTTCGCATTCCGCGTTCCAAATGAACGGTGCGTCTTTCTTTAGCAGTTTTTCCATTGCTACGGTTATCTGCGCGTAACCCTTTATAAATTTTCTGTAGTATCCAGTATGGCATAAGGTAGAGCACAACATATTGACTAAATTTGGTGTTGGCAAATTCACAATAATGGCGATCTTCGCAAGATCCACCATCAGTCCTTGCTTACAAACAACGTGCCCAAGTAGAATGCCATAAGGGACACAAAAAATACACTTCTTTAGATTTAAAGAGATCTGATGCTGTCGACACTTTTCAAGCATCATTCTGAGGTTCGCACAATGGTTCTTCAATAGACCAAACACAGTCCAATCATCAAAATAGGCTTCGATAAACTTATGCATAAACTCTTTGAATGTTGCAACAACCACTCTGGAAAATATGGCAGGTGCGTTCTTCAGGCCAAAGGGCATTACTGTGTACTGGAACGACCCCCATTATGTAGCAAACGTCATCTTATGCCTGTCTACAGGATCAATCCTGATCTGATGATACCCTGAAAAACCATCAGTAAAAGAATAGGCCTCGTTCCCTCCAACATTATCAAGCACCTCATCTGTGAAAGGAGTAGGGAATGGGTCGTGCATGGAAGCATCATTCAGTTTTTTGAGATCAACACAAATCCTGATCTCACCCTTCTCTTTCTTGTCTTGAACGACCATGGGACTAATCCATTCTGATTCCTCAATAGGTTCAATGATTCCTGCTTCCAGCATCTTATCCAACTCTGCGCGTACTCTTTCTTTGTAGCGTGGATTTAGTCTGTACGGTCTCTGCTTCACAGGATTTGCGCCTGGCTTCAAGGGTATTTTCATGACCCCTAGGTCTCCCAGAATTCCTTTCATTTCTATAAATTTTTTCGGAAACAACTCCTGATATTCATGCAAGGTGTCTGCGATCTTTGCAATGGTCTGATCATCCCAATAATCTCTGATTCCTGTGAAGTTCGGTTCTTCTTTTGTGCCAATATTCACCTTCTATGTTTTTACCGGTCCGCTCATATCTGGGACTTCTAACGGAGGTCCTTCTACGTCACACACACCCTCCGATTCTGGTATGTTTATGTTGCACAAATCATCGTCATCATCATCTTCATTTCTATCATCGATGTCTTCAGCTAGGTTGTAACACTCGATAAAGTGTTCTTCAAGTTCCTTCCATTCCGACTGTAGGTGTGCAGGAACGTGATCTGTTCCGAAGAATTCCTCCAATGTCATATTTTTGTGATGACAGTCTTCCCTGAATATGCGTTCCTTAATTATCTGCAATGCCTCATGGATCAGTAGATTCTCGTCCTCAAAGCTGAAGTCGTTCTGGAAGTTGGCAGTCAACGTTTCCCAATCAGTGGTTTCCCTACGCAACTCCAGGTCTAGGTACCATTTCTTTGGAATGTCATCCTCCAGTGTATGTACAAATAAATGCACCCATTCTGTGTGTGGCCTTCCGCCCATGCTTGTGAACAGACTTCAATGTGTTGACTAGGATCTGTCTGTCCATTAAACTTTGCAAAGGGTAAAGTAACCTGGTCAGTGAACCGAATCTGCATCTTCATTCTGCATTGATCCCAAGTGGTCAATGTCTGCTTGTGCGCATTCCACCATCTGGCGGGTGTGTCGTGCTGTGCCATATCCAATGCTGGTAATTTGTGCTCATCTGCAATAGCTACAGTGTATTCTTGGATGAAAGTATAAACATTAGTAGAACCATCATATGTGGGAATAGGACTTACCTCCTTCCCGATCCAGCGCAGTGATTTTGTAACCTGTGCGCACCTTCTTGCTGATACTTCATACATTCGGCTTTGCCAGTTTTCCAGTCCTACCTCCAAATCAGAGACGCAGGAGCTGTCACATCTCTAGCTAAGTGTGCCATCTGTAGTAGGATTAATGTAATCTTCTTGGTTCGCTATGAGCTGGTATAGCCTATCCAAGTGTTGAGCCTTGGATTCCTCCTGAATCGGCTCGCTGTATCTATCACCACCTGCAGGATCCAACGGTGCGATGACCCTAAGATGCTTCCCTTCAAATATCATCTTCTTTGTTTTTAGGTTGATGATAGCCAAGTTATCCATAGCCCAGTCAATTCCTAGCAGTGCAAGAAAAGGCTGACTATCATGCACAATCTCGATAACTTCAAAGTTTGTATGACTTTGGACTCCATCGATGTCGACTATCACGTCATCTAACCGGCCAAAAGGTATGACTTTCTCTTGGTTAGCCATTCTCAACTGGATAGGTGACCATGACAACTTTGGTCGACCCATCTGCTGCCATGTCTACTTAGTTAAGACATTTACTTCGGATCCCAGATCAAGGATGACTTCATCCATTTCAAAATCTCCTATCTGCGTGGTAAGTCTCATTTCTCGGCCCGTTCTCGTATGCTTCCTTATGTGATGTACTGCACTGTCAGAAGTCTCTGTTCCGGTCTGCGACTCATACTAGTTTATGAACTTCTGCAATTCTACTATGGCATTTTCACTTTTGAGTAGCTTCATGCAGCTTCGTAGGAACTGTGCAAGTTGGTACTAACATCTGTCGCAATGCTTGTTTTTTCATAGGCCGCTGGCATGTCTTCAACATGCGATGCTTGAATGTGCAACATGATCCTCTGTGTTTTTGTTGCTGGCTCTCTAAAGGTATCCCACGCGTCGATAAATACTTTCTTGTTCTTTTGTAGATCGAGAGCAGGTATTTTTCCCGGAGCTTTCCTTATCCATTCTGTCTCAAGAGAAGGCTGCTTTGTGTGAGCCTCTCCTGATGTGGAAGCTTCTGCTCCCCTATCACGGCATGTCTGAGCACCACTGCGCGTGACCACATTGATGCTCGGGTCTACTTGTCTTTTCTCTACTATGATCCACTGGACGTTCGTGTTTGGTGCATCCGTCTGCCTTCTTTTCTGCATTTCCACCTCTAGCACTAGGCAATCTTCAATAACATGCTCAAATGATTTACAATAATTGTATGTAGTGCATGGGTTAACACAATCTCTAGATACGTGACCTGGCTGGCCACAATTATAACAAATGACCTGGATGCGGCCTCTTCCCTACGCCGGGCCAGCATTTCTTCCTCTTCCGCGGTATCCAGCACCATGACCTCTATATCCTCCTTGGTCATATTGTGCATTCTCTTGTTTTGTCTGGTTATCTTCTTGTGCACGGTACAAGCCAGCGCCTCTCATTGAGTCCATATCTCGTTTTCTCTCATTCATTAATTCATATGAGCGGCAGTTGGATTCATCATGTCCAACTGATTTACAGAAATTGCAATATAAATTTTTAGGTGTTTTCACATATTTCTGTATAAGATAGCAGTCTTTAGGTCTGTGTCATGTGGTTCTACAAATTTCACACCATGGGGCCTGATTCTTATTTAATGGGTTGGGCACACCACTATTAAGATAGTCGCGGAATAAAGGGAAATGCTCCCAGTCATGGCCTTCTCCTTTACAACCTGTACACCAGACCTCATGTCTAGGTTCATACCTTTGTTCTTTGCCATTCTTCATGGTTTGCAGCTCTAGTGTCAGGGTGGTCAGCTGGTTCTGGATATGAGACATCCCAGAACTAGTCTCACCAATCGGCGAAGCCTCTAGCTTCATTGCGATCCCCAAGGCCTCTGACTGCAACGTAACCTTATGCTACATCAATGGTAATCTAATATGGGGCAACAACCCAGCAATGAACCATTCCTTGTGTTGTTCCGGGCTATAACAAAGCTTACTTGGTCTAATAGGGTCTTGAACTTCTGATCAAACTCCCAAACTGTTTCAATCGGTTTCTTCTTTATTTCTTTCAACTCGGTTATACACTAAGATTCAGATTTGGGTTTCTTAAACTCAGCCACGAGCGCAACTTTAATTTCTACGAGGGTTCGCGGTTGTGTGGTAGAGTACTTCATGAACCAATGTAAAGCTCTGTCCCTGAAAGTGGTGATGAGCTGTGCTCTCTTCACTACATCATCCTGGATTTGTCTTACACTCCATACGTCTTCACAAAAAAACCAATGCTGGTCAGGATCTTCTAGGCCAGTTCCTTTGAATATTGGGAGCTTCATATCTGTGTTTTCCATTGTGCTACTAGGTGGTGGAGCACCCGAATTAATGTGCGGCTGCTGTAAAGGGCTCTGTGCAGTGAATACAAATTGGCTTACCGGGATAGACGTACTGGGCTGAGTATTCTGCGGGGTGGGCTATGTAACAGGTGGTTTTTGAGATACAATTAGTGCGGTCTCTGCAGCTGGTGGGTTCTCAGGGGTAAATGGTGGTGTGGCTTCGTTGTCAAGGTCACACGGAATCTCAATATCAATATGGAGTCTAGGGCCTCCAAGGTTCTTATTAAATTTATACCTCTTTCCACTTCTAATATTATGGGTCTCTTCGTCAGAATCACTAAATATACTATTTACCATGACAAACTTAAGAATATTACTGCATTCTTAAAACACCTTTCTCAGCTAACAACATCTTAATGTATAGACTAAGATTGTTCAGCAACTTACCTTGGAATCCTCCAAAAAAGTATGCTTCTGCTTGGCTGTAGGATTTGAGTGTGTCTACAGCAAATTATGTTACGAAGCCTTCTAGCATATGATTGACCCAAAAATCAACTGCGCATGTCAATGGGATGTCTAGTGCTTTGAGCTGTGTTGTGAGCTCAGGAGTCCACTCTGTAGGAACTCCTCCTTGAAAACAAGTTTTCTTCTCTGCGAGCTGTGAGATCCACGCATGCAGCTCGTTGGGAAATGATGCCGAGAAAAATCATGAATATCGTTCAACAGATATCTATCCGACCACTATGTGTCACTTAGACGTGGATGTCTATTCTCTTGCCTTTTAAAGTATCTTATGGTCTTATCCCACCAAGCTTGGATTTCTATCTTTTCAAGATTCCAGTTGTCAGAGCCTTCCGGGAACTGGTATTCTTTGTCACACATCACAATTGCAACTCATCACGGATTCTAGCACGACAACGGAACCATTTGTTGGCTATAACTGACCCAAAGGTTTTCTATAAGACCCAGTTTCTTTGCGGTTTCCCTTTGACCAACAAAACCCCTTCGCACCGACCCTTTCGGCAACAACCTGCGAGCAGGTTGAGGTCTCACCCGAGGTGTATCTATGGGGTACTGCGGAATCATATTTCCACAATAAGTGACAAGTTGCTTGGATGGATGTATTGCGCAGCACATCAGAGGGTATGTGCTGCGAGGTGAGACTGCGCAGCGATGGGCAACGCTGCGGTCTGCACCACTATGATCTTCTACCGTGGGACTTCTGCTGAAGCCATGAGCAATACAGCTTTATTCCATACTTGGATTATCTTGAAAACACTTAAAGCACTGAGACGAATATCACTCATCCATTCATTCAAGCACTTAACTGACTACTCCTCTAACATTCATTCGTTAATTCAGGACGTTGTGACTTGAACATAGACGATTGATCTAATCTGACTGTTATACATCCCTTTACTGCATATAAGAAAGTACTTGACCAAATGACTGATTCACGGCCTTCATACACAAGACTAAACGTTCACCATTCAACTATTCATTCAGAACTTAACATATCATTTACATACTTCTCTAATGGCAAATGCATATAAAAGCTCTCTCATAACAGTATGCAAGAAATCATCTAGACATTCATTGGCAGAAAACACAAGTAATCATTCATTCATAAGCACAATCACAGAACACGAGATTTAACGTGGTTCACTTCCCCGGGTGGGAAGCTACGTCCACAAGAACGGTTGGTAATATATTTCTTTAAAAGGGATGGGGACAACTGTTCTTAGTCTACGCACTCAGCTGTAGACTCTCCTTCCTCTTAGATAGCTCTCCGCACACACAGCTGTAGAGCCTTTACAATCTTCTCAACTCAGAGATTTTACAATACAACACCCAAAATTGTTTCAACCAAGAGTAAAGAGTAACCCCAAAATGTAACCCCATCCCATACAAAATTGCCTTCTTAAATAGATCATGCCCGAAGGTCATGTCTTTACAATGCTAAAAACCTAAACCCAAAACCCTTAGGGTTTACAAAACTGCGTTGGTTTCCCTAAACCCGCTTGCTGGCTCCTGGTAGCATCTGCTTCATCGTGACGGTTCTCCATGTCTTCAGTCTGTCGCTATCGGCCTCCCTGTCGCACACATGCCAACAGGATGCTTTTGTCGAACCGTTCATCTCTAACGGTCTCTCCCACCAGGCGTGCCACGATGTCGCTTTCTTTAACAAACTCGCACGTCGGTCGCCTTCCTGATTTACTCCTGCCCGCCGCTCGACACTCTTTGAGCATCTTTCCCAAAAATAGGTTGCTACCGATCTGACCGGTGCCTGTACCTGTCCTTCATCCAACATTCCGCTTTGTTGGCTCCACGTGGCCTCCTATCTCTACAGCACTGCTTCTGCGCAGTACTGATCTTCGCAGCATTGCTCAAACATGGCTACTGCGCGCCTCTTCACAGCATCCCTAGTACTTAGCCAAAATTCAATCTGTTTCAGAGCTGTGCTCAGCTTAGGTTCTTCTTCCTTAAAAAATGTCACCAAAATTGGACCAGTTGGGCCAGGCCCAACACATTTCTTAACCTCCCTACTACTCTCACTTTAGATCTGTCAAGATGGGCAATCTGAGTAGGACAGGGTTCTCAAGTTGCATTTATTTTTCTGCAGACAGACAGGGGCATCACATTCGATGAGGCACCTGAATCTATCATACAATTGTGTACATTTATGTTGAAGATTTCAAAGGTAAGCAAGAAAGGAGGTGTCCTCTTTCTTCCAGGTTTCTGATCGTCTGGTTTGGTAAAAGACTCTAATTTATTGTTTTGTGATTCCCTTGGTTGTTTCGGATTATCATACTCTTAGGTAAAGAATCCCTCATTGAAGGTATTTTAAGAAGTTCAAACAAAGAAATATTTTCTTTGAGTCTTTTCAAATCTTCAGCCAAACTATACTCCATTTCAAGAATGACTATGTCCTTTTGAGGGACATTTTTACCTTTGTTAGGAACTGCTGTTGAAGATGAAGGTTCTTGAGAGGGTTGTCCTTTTTATCTAGTGTTGTAAGGATGTTGAACATTGAACACTATCTCAGGTTCTTCTTCTTCTTCATTCATTGGGAGTTCAGAAAAATAGCCTACAGTATTAATTTGTGGATCCTCATCTTCATCTCCTTCTTCCGATAATTGTGGATCTTGATTTGTTTGATCTTCAAAAGGTTCAGGTAAATTTTTTGATTCTGTATCTAGAGCTTTGAATATAGAATAAATTTCTTCAGAAGTCAATCCTTCATTAGGATTAGGAGGTGGTGGATTTTGGGGAGGTTGATAAGGTCTCCTAAAAGGTGGCCTTACAAAACCTCTGTTATTAGTTTGATTTTCATTATTATTCTTTTTCAAATCAACCATCTCATTTGACATTTTCTGGAGAAACTTCTTAATGTCAGTCATTTCAAAAGCGTCTTTGTTTTGGGTAGTGGGTTTGGGAGCATTATCATTTTTCTTTCTGGATGTGGAAGGTTGCTCGTCTGAAACATCGGGATTATCCTTTAGACAAAACATATCCTTTTCAACCTAAATGGCTTTAGCATAAGCCTCAAACAAGTTGTCTTTATGTGCTCTTTTGACCCACATTGCAATGGGAACAGATAATCCCTTTTCATAATAAGCAACCAACAGTTCTTCTATAGGAAGAACAGTGGTAGGGATTCTATTTTTTAGATAAGAAAATCTCTAGTTGTAGTCTTTGACCCTCTCTTTACCTCTCATCTTCATGGAAGATAAGACTAGATCTTGTGGTGTTTTGTCATCCCCAAACTTCTAGATAAACAGTTTTTCAAACTCATCCCAAGAAGTTATGGATCTAGATTCTAAGGAAAAGTACCATGTGGATGCCTTTCCTTCAAATGTGCAGGGGAACAATCTGCAAACCACATCTTCATGGACAACACACCTAATTCTAATGGCCTGCATAAAAGTTTTGATGTGATCTAATGCAGGTGATTTATTACCTGGGTTGAACTTAGAAGCCACTTTTCAGGGTTTTTAGGCAATCTATGTCGATCCCCAAGTATAAATATAGTGTCTTGGTCAAGCCAAGGTCTGTTCTGGCCTTCTCCAACCATAGGTTGTTCTTCCTCTTCTTCAGATGAAGAGTTAGAGTAGTGTTCACTTTCAGACGAGGAGGATGATGATGAAGGAGGAATGGGTGGTGGTCCACCCAATGCAATGTTAGGTTGATCTTGTGGAGCTCCTTAAAAGAGTGAATCAATTTTATAGTTAGGGGAACCTGGTTGATCAATTGTATCTTGATTTCCAGTGCTTTGGTCCATTGCCTGTTGACCTTCTTGGCTATTGGTTTGCAAAATGGTGTTCAATTGAATTGCTACTAGTCCTCTATTTCGTTGTTTAATAATTCTTCGTTCAACTCTAGAAACACTATCATTAGACCTTTTTATTATTTTTTCAAGTGAAAGGAGTTGTTTTGTGGAGCCTGATCTCCAGATTCAGAGATATTATTATTTAGTCATGTCTGTACCCCAGGTTTTGTTATGATCTCGGCACGATCCCCAGGGGGTCCGTGGGAGTGGTTGCACTCCCCCGGATGGGAGGCATGGGAGCCATCGGGCCCTCGATAAAGGTGGTTTGGGGTTGTAATGTCCCTTGCTAGGAATTTTATTAAAATGGCAATTTTTCACTTTTTTTCCTAGTTAGACCATTGACTAGTTTTGAGCTCTAGGTCCCCAAATTTCTCCAATTGCTCCCAAATATTCTGAGAAGGTATATGGATGACTTTAGAACATAAATATGTGTTTCAAGGATTATTTTATACATTTAAAATACTTCTACAAATCATCTTTCAATTCTGGTCAATGTAGGGAACTTTACTAGTAATTTCCCTTTGACTAGTATTGGTCTCTACGTCTCAAATTGACTCCAAATGCCTTCAAATATTCAAGGAAGGTGTATGAATGATATTAGGACTTGAATATGATTTTCAGGGATGATATATGGCCACCAAAATATCTCTTCAAACTCTATTAAGATTCTGGACCAGGTATGCAATTTTACTAGTAATTTGGGGTTCAAATCCCCCTGGGGTAAGTATTGAAAATGGCTTCCCAAATGCCTCCAAAACCACTCAAATTTATGAAAAGGGGTAGGGGATGTCTCAAGGATTTTATTAAGGTCTCATGTGCATCATTAATTTATTATTATCTCTGTTCCAACCCTCTCTCATTCAGCTACAAAAATCACCAATTCGACCCTTGGGGAAATGGCACTATTTCTTCTCCCAATGCAATTAAACTGAGTAAAAATACTTCAAATGCTCACGTAAAGTACCTGAAACTTGTAAAATACATCCATTGATGTCTATTAATCATAAATTTATTAGATAACCATCCATTAATTCTAAATCATCAGCATTATCATGCTATACATCAATGTAGTGGGGAAATGGCACTGTTCTTTCATTAAAAATGAGATTTATACATTTCTACTTGGAATTTCGACCTGAAACTTTCTGGAGATGAATAAAAGAGTATATAATTCATATTAAAATATAAATTGGGCATGATAATATCTCCAAAATAGTACAATAGCTCACCAAAAATGCCCTTCCTCAAGGATCAAGAATATGCCATCAAAACTGGAAATGGTTGAAAGAATGTGTTGAAATAGAAGAAACCATGAGCTGACCTGTAGCTTACACCTGCAAATAAAGAATCCATTAAATCTCCAAATGAAAGGTCTTAATGGTCTTTCCAATTACCAACTTGGATGGGAATCTTTCACCCTCGAAATTGGCTAAGGCAAGAAACTAGTCATCCACTAGCTCTCCCTCTACACAAATGCAATTGAAAATTCTACAAATGATCAAAATATGGTTTAATTCTTTGTTATTGACATTTATAAAGTTCTAATGTTCTCCATGGGTCGAATTCCTTCCAAGAGACTCATGCCAACTCAAGTTGGGAAGAGATTCCAGAGGATGCCACTTGTACATCAATTCCTAGTCTCCCACTTCCACCAAATCACATGTGGAAGCATATTAGCTGCACTAACACCCTTGAGCACCCTCTTGGAGTCTATTTTTAGCCCTAACATGTCATATATTTCATATTTCAGCCTTTAGGTCTGATTTGTGTCATAGGTGTCATAGCATCTTCATCATTGTTGTCATAGAGCTAGGGAATCTAGCCCAAGTGTCTCACTAGCTCCAAATTGCCTCTTCCTCTTCCATTGGAGTTACTCTTCCTCTATATTTTGACCTCATTGACTCATGCCAAGTATTATTGACCTTATAACTCATCCCAAGAACATTAGGCTTCCCACGGATTCGAAATTACAAGAAGAGGATGCCATGTGGCACATAAATTCTAGCTTGTGTGGGTCTCACTTCCTCCATGTGTCTTCATGATCAAATGCCACTTTGATTTTCACTTGTATATATTTATTTATCTCCTTTATTAAATATTTATTCCATCCTAATGTTCCAACATCTTTCTTATCCCCATTATTCCAAATCCCAAAGCTTCCACCCCAAACCTAGGAAACTAGTAATTTTCCTCCTTGGAAATTATTTGACCTTTAGCATCAATTTGACAAACTCTAATGAATACAATTTCATTAGGCAATTGTGACCCAATGCAAAATTTGGGACATGACAAATCCTGCCTTCCCAATATTGCTTGTCCTCAAGCAATTTCAAACATGGGTGTTGAAGAACCTGCTTTCTGCATAATTCTTTGAAGTTGCCATTGAATTGCCCAACCTTGAGTCTTTGAGTTTCCATGAAGATTTTAGAGAGGAACCACCATGCTTGCTGCTACTCTACTCTAATAAAAATCACTTTATTAAGTGGGAAATTCATCTCCTGTACTTCTTGTTTCCCCAAAAAATTTAAACCAATGAGACGAAAATTATTCCAGGGTCCCATTGCTTGTATTGCACCCCAACAATTAAGAGTGCTCTCCAACCCACACCATTAGATAAGAGGATTCCTGGATCCCATTTTATTGTAAGCATTCTTCCAAACATCATGAGTACAAAAAATATATCATCAAAATACAGAGCAACATAATGAAAATGTACATCAAGGAGGTGCTTCATCAAAGAATCATGAAATTGCTTATACCTCCAAGCAAGTAGACCACCATTTTCCAAGTGCATACAAGCTTCAAGTGACCAATCAAATCTGCTCCAATGACATAGGTGAGGATACCATGTCCTATAATTCTGCTCCAAAAGGATTTGATATGCATCAAAATATTCAGCCATGTATTCTTTCATCCAAGAAGTGAATGAAGAATCTCAACTAAAATCTGAACCAAATAATGAGCAGAAAAAACAAGGAGACTTCAAATGACTCAAAGAAATCTCACCCATACATCCCTGAATGTGAGAATCATAAATATATAAAAAAGTATGTGGTTGCCAACAAAAATTTTCTCCAATCATAAATCTATTCACCCAAGTGTTGGACGAATTTCCTCCAACATCAAATGAATCAAGTGTTGAGCAAGAAAAACCATGAGTCTTCAAGTGACTCAAATGCATATCATAGGTCCATCCATGTAGGTGTGCATCATCATAAAGTAACAAAGGATGCTGCTACAAACGTGAATAAGAATTTTCTCCAACCATATCATCATAAAAAGTAAATCTAGGAGTTCCATACTCCTCATGTGGCACCATAAAAAAGAACCCTTTCACCCATTCTTCATTGAGACTAATGCTGCAAAACATGGAATTGTAGGATGTAGGAGAATTAACTAACTCACCCAAATGATCAAAAAGTGTAGAAGTTTCATCATGGAAAGGATCCATATGGTTAGTATCATGCAACTCCTTCAAAAGTGTGAAACCTTTGTTGTAGATTAGTTCCAATGTAGAGGAATCATGCCCTTCTTTAAAAATTGCATAACCTTCATCAAGAGACAATTCAAGTTCCTCTTCCACCACATCAAGTGTTTGGATCTCTTCAAGTTCATCTTCAAACACATTAAGCACATTCAAATTCTCACATTTCTCATGATCCACCATGTCATGAGAATCCTCCAAACAATCTACCATTTGTCAATCTAAAACATAGGAGGAAAAACAAGTATCTTGCAACTTTTCAAGAAGTTGCTCATTTTGAATTGTGAGCTTATGATTATCCTCATTATTCTTCAAGTATGCATCATGTAACAATTCATTAAGCTCAAACAAATGGTTTCTATCAAAAAGAAAAGACATGAAATTACCTTTGATGTGGCACCATGCTCTTTGAATCTTCTCCATTTCTTCAAGGAAGGATGTTTCCTCCAATGAAGTAGCTCTCCAACAAGAATTTGACACCAATGCTTGAGTGTCATGGAGAATTCTAAGGGACTCTTGGATCTTCTTTTAATTCATCTTTAAGGACCCTTCAAGAAAATGAGGCTCTTGCAAATGAACCTCCTCGTATTCTTCATTTTTGCTTGGACCAACTTCATGAAGCTCAAGTGGTGATGGAGAAGTTGATCTTGGTTCTTCCTCAACTGCTACAAGGTCTTCATTATCATGCTTAATGGAACTTGGGATTGTAGCAACACTTTCAAAAGTGATCTCTATGTCACCAACATAGAGGTGTGAGCACCCATCAGTAGGTACTCCTTCATAGTTTAAGAATCCATTAGTAGATGCTCTTTGGTTCATGTCTAAGCTAGAAGGTGTCTCGAAATGATCTTCCATATTTTCAATAGAATCTTCTTCTTGCTCTTGTGATGTCTCTTCCTTTTTCTCCTTCAAGCAAGCTGATTCATTTTGCCCCTTGTTTTTCTTAGGATCAATATCTTTGGAATCTCTTTTTGAAGAATTCCCAAAAGCTCTCCTCAAGCAGGACATCATTTCACACACACATATATGATATTCTCTCCAAGGTTATTTACAAGAAGGGCATAAACCTTTCTTTTCTAACTCCACATCTTCATTTTTGGGCCTATTTTCAAAAATATGTTCAGCAAAGTACTCAAAAGACATGACATTTTGTGTATTTTTGCTCAAAGCAAGATATTCTTGATATTTTTGATATTGTTGGGGCAAGGTGTTATATGTTGCTTTCCATCTTTGGAACTCATTCATAGAATTATCTTTGGTTGGTGTGACACACTCATCTTCATAAGATTTAAAGTGATAAGAATAATCTTCATTTCTCTTGAAATTGTAAGAAGTGTTGCATGATGGAACCTCTTCCTCGTACCATTCACATTCTGCTTCATATTGCTCATAAGCATCTGCATATTCCTCATAAGAATTGTATTCATAGGATTCATCATAATAGTAAGACATGGCTTCCAATTATTCTTGAATGTATGTACCTAATACACAGGTGCAAGGACCATGCTCTGATACCACTGTAATGTCCCTTGTTAGGAATTTTATTAAAATGGCAATTTTTCACTTTTTTCCCTAGTTAGACCTTCGATTAGTTTTGAGCTCTAGGTCCCCAAATTGCTCCAATTGCTCCGAAATATTATGAGAAGGTATATGGATGATGTTAGAACATAAATATGTGTTTCAGGGATGCTTTTAGACCTTTAAAATACTTCTGCAAATCCTCTTTCAATTCTGGCCAATGTAGGGAACTTTACTAGTAATTTCCCTTTGACTTGTATTGGTCTCTAGATTTCAAATTGACTCCAAATGCCTTCAAATATTCGAGGAAGTTGTATGAATGATATTAGGACTTGAATATGATTTTCAGGGATGAGATATGGCCACCAAAAGACCTCTACAAACTCTATTAAGATTCTGGACCAAGTATACAATTTTACTAGTAATTTGGGGTTCAAATCCCCCTAGGGTAAGTATTGAAAATGGCTTCCCAAATGCCTCCAAACCCACTCAAAATTATGAACAGGGGTAGGGGATGTCTCAAGGATTTTATTAAGGTATCATGTACATCATTAATTTATTATTATATATGTTCCAAACCTCTCCCATTCAGTTGCAAAAATCACCAATTCGACCCTTCAGGAAATGGCACTATTTCTTCTCCCAATGCAATTAAACTGAGTTAAAATATTTCAAATGCTCAAGTACAGTACATGAAACTTTTAAAATACATCCATGGCAGTATATTAATCATAAATTTATCATAGAACCATCCATTCATTCAAAATCATCAGCATGATCATGCTATACATCAATGTAGTGGGGAAATGGCACTGTTCTTTCATTAAAAATGAGATTTATACCTTTCTACTTGGAATTTCGACCTGAAAATTTATGGAGATGAATAACAGAGTATTTAATTCATATTAAAAAATAAATTGGG
This sequence comes from Larix kaempferi, assembly GCA_027924585.1. Lineage (NCBI taxonomy): Eukaryota > Viridiplantae > Streptophyta > Pinopsida > Pinales > Pinaceae > Larix > Larix kaempferi. Next base: position 22,063,238 of record BSBM01000173.1, on the reverse strand, counting down.
CATAAGAATCTTTCCCAAAGAGTACAATAGCTCACCAAAAACGCCCTCCCTCAAGGATCAAGAATATGCCATCAAAACTGGAAATGGTTGAGAGAATGTGTTGCAATAGAAGAAACCATGAGCTAACCTGTAGCTTACACCTACAAATAAAGAATCCATTAAATCTCCAAATGAAAGTTCTGAATGGCCTTTCCAATTACCAACTTGGATGGGAATCTTTCACCCTCGAAATTGGCTAAGGCAAGAAACTAGTCATCCACTAGCTCTCCCTCTACACAAATGCAATTGCAAATTCTACAAATGATCAAAAGATGGTTTCATTATTTGTTATTGACATTTAGAAATTAATAATGTCCTCCATGGGTTGAATTTCTTCCAAGAGACTCATGCCAACTCAAGTTGGGAAGAGAGTCCAAAGGACGCCACTTGTATAACAATTCCTAGTCTCCCACTTCCACTAAATCACATGTGGAAGCATCTTAGCTGCACTAACACCCTTGAGCTCCCTCTTGGAGTCTATTTTTAGTCCTGACATGTCATATATGTCATATGTCAGCCTTCAGGTCTGATTTGTGTCATAGGTGTCATAGCATATTCATCATTGTTGTCATAGAGCTAGGGAATCTAGCCCAAGTGTCTCACTAGCTCCAAATTGCCTCTTCCTCTTCCATGGGAGTTATTATTCCTCTATATTTTGACCTCATTGAATCATGCCAAGTATTATTGACCTTGTAACTCATCCCAATAACATTAGGCATCCCATGGATTAGGCCATTGTGACCCAATGCCAAATTTGGGACATGACAGGGGGCAACGCCCCCAAGTTACGGGGGTTCGGGGTCCCCGTAGGAAATTTTTGGGCTGTTTCACCAACAGATTTTGGGCCCATGGTTTTGGGTAACCCGTGGTATTTTCCCATTGTATTTCCCCTATAAAATAAAGACATTGTAATACGGATAGGGTTTATGTATTAGGTTTTATGCATTGTAAAGATCTTTGAGATCATGAAGAGAGACTGTGACAGTGTGAAGAGGAAGTGTAAAGGCTATGCTGGACGGTATAATAATAAGGATTGGAAAATTCAGCGTGGACGTAGCCCATTGGGTGAACCATGATATATCTGTGTCTCTCTTGTAATGTGTATGTGTGATTATATTTGCATTTTTGTTTATTGTTATTACTCTGCGATCATGTTTTTCTAGCAAAAGGGGTCCTCTAGTAGGTGATATGATAAGGATATCCCTTCTATTTTCTTGCTCAGCTGCAGGTGTAGTAGGAATTATAGTTGGTTGTGGCACTGTTTGTTGTTCAGATGTAGATGCCTGTGATTGGTTACGAGTTACAACTGACGATATTCTTGCTGGAGGAGGTTTATGAGTATTCTGTTTAGGCGTATTATACTACTGGCCCTCCTTCTAGCGTCATTTGTTGAGGCCTTGGGTGTGTCGGTTGTTGGAATGGGTTCCAAAGCTCTCAATAGAGGAAGAAAACCCAGCCAAAGGCTTCAGATAATCCTGCGCAAGTATTACCCTATCCTCGAGCTGTTTGAAATAGTGATCTCCCACGGATACAAAGGCCTCTGCTAGAACTTGTGGTTTTGATCCTAAGAGGATCTGCCTTCCAATGACGGAAAACAAAATGTGTTTAGTTTGAAACAAATATCCCTAAGAAGGGAATCTAAGCTAAGTTAGACCTACTTTAACAGGTGTCTTGTTTGAATGTAGATTAACTTGAAGTGAAAATAGATAAGTATGTTCATCCACTTGACAGAAATGTAAATGAGATCAATTCCTTATCTAGTTAAGTTACAACCAATCAATTAAAATTAACTGAATGCAATATTAAGTGTTTAAGCCCGTTCAAGATTAACCTGTAACCAATATGTGAACTGAAAAATTAACATAGATTATAATTTACAGTGAATCATTTGCAGAAATAGATAAATATTTTAGTTGAAGAAATTCAATTAAAACATAATGCATACACAGAACATACGTAAGGACAAATCCAGATCACAGATACCTGTATAAGATAATAATTGCAAAAGATTAAATAGCATAGATAACAGTCTGAAGTAAAAATCAATATTTATCAAATAAATTTGATGAATGAACAAAAGATGATGCAAGAGAATAACATTACTGTATTAATAAAATTTTGTAAGGAATTACAAGATCAGCATAAAATAGAGTATCTCCAGTCTTCTTCTTTCGATTTCTACCCCAAAATGATCATCCCTTCTTTAAGATAAACCTACCCCTTAAATAGTAATTTACAAAATAATACAAAGGATAAACTCCCCTTAAATAGGGATTACAAAATCGGATTATTCTTTGAAGTGAGGAAATCTTGCCACTTGGCCCAAACATCCATCAATTCATCTATATCTGGATTATTAGGAGATTCGAGCCCCAACTGGGCATCCCATGTGGATCCTTCGATCTCATTTTTCGCCAATTTATGCCTGATGCGGATAAAAACATAGATCTTTCCCTCCATAGAAACAGGTTGCCTGATCAACCAATCCATGTCTTCAATTTCAATGTGCTCAATCCGCATGATATTCTCTTTGAGTTCATCACGACGGGCTTCGACCTGCTCTATCATGAACTTTGGTGGATCTTCCTTCTAGAGGAGGCCCATTGAAGGGAATTCCAACATCTCCATGAGATTATCTGAAGCATACCATCTTCTCCTGCAATTTGCTTTTGCTTGATTTATGGTATACTCAACCATCTTAATGACATTCTCCCAATCCCACACAGCAGTCCTGATCCTTCTGAATTTGAGACTATCCAACTCAAGAATATCAGATAGCTTATCTTCAATATACTTCTACCAATCTATCATGTCTTCTACTGCTTTAGAAGCCTGGTGTGTTTTCTCTACTTGCTTGCTCAAGGTGCCAGACATTTTCTCAAAGGTGATGTAAGTCTCATGAATTTCACCCAAGGTGGTAAATAGCTCAACTAAAATCTTATGAGGCTCCTGGTTAAGATGATTAGCCAGGTCCTTGAAATCTTGCTATGAAAACCTAGAAAAAGCAGAGGAGGCTGCACTTGCAGTTGCATCCTCAAGTTGTTTCTTTAGTACAACCATTCTCTCCTTGTTGACAACATTTTCTGCTTCTGCATCATGTAGTTTAACCCAGAGAGAAGTATTCTGCAACTGCAGATCTTCCAAGTTGTCTTCAAATATATTCCCTAGATACTGAACATAAACTTCATACTCTTCCTTATTTTTTTCCAAATGCTCTTGAAGGTTCTTCATTTCTTCCCTTTTCAAGTCAATCTCTCTATTCAAGGTCTTAACTGAATCAAAATTTTCTCCTGCAAAAGCACCAAGGCTGCAGCTGCATCCACTGCTCCTTCCTGGATATCATCAGACTGCTTTTCCCAGATGACATGATAAGGAATGGGAGCCTCTAGTACTCCATGATCTCTGCTTCTCTCTTTTCCTTTCTTCATGACTTCCTTGGTTTCCTTACTGTAAAAATAATCTCCCAAGGGAACAACTACATCATCTTCAAAAGAAGCCACCATATCAATGAATGATGTGGTCATATCTGTTGTTGTAACCAAAGGGGGTGTCTGGGTGACAGTAGGACTAGGGATAGACAGAGCAACCTCAGAAGAGGTTTGGGGAGAAGGGAAAACTTCACTAGCTGATGGCACAGAGGTTGGTAAAGGAATGGAAGTAAAAACTTCATGCAAAAGATCCTGAGTGTCAACAGCTGATGGTGAAGGAGGGGGAATGGGATTTGGAACATTAGTAACTAGTGGCAATGAAGGAGATGGGGGTGATTGCAGGGGGACATTCGAATACTGGACGTCTGCAATGGTTGATGGGGGAGTAAGCAGTGAAATTTTCAAAGTTGTAGGTGTAGGAGTGATAAAATTAAATGCATCAAACAGCTGAGACAAGTTTGTTGAGGTGTCACCTCACAAGTTGTAACAAGAGAACCTTCTGCTGAGGGGAGTGATGAGGCTAAAGTTATTTCATCAAGAACAGTAGAAACCTGAGACATATTATCACCTAAAGTGGGTTCATCCATAGCTATGGTGTCCAGCAGATCTGAGGCTTCCTATGAACCTTCAGTGATTTCTTCCAATATAGGAACAGAAGAAGTTACCTCATCTTCCCTATCACTATCTTCAATATCGAAGGTGGGAATCTGAGAGGGAGTAGTAATGAGATTTTGTCTTTTTGTTGGATTGCTGACCACAATCACCTATACATCACTTACTGAGCTGGATGGGTTGACCTCTTTGGTGTGCAGCATTGAGTCGATTTGTGCTAGTTCTTTCATCGTTTGCTGGGAAGTTTGTATTAACAATTTATATTCTTCAGCAGTCTTTAGCTTTGGAGGCTCCTCCATAAGTCCTTTGCCTTTATCACCATGAGTATAAGTCAAGAGAAGGGGAGCTTTAGTTTTTTGAGCCTCCTTCTATTCTTTTTCCTTTCTTACCTGCTCAATCAGGTTGAGCTCCAATTTCCTGTAGCCAAATACCTTATCTCTAAGCTCTTACTGATATAGAAAAATATGGCTTTGTTCATCCTTGCTTTTAGCTCTAGGAAGGACTTCAGAAAAAGTATTGACTCCCTAGTAGATGGATTCATCAGGGACATCTTCATGTGCATATCCCGTCTTCGTGTGATTATGCTTGAAATGAGACTCAAGGAATCCTTTAGGATCATGACTTCTTTTAGCAGCAAATCCTAGTTTCAAGGAATCAATTTTGTTACACAATACTTGAACCCAGGTAGAAGTAGGAATAACCAAAGGTATAAGGTTCAAGGGGAATTTGGGCCATCCTTTCCTCTTGGGGCCTAAAAGTTTTGGATAAACCTGTCATGTCCCAAATTTAGAATTGGGTCACAATGGCCTAATCACATTGGCCATATTCATTAGAGTTTGTAAAATTGATGTTAAAGGTCAAATAATTGCCAAGGAGGAAAATTACTAGTTTCCTAGGTTTGGGGTGGAAGCTTTGGGATTTGGAATAATGTGGATAATAAATGATGTTTGAACATTAGAGTGGCATAAATATTTAATAAAGGATATAAATAAATATATACAAGTGAAAATAAAAGTGGCATTTGATCATGAAGACACATGGAGAAAGTGGGACCCACATATGGCTAGATTTCCCCACTACACTTGGCACATTCTCTCACCAATTCGAATTCAAGGTGAATGGTAACAGACTTGGGGGAGTCCAAAAGGTATTATTCATGGCATGACTCATCCAAGGTCTAAATATAGAGGAAGAGTAACTCCCATGGAAGAGGAAGAGGCAATTTGGAGCTAGTGAGACACTTGGGCTAGATTCCCTAGCTCTATGACAACAATGATGAAGATGCTATGACACCTATGACACAAATCAGACCTGAAGGCTGACATATGACATATATGACATGTCAGGGCTAAAAATAGACTCCAAGAGGGCGCTCAAGGGTGTTAGGGCAGCTAAGATGCTTCCACATGTGATTTGGTGGAAGTGGGAGACTAGGAATTGTTGTACAAGTGGCGTTCTTTGGAATCTCTTCCCAACATGAGTTGGCATGAGTGTCTTGGAAGGAATTCGACCCATGGAGGACATTAGAAGTTTATAAATGTCAATAACAAAGAATGAAACCAGCTTTTGATCATTTGGAGAATTTGCAATTGCATTTGTGAAGAGGGAGAGCTAGTGGATGACTAGTTTCTTGCCTTAGCCAATTTCGAGGGTGAAAGATTCCCATCCAAGTTGGCAATTGGAAAGGCCATTCAGACCTTTCATTTGGAGCTTTAATGGAGTCTTTATTTTCAGGTGTAAGCTACAGGGCAGCTCATGGTTTCTTCTATTGCAGCTCACTCCTTCAACCATTTCCAGTTTTGATGGCATATTCGTGATTCTTGAGGGAGGGCGTTTTTGGTGAGCTATTGTGATCTTTGGGGAAGCTTTTAATGCCCCATTTCTTTTGTAATATGAAGTAAATACTCTTTTCTTCATCTCCAAAAATTTTCAGGTCGAAATTCCAAGTAGAAATGTATAAATCTCATTTTTAAGGGAAGAACAATGCCATTTCCCCACTACCTTGTTGTGAGCCAATGTATTGATGATGATTTCGAATGAATGGATGATTCTCTGATATATTTGTGATAAATATACTGTCATGGATTTCTTATACAAGTTTCATGTACTGTACTTGAGCATTTGAAGTATTTTTACTCAGTTTAATTGCATTGGGAGAAGAAATAGTGCCATTTCCCCAAGGGTCGAATTGGTGATTTTTGCAGTTGAATGGGAGAGGGTGAGAACAGTTGTAATAAACCATTAATGGTGCATATGAGACCTTAATAACATTCTTAACACATTACATACCTCTGTTCATAAATTTGAGTGGTTTTGGAGGCATTTGGGAAGCCATTTTCAGTACTTACCTTAGGGGGATTTGAACCCCAAATTACTAGTAAAATTACATACTTGGTCCAGAATCTTAAGAGAGTTTGCAGAGGTCTTTTGGTGGCCATATGTTATCCCTGAACATCATATTCAATTCCTAATATCACTCATACACCTTCCTTGAAGATTTGAAGGCATTTGGAGTCAATTTGAGACCTAGAGACCAATACTAGTCAAAGGGAAATCACTAGTAAAGTTACCTACATTGACCAGAATTGAAAGAGTATTTGCAGAAGTGTTTTGAAGGTACAAAGGCATCCCTAAAACACATATTTATGTTCTAATATTATTCATATACCTTCTCAGAATATTTGGGATCATTTGGGGCAAATTTGGGACCTAGAGATCGAAACTAGTCAAAGGTCGAACCAAGGAAAAAAGTGGAAAATTGCAATTTTAATAAAATTCCTAACAAGGGACATTACAGTGGTATCAGAGCATGATCTTGGCACCTGATGTGGTATAATATTCATGAGAACAATAATTCAGGTACCACCATTAGATATTGAAACCAAAAGTGCCTTTGTTGAAGAAAAAAAAAGTAGGAGAAGAAGAGCAAATTTTTTGAGGAAACTATGACTAGGGATGAAAAGGGAGCCTCATATGATGGTGAGGAGCATATAAAAATTATGAAAACAATATTTGAAGATATGACCAAGAAAATTAAGGAAGGATTCGAATTGTTTTCTATCGAACTTGTGGAAAAAATTATTGATTTTGAGGAAACCAAGGGGAAAAATGCATCAGCTTGCTTGAAGGAGCAAAAGGAAGAGACATCACAAGATCATGAAGAAGATTCTATTGAAAATATGGAAGATCATTTCGAGACACCTTCTAGCTTAGACATGAACCAAAGAGCATCCACTGATGGATGCTTAAACTATGAAGGAGTACCTACTGATGGGTGCTCACACCTCTATGTTGGTGACATAGAGATCACTTTTGAAAGTGTTGCTGCAAGCCCAAGTTCCATTAAGCATGATAATGAAGACCTTGCAGCAGTTGAAGAAGAACCAAGATCAACTTCTCCATCACCACTTGAGCTTCATGAAGTTGGTCCAAGAAAAAATGAAGAAGATGAGGAGGTTCATTTGCAAGAGCCTCATTTTCTTGAAGGGTCCTTAAAGATGAATGAAAAGAAGATCCAAGAGTCCCTCAGCATTCTCCATGACACTCAAGCATTGGTGTCAAATTCTTGTTGGAGGGTTACTTCATTGGAGGAAACATCCTTCCTTGAAGACATGGAGAAGATTCAAAGAGCAATGTGCCACATCAAAGGTAATTTCATGTCTTTGCTTTTTGATAGAAACCATTTGTTTGAGCTTAATGAATTGTTACATGATGCATACTTGAAGAATAATGAGGATATTCATAAGCTCACAATTCAAAATGAGCAACTTCTTGAAAAGTTGCAAGATACTTGTTTTTCCTCCTATGTTTCAGATTGTCAAATGGTAGATTGTTTGGAGGATTCTCATGAAATGGTGGATCATGAGAAATGTGAAAATTTGAATGTTCTTGATGTGTTTGAAGATGAAATTGAAGAGATCCAAACACTTGATGTTGTGGAAGAGGAATTTGAATTGCCTCTTGATGAAGGTTATGCAATTTTTAAAGAAGAGCATGATTCCTCTACATTGGAACCAAACTATGACAAAGAGTTCACACTTTTGAAGGAGCTGCATGATACTACCCATATGGATCCTCCCCATGATGAAACTTCTGTACTTTTTGATCATTTGGGTGATTTGGTTCATTCTCCTACATCCGACAATTCCATGTTTTGCAACATTAGTCTCAATGAAGTATGGGTGAAAGGGTTCTTTTTTATGGTGCCACATGAGGAGTATGGAACTCCTAGATTTACTTTTTATGATGATATGGTTGGAGCACATTCTTATTCACATTTGCAGCAACATTATTTGTCACTTTATGATGATGCAAATCTACATGGATGCACCTATGATATGCATTTGAGTCACTTGAAGACTCATGGTTTTTCTTGCTCAACATTTGATTCATTTGATGTTGGAGGAACTTCATCCAACACTTGGGAGAATAGATTTATGATTGGAGAACATTTTTGTTGGCAGCCACATACTTTGTTATATTTTTATGACTCTCACATTCAGGGATGTATGGGTGAGACTTCTTTGAGTCATTTGAAGTCTCCTTGTTTTTTCTACTCATTATTTGGTTCAGATTTTAGTGGAGATTCTTCATTCACTTCTTGGATGAAAGAATACATGATTGAATATTTTGATGCATATCACATCCTTTTGGAGCAGCATTATAGGACATGGGATGCTCACCTATGTCATTGGAGCAGATTTGATTGGTCACTTGAAGCTTGTATGCACTTGGAAAATGGTGGTCTACTTGCTCGGAGGTATAAGCACTTCCATGACTCTTTAATGAAGCATATCCTTGATGTACATTTTCATTATGTTGTTATGTACTTTGATGATATATATTTGGTACTCATGATGTTTGGAAGAATGCATACAAGAAAATGGGATCCAGGAATCCTCTTATCTAATGGTGTAGGTTGGAGAGCACTCTTAATTGTTGGGGTGCAATACAAGCAATGGGACCCTGGAATAATTTTTGTCTCATTGGTTTCATTTTTTTGGGGGGAAGCAAGCAGTATGGGAGATGGATTCCCCACTTAATAAAGTGATTTTTATCAGAGTAGTGCAGCAGCAAGCATGGTGGTTCTTCTCTAAAATCTTCATGGAAACTCAAAGACTCAAGGTTGGGCAATTCAATGGCAACTTCAAAGAATTATACAGGAAGCAGGTTCTTCAACACCCATGTTTGAAATTGCTTGAGGACAAGCAATATTGGGAAGGGAGGATTTGTCATGTCCCAAATTTAGAATTGGGTCACAATGGCCTAATCACATTGGCCATATTCATTAGAGTTTGTAAAATTGATGTTAAAGGTCAAATAATTGCCAAGGAGGAAAATTACTAGTTTCCTAGGTTTGGGGTGGAAGCTTTGGGATTTGGAATAATGTGGATAATAAATGATGTTTGAACATTAGAGTGGCATAAATATTTAATAAAGGATATAAATAAATATATACAAGTGAAAATAAAAGTGGCATTTGATCATGAAGACACATGGAGAAAGTGGGACCCACATATGGCTAGATTTCCCCACTACACTTGGCACATTCTCTCACCAATTCGAATTCAAGGTGAATGGTAACATACTTGGGGGAGTCCAAAAGGTATTATTCATGGCATGACTCATCCAAGGTCGAAATATAGAGGAAGAGTAACTCCCATGGAAGAGGAAGAGGCAATTTGGAGCTAGTGAGACACTTGGGCTAGATTCCCTAGCTCTATGACAACAATGATGAAGATGCTATGACACCTATGACACAAATCAGACCTGAAGGCTGACATATGACATATATGACATGTCAGGGCTAAAAATAGACTCCAAGAGGGCGCTCAAGGGTGTTAGGGCAGCTAAGATGCTTCCACATGTGATTTGGTGGAAGTGGGAGACTAGGAATTGTTGTACAAGTGGCGTTCTTTGGAATCTCTTCCCAACATGAGTTGGCATGAGTCTCTTGGAAGGAATTCGACCCATGGAGGACATTAGAAGTTTATAAATGTCAATAACAAAGAATGAAACCATCTTTTGATCATTTGGAGAATTTGCAATTGCATTTGTGAAGAGGGAGAGCTAGTGGATGACTAGTTTCTTGCCTTAGCCAATTTCGAGGGTGAAAGATTCCCATCCAAGTTGGCAATTGGAAAGGCCATTCAGACCTTTCATTTGGAGATTTAATGGAGTCTTTATTTGCAGGTGTAAGCTACAGGGCAGCTCATGGTTTCTTCTATTGCAGCTCACTCCTTCAACCATTTCCAGTTTTGATGGCATATTCGTGATTCTTGAGGGAGGGCGTTTTTGGTGAGCTATTGTGATCTTTGGGGAAGCTTTTAATGCCCCATTTCTTTTGTAATATGAATTAAATACTCTGTTCTTCATCTCCAAAAAGTTTCAGGTCGAAATTCCAAGTAGAAATGTATAAATCTCATTTTTAAGGGAAGAACAATGCCATTTCCCCACTACCTTGTTGTGAGCCAATGTATTGATGATGATTTCGAATGAATGGATGATTCTCTGATATATTTGTGATAAATATACTGCCATGGATTTCTTATACAAGTTTCATGTACTGTACTTGAGCATTTGAAGTATTTTTACTCAGTTTAATTGCATTGGGAGAAGAAATAGTGCCATTTCCCCAAGGGTCGAATTGGTGATTTTTGCAGTTGAATGGGAGAGGGTGAGAACAGTTGTAATAAACCATTAATGGTGCATATGAGACCTTAATAACATTCTTAACACATTACATACCTCTTTTCATAAATTTGAGTGGGTTTGGAGGCATTTGGGAAGCCATTTTCAGTACTTACCTTAGGGGGATTTGAACCCCAAATTACTAGTAAAATTACATACTTGGTCCAGAATCTTAAGAGAGTTTGCAGAGGTCTTTTGGTGGCCATATGTTATCCCTGAACATCATATTCAATTCCTAATATCACTCATACACCTTCCTTGAAGATTTGAAGGCATTTGGAGTCAATTTGAGACCTAGAGACCAATACTAGTCAAAGGGAAATCACTAGTAAAGTTACCTACATTGACCAGAATTGAAAGAGTATTTGCAGAAGTGTTTTGAAGGTACAAAGGCATCCCTAAAACACATATTTATGTTCTAATATTATTCATATACCTTCTCAGAATATTTGGGATCATTTGGGGCAAATTTGGGACCTAGAGATCGAAACTAGTCAAAGGTCGAACCAAGGAAAAAAGTGGAAAATTGCAATTTTAATAAAATTCCTAACAAGGGACATTACAAAACCCCTTCTATTACAGTTTGAAATGATACTTCTTCAATCAGCAACTTATCTGGAACAATTCTGGGCAGCATGTGAACAACACTGCTTCCCCATATTCTGACATAGGAGAAAGATTCCCCTAGATACCAATCCCTAATTGTGGCAATGAAAATCTTGGCATCAGCTGAGAAAGCTGGTGCATATTGCTTAAATATCTGGAGATAGATAGCACCAAGGAAATGATCACAAATGTCATATAATAGATGTATATAGTTATCCTCCCATAGTGCAGAATGATATATGTGAACAGGAGGAGCAGTGGGGGTCCAATTCCACCCCATATTGGGATATTGAAATTCGGCACAGAAAACATCAATCACATATGTTGAAAGAAAGAAAGAGGGTTTGTGTGTAGAACGGGATTTCTGATACTTTTCAATTGTTTTTTTAAGCTCAAAAGACAAAAAAGAAGCCCAAGGAAAAGATTCACCTATGCTTAAGACATTATGAGCGACAGGAGCCCATTCAACTTTAAAGATTGAGGAATTAGGAATGGCATATAGCTGAGAAAGCATAGCTTCCAGTAACGAGTAGGGTTCTTTAAACCATGACACTGGGTATAAGTTATCAAGCCTGTGCATAAAGTTGGTTGGTTTGTGCATCCAAGATTTGAGCTTTTCATTGAAATTGAGCCTGGTGTTAGCAGAATCCAGGAATGCATTATTAAGGATCTGCACAGGTGGTCTAAGGGAAAATGCCCTGGAAAATACCTCTGGACGGAACATGGTCAATTGTGAACCCATTCTATCATTGAACGAGCGGTATTTGGGGTTGGCATGCTCTACTATCCACTTAACTTTGTCGATATAAGGTAGGATGGCAGGTCAGGCAACAATAGCATGAACCTGAGAATCCCTAATTTTCTCGTAGGCTTGGCGGTCATTCTCAATGTTGGATAGGTCATCATTGTGAAATACTGAGTAGATTTTAGACCAATCCACCTGGTAGGTTTCAGTGATTTTCCCACTGGTGTCGTAGAAGACACCAAAATTTGGGTCCTTGCACAACTGGTCTTTCAGGGTAGTCTTAGAATGTGTGTTGTGCGACATGTTTGTGAACGGGAGAAATTCTGACGAATAAATAAAAAACAATCCAAAAATAATCAAAATCGTAAATAACTAAAGAAAGGAACAAAGAAAACCAACCTACTTCAGCTGAAAATGGCGGGCAAGGGACCCCTGGTACAAACTCACAGTAAAATTCAAGCAACAATGTAATTTTCCAAATTTGAAAATGATAGCAAAAAATAATAAAAATAACCTATTTAATAATTTAAACGGGTAAAATTTGAGCCGTCGGATCAAAACCGATCAACGGCTGAGATCAATTCTTAAGATTTGCGGGAGATAAATTGCGGGAACCAATTTCGTAGATATGTACATCCTTCCCGCAATCCGCAATCTACAATTGCAAGTTGCAAGATCAAAACCGCGTTTATTGAAGCAACAAATATTTCCGCAATCCGCAATCTACAAATTGCGGGTTGCGGGATTGCAAAGTACGAAAATTTATTCAACTTCCCGCAATCCGCAATTGTGGGTTGCGGGTTGCAGGAACGCAAACCACCTTTGATATAAAATAACCTTCTGCAATCCGCAATCCCGCAATTGCAAGTAGTGGGTTGCGGAAAGACACAATGCATTTTATTATTCAAACTACTTTCCACAATCCGCAATTGCGGGTTGCGGGTTGTGGAACAAAAAGTTCGACAAACATATTTACACTGTCTTCTCGCAATCCACAACTTGCGGGTTGCTGGTTGCGGGATGGGAAAAATTCAAAAGAGGAAAAGCAATCTCCCGCAAGCCGCAATTGCAGGATTGTGGGATTGCGGGTTTGCGGGATGAAAAATGACCTTTTGAAAGGAATCAAAGCTTCCCGCAACTTTTAGAAAGACAGTAAAAAACTGGAAATTTTGAAAGGGAAAAGCTCTAATCAAATGAAAACAATGAAAAGGCATAAAATCATGACAAACATGATGAAAAACCTCATAATGAAAAAGGAATATAAACCATTACATTTGTAGTGAAAAGTTTTGGGGTTCCCGTGTTCCATCAGAACATGGGATATGTTGTACCTACAATAGGTCGTAGTAACTAAGTTGGTCGATTTTGACAACCCGTCCCTCATGGGGGAACATCATAAGCCAAAAATTAGATGAGGAAACAACCTTCATCGCGTACATGTAGCTTCATCCTAGAAAAAGGTTGTAGTCGAGTTGTGCATTGATGAATTAAATTTCAATCAGGGCAGGTTTGTCGGCTAACTGCACGGGGACATTGGAAAGAAGGCCTTGCAGTCAGGGAAAATTTCAAGGATCCATAATTTTCTCAAAGTGTAGAAACCTTGGCGAATCTTACTAATTCTTTAATGTGCAACCATAAAATGTTTAGTGATTTTTTTGTAAAAATTTTCAAATTTCTAAGGATTTTATATAGTTTTGGGGCAATTTTGGTGATTTTTGGAGTAAAAAATAATTATCCCATGGAATTTGGGCAAATCATTTTTCAAAAAAAAAAAAAATTAGCAAAGCGTCTTTAGGAAAAAAAGGTAAAAAAATAGCCCATGGGATAAATTTCACCCCTAAAATTTTCCCTACTTACGGTTGAGTTGTGCGGACATCATAGGCTCAAAGGGTGGTTGTGGATGATTACATAGGAGGGGATCCAAGCTTTTGCCACATAATTTGGGGGTAGCACTAGAATTGGTGTTGTCAGTGATGTGGCGCAGAGATAATTTGGGGGCTTTGGGGGCCCCCTCTGGCGGTGGTGGGGGTAGTCGTAAAGAATGATCTACAGGGGTAGTGGTGGTCACCTTATCCACGGGGATGGTCTCGGTGGTCGAACCATAATGGTTACAGCATATCTGAAGGTTTATATCAGAAGAGGACATCATTAAAAGGTGGTGAAATCCTGAGTCAGGAGGTTGACTAGCAGGAACAACATAAGTGGTTGGTTGTTGTTGCACGGCATCCCCTTGAAGGGGTGCCACTAGTTGGGTGGTTACAACCCCTTGCGTGGGTAACGGGTTTTGTAAAACCATAGGTTGTGCGGTGAGTTGCATAGGGTTTGGTGGTGTTAGAGGTGTGGCATGTCCTTGATGTTGGGTTTCCTCACTCCAGAGTTGTCAGGCTCTCGCCAAATGGGGAGAATTGTGTGTGTAATGGTCATAAACCCCACAAATTGAGCATGGGTGGTTCGTATGTAATTTAGGTTTCTTACCTTGCCGGAACATTCGATCAGGATTTTGGTTGGTCGACGCAACACCATTATTATCAGGTGGATTTGGAGGTTGGAAATCACCACCAGGTTGTTGATTGTTTCCTTGGTTGTGACCACGTCTCTTATTCTGGTTCCGTTGGGAAGGTGGGTTTTGCTATTGGTTTTGTTGGGCATAAACTTTCCCGTGTGGGACGTAAGGAATCTGAGGGTGGGTGGGAACAGGGGCTACCGATGGTGGGAAATATGGCGGAGGATCTTGGGGTGTGGCAGTAGCGGGTGTAGCCAGCGGATGGTAGTAAGTAGGAAGTGTGATAGGGGGGCATACACTTGCAGGTTGTGACCATAGCAATGTGCCGCATAGGTGGGTACATGTATATGGGGATTTTGTGTGGGTGGAACATACAAAGGTGTTTCTCCAAAATGAGTCGTTATGTGTGAAATATCGGTGTCATATCCCATGGCAGGTGGCGCAAAACTAGG
This sequence comes from Larix kaempferi, assembly GCA_027924585.1. NCBI lineage: Eukaryota > Viridiplantae > Streptophyta > Pinopsida > Pinales > Pinaceae > Larix > Larix kaempferi. The sequence goes on along the minus strand of BSBM01000173.1, from coordinate 22,048,163 downwards.
GGTAGGGTTAAAGGCAGGGGTTGAAGCTAAAGGCATATGTGTGTAAGGCCAGTTGGTGGATGAAACGTGTCTAATGATGTTTTTGGCAACATGAGATGCCCCTGACACATCCTTCCGTGAGGAATCATCGCGAGGAGCATCAGGGAGAATGGTGTAGAAGTTGCCTGACTATGCATAAATAAGGTCAAACATGTTGGATTTCAGTATGGATTATTCTTCGATTTGGGCAGTTCGGATGCCACATCCTTGGAAATAGATGGTATGAGAGACTTTAAAAACTAATCTAAAAATATACGGTCATCTATTTTGATCTTTCATAAACTACAGAGACGACGCCACCCATGGATATTATCAGTGATGTGGGTGGTCGTGCTTTGTCTGCAAGATAGGAGAATGTCAACACCAGCAACATAACGAATTGGTAGCGAGAAGAACTACAGGAAATTCAATGGGAGGCATGCAAATGTGGAATGCATCCTATGGGGATGGTTAATATACCACTTGGTTGCAGCGCTAGTGAGTGTATGTTGTAAGAGGCGTAGGTGACTCGATTCATCGACTATGGATTTATAGGAACACCATCGATGGAAGGACATGATATGGTTTTGGGGGTCCTCACTACCTTTCCCCTCAAACTTGGGGATGTCTGAAGGGAGTTTGGTGGGCATGGGGATCCATGTAGGGTCATGTCATATCATATCATTATTCAATCTATCCAAGTCAAGGAGGTTGATACTGGCCATGAATGTAAAACTAGCAGGAGTATGTGACATGGTCGGGTCAACCTACGTGCTATCCATGGTGGCAATCGTGGGGCCGCCTCTACAGAATGGTGTTGTGTTGGTGGTTTTCATAACGAGAATCGAGGAACCACCTATGAGGGGTGTAGGGATCTAGAAGGAAGGGCTAATGCCCCCAAGGGTATTACTGATAACCAAAGGGACTGTGGTTGGAATATATATGATACCGATGGGTATGGAGGCAATAACTAGGTGCATTGTAGTGCTGAGGGTAGGTCCTGTAGCACCAGGGATAGTGGGTCCCGTGGATTTAGTGGTGGGAATATATGTTGAGGTGGAATTGGGTCCAATGGTGGGTCCACCGTCGACAATCCCTCCGTAAAATGGGTTGGGATTCATGTTTTCCATGGGCCTAGATGGAGCAGTATGTTTGGCTGATTCAAACTTAGAGTCAGATGTAAAATAAGGGGTTTCGGGATGAAGATACGACGATGAAGATGTGCATCTTAGGGGAGCGCGACGAGTGGTGTCCAATAGACTGTACTTTGGGGACTGCCCCCATAGACTATGGGATTGTCTCAAGAATCAATGGGTATGGATGTGTATGTGAGAAGGGGTTGTGGTCTAAAAACATGCTCAAAAATCCTAGTGCAAAATCGTGTGTACAAAAGGAGATCTCTCAATAAAAAATGGCACTTAGGCCAACAACAAGCTCAAAAACACCTACTGCAACATCATGCTACAACACATGGAGCGACAGTAAATTGGTCAGAATACCAATAGGAAGCACTCCTAGAAATAAAAAGACTCACTAACCTATGGGGTATATGAGCATGTAAATGTCTAACTAAAACATATGGAAGCTCATGCAAATCGTATCCCCTGCAGGGTGATGAAATCTGCAGTCAGGAAATACGAAATGGAGAACAAAATGGCTAAGCGATGCCCTCTACCGAGAGGGATCCTGGGTAAAATATCCCTAGTAAATACTAGAAACTAAGCTACCTCAATAAAATCACATCCAAAAAGGTGTCTCGCAGCTTCAGTGTTGAAATATTGTAACTTCTAATAATATTCTATTTGTACTTTATCCAGAGATGTTTCATTCCTCGGTCGGGACTTTATTGTATATCCGGAGATGTTTATTCCTCCGTCGGAATGTGGTAACTTGGGTTATTAGACTTCCCTAGTGGGTTCAGCCCAAATTCAGTTGTAATGGGGTGTTTAAGTCCCCTAGTGGGGTCGGCCCAGTCAGCATTATGTTGAGTGGTTAAGTTGGGGCTGACCTAGTTAAGGTTAAAAGTCAAGTGCAGTAAAGTATAAATAGAGGAGGTGTGTTCCTCATTTAACACACACACTCACTTGTGAAACTCGCATAGGAGAGAGAGAGATCTGCAAAGGAGGAGAAGGAGCTCTTGTTTGGGTACTACATCTTTGTATTTGTTGGTCATCTATATTGAGGAAGCTTTGCTGGGTTTTCTACCCCATGAGGGTTTCCTAGGATAAATCTATGTCTCGTGTGTTTATGTTGTGCTTGTTGTTCTTTCAGTGATCCTGTATATGCTATTGTTGTGAAATTGAATGTAATATTGATGTTATCTATCTAAGCATATTGAATCCTAACATGGTATCAGAGCTAACCTGAAGGAAGGAAATTTCACAACAATAGCATATATAGGATCACTGAAAGAACAACAAGCACAACATAAACACATGAGACACAGATTTTTCCTGGGAAACCCTCATGGGGTAGAAAACCCAGCAAAGCTTCCTCAATATAGATGACCAACAAATACAAAGATGTAGTGCCCAAACAAGAGCTCCTTCTCCTTCTTTGCATATCTCTCTCTCTCTTATGCGAGTTTCACAAGGGAGTGTGTGTGTTAAATGAGGAACACACCTCCTCTATTTATACTTTACTTCACTTAACTTTTAACCTTAACTAGGTCGGCCCCAACTTAACCACTATTTATGCCACGATGACTAGGTTCTTTCACGACACTTGTTTCACTTGCAACAATTTGAAAGTTAGGGTTTTGTATAGCAAAACCTAGTCATCGTGGCACTTTTGCTATAAATCCATTTTGGCGAAGGTTCGGGATCTAAAACTTGGACAAGCCGAAGATGAAATTTTCCTGTACCTTGTTTCCGAAGCTCATCCTCGGATTCGTTTTACTTTCTAATATATGAGAAGTACAAGTTAGGGTTTCTGCCTCTTCCGGAATGCAGTCCTAAACAGGTGACCTAGGGAAAAAGGTCATATCTCAGGATTGGAAGCTCCAAATGGAATTCTGTAAACATGGAAGTTAGGGCATGGACTTTAGTTCCACAGGTCCTAGTTTCAGAGGCCGAAGTTGAAACAGTGACACATGGAACTTCGTACAAGTTCGTTATGTTGTTTCATCCCATAAACAGGTCATGTTGCGACACTTAGCATATATCTCTCATGGAGAATCCATTGAAGCCTAGATCTATGGGGTTGGAAAGATGACAGGTCTGGCTACCACGGGACAAAGTTTCAGACCCTGTATATTCGAAATTTCAGAGATGAACAAGAAACAATTCGGCACATTTGAAATGGCTCAACAGAGGAAATCAAGAAAAAGGAGGAAGAAGCTCTCACTTAGGGTTTTCAGTTTTTAAGTATGGAAGGACCTGATACAATGTTGGATACACCTAATGCAACATTGGAAAATTTGATAATGGATTTGTAATCCATTCATCATAGATATTAATCCTCCATCAAAATGTTGTGGGAGGAAGGAGATTGAAGATTAGGGTTTCCAAGTAAGAATAAACCCTAGCAAAGTTGGGAGACTCATAGGGCAGCCATGAAGAAGGTTTAAATGGCAATGATATTCTATCATCCTAGCACCATGAACATACATAATATGATTACAAGTGATATACCTTGGATGGTTAGGGTTTTACCCTTATAGAGAAGACTACTCGATAGGTATGATTTGAGAAAATACAGGTATGTTTTGAAATCTGATTCATGATTAACTTTATAATATGTTTGTCTTCATATTATTGAGGTTAGTACAATCATGATTAATTCTAGATTTTCTGATCACCTTAGTAAAAGTATGAATGCATGTGAATAATAGAATACATTCATTGACTAGGGTTATGATACTTATGATTGTACGAATGCAATTGTGGTGTTGTATGAGGATGATGTTGTCTGCTAACATGAAAGGTACATCAAGAAAGACAAATCAAGTTCTATGACCATGATGACATGAAGACAAAGACTCATCCATAGTATTTGATCACATAGAATCTCTACTTACAAGGTATGTATAATTTGGTTATGCAATGCTTAACTTATGAGATATGCAGGTTACTAGCACAAGGTCTCTAAATCATTGAAGAGAACAAAGAAGATATTGTTTGGGTATGTTGGACATAACCAAGGATGATAATCCAAGTATGTTTTCCTATATCAAGTTAGAATCCTACTTTGTGTTAGGATCTTAGGTAAGTATACCTGTGTATGAAATGAGCATGACCATACATACTTAAGATTATTTAGAATCATAATGTTTTGATAGTATTGATGTTATACTAATGAATGCATGATTATGTATGAGATCATGAGGATGACACTACTGCACACTTAAGCATGCATAGTGATCTAGGATGGATAGAATTTCAAAGACATATAATCATGATGCTATCATAAAGGGAAAATAGATATCAAGCGGGAGGCAACCACACAAACATAAAAGATAAATATTTGAGTTGTTATAGTTAATGATATTGCTCGTAATAGTTGTATGCATATTTGTTTTCCTAGAATATATCATGCAAGCATTCATATAGCATTGAACAGTATACTACTAATATGCATATGATGGGTAAGTTGGACAAACATTCCATTGTTGCCTTTCTAGAATGAAACCTCTTTGCTGACATGCTGAGAGCTGTGCATGCTCTTGATAGTATGTTCTGGTAGAGATGGAAGGCATCTAGATAGTGTGATGAACCTGCAATAAGTAATTAATGAAAACACATGAAATAGCAGAAATAACAGAACTCATAATCACTTTTATATTAATCGCAGGCCACTTCGAGGGGGCAACCTCCTTTGAGCAAGATCAATACAAATAACTTCACCGTACCTTCATTGGTCTCAACACAAACTTATATACTAATTCTAGGTGCCAATACCATGGGTCAATACCATGTGTCAATACAAACCATGGGCTAATACAAAATATGGATCAACAGTTACGATGGGACGACTTACAAAGCATATGCATCCAACAACAATAATACAAACTATGGATCACCAAATACTACGGGACGACTTACAAAGCATATGCGTCCAACAACAATATACTAACAAAGTAAATAGAAGGGTTGACATGGGTTCCTAACATCCCCTCTCCCTTAGAAAAAGCTTTGTCCTCAAAGCTTTAGATGTGGAAATTGATGCAGAATTGGAAGGAGTGGTTCCTCTGTAGCATCCTTGGGTTGCATTCTGGGACACTGATGCCTTTTGAGTTTCAGGAGGACTGCTTGGAAGGCTGAAGAAGAACCATATCAGCTGCGTGAAAAGTGCGCTCTGAACGGTGCTGATTGTTAAATTTTTAGTATTAAATCACAATACTATAGGATCTTTGCTGAGAGAATAACATCTACAGTATATCAATGCATGACAATCATAATATGACAAGCATCACAAGCATCACAAGAATCAAAAGCATAGAGACAAGAGACACAGAGTTTCCGTGGGGAAAACCGTAAGGTGAAAAACCCCACAACTTCCTCAGAGATAGAGAGAGCAATGGCTCAACCAAAATACAACCAAATAACACTGAGATAGTCTCCTAGCAGATGATCCTCCTCCTCCTCACTAGTGCGCCACTTTTCAGAGAGAGAGATAGTTACTTTTCTGAGAGTGAGTAAAATAGAGATCTCCTATCTCTATTTATACTCACCTTTTTGCCCAGTGACCTATTGGGGCCGACTTGTCTACTTTGATACACCCACATTATATTATATATTAATCAGGGCCGACCCCATAAGGTGGTCTAATAACCCATCGGCAAGTACACACACTTGCGACACTTGTCAATCCACATGACGACACTTCCTTATAGAGGAATAACACATCTCTTATAAGGGTACAATAAATAAATATATAATATACAGATGAAATACATTCCGAAGTTACATATACATCAACACTTCCTCTTAACTAGGAAGGTATTTCTCGACATAGATCTGCTAGACAAGTCTTCTTCTCTGGATCATCGTCATCGATGCATCATCATCATCATCGTCACTGCTGCTACTATCTCAACCAATCTCTGACTCTACTTGTCATAGGAAGTTCTACAGAGCCAGTCCTTTTTCATACTGGATGTAGGCCCACCACCTGCAAGTCTTCATCATCACTGGCCATACTGTGGAATCCTCAGGACTTATTACGTGCGTCACAAAACCTCGAAAGAGCATCCCAGGCTGTTACGAGCACACAGCTCTGCCTATAGGATCTCCCAGGGCACCAAATTACATGTGACCTCACCACAAAACCTCGCAAGAGCATCCCAGGATGTTACGAGCACACAGCTCTACCTATAGGATCTCCCAGGGCAACAAATTACATGTGGTCATGGCAAAACCTCGTAAGAGCATCCCAGGACTGATTACGGGCACACAGCCCAACCTATCGGATCTCCCAGGGAAATGAATTACATGCCATAGGACAAAACCTCGAAAGAGCATCTGCCAGATATCCCAGGGAACCGAATTACATGCCATAGGCAAAACCTCGAAAGACTATCTGCAGATCTCCCAGGGCACCGAATTACATGTACTCCCAGAGAAAAACCTCAAAAGAGAATTTGCCAGATGTCCCAGGGCACCGAATTACATGCCATAGGCAAAACCTCGAAAGACCATCTGCAAATCTCCCAGGGCACCGGATTACATGCTCATCTGCACAACCTGATCCACGGCCACAGAGTATCGATCTGATACTCACCATACATCATCCTGATGTATCCATGATCATTCTGATCATCATCACTGCAACATCCTGCTGCATGTCATCTGGAGCAACATCCTGAAGCTCGTCATCTATGATCATCCTGATCATCACTGCAACATCCTGCTGCATGTCATCTGGAGCAACATCCTGAAGCTCGTCATCTATGATCATCCTGATCATCAATGCATCTACCTGATGCATACCAAGTATCTACCTGATACATATCATCATACATGATCCACCTGATCATACAATGTATCCACCTGATACATATACAGATACATGGTCCAAGCATCCAACATGATGCATATACAAAATACGTACACATGATCCAACTGATCATATCCAGCATCCAACATGATGCATACATACATAAATGATCCAACTGATCATATCCAGCATCCAACATGATGCGTACATACATACATAAAAATGATCCAACTGATCATATCAAGCATCCAACATGATGCGTACATACATACATAAAAATGATCCAACTGATCATATCAAGCAAAAACCAGAACATCATCCTGATGCTCATCATCCAGCGCTTACATCCACAGCCATGTGAAGTATCCTCCTTCCAACATGCTTGGAATGGCTTCAGCAAATGTGTCCATCACTTCTTCCTCGAAGTGTCCTTGATCTGAAGAACGCCAAGCCTCTCTCTGAAGTACTCGAACTTCACTCTGGCTAGTGGCTTCGTCAGCACATCTGCAATCTGCTCGTTCGTCGCAACATATAGGAGCTTCACAGCTCCTCTCTGCACCATATCCTTGATATAGTGATATTTGATCTCTATGTGTTTCGACCTATCATGAAACACTAGGTTCTCGGACAGCTTCACACAACTCTGGTTATCATAGAATATACCAGTAGCCTCCAACGGGAGATCAAATAACTCAGACAGTAGCTTCCGTAGCCATACTACCTCACAACTAGCTGAGCAGGCTGCAACATACTCTGCCTCAGCTGTACTCAGTGCTACGCAGGACTGCTTCCTGCTAAACCAAGAGATCACACCTGATCCCATACTGAAGCAGCACCCAGATGTTCTCTTCCTATCTGTAGCACTGCCAGCCCAATCTAAATCAACATTACCCTGTAGGTTAAACTTTTGATTTGCTTCATACTTGAGCCCATAATCCACTGTACCCTTCAGGTACCTCAGAACATGCTTTACAGCAACTAGGTGAACACTCCTCGGATCCGTCAGGAACTGGCTCAATGTGTTCACAGCAAAGCAAATGTCTGGTCTCGTGTTCGTCAGGTACATCAAGGACCCAATCATCTGACGATACATAGAGACATCAACTGGCTCAGATGAAGCATCACATAGAAGCTTCAGATTTGATGCCATAGGTGTGGCCATGGCCTTGCAATCCATCATCCCAAATCTCTTCAGGATATCTACTGTGTACTTCCCTTGACCAAGGAATATTCCACCTGCATTCTGCCACACCTCCATACCTAGGAAATAGTGCATCATTCCCAAATATTTCATATCGAATTCAGCTGCAAGCTTCCTCTTAGTATTTGCAATCAGTCTGTCGTCTCCTGTTACAAATAAGTCATCCACATACAGGAGTAGAATCACAGGATTCCCTTCCTCAACCTTGTAGTAAAGGTTGGAATCCGCTTTACTCTTGGTAAAGCCCAAGATAGATAGAAAACTGTCCATCCTACCATACCAAGTTCTGGGAGCTTGCTTCAAGCCATACAAGGCTTTCTTCAATTTGCACACATATGACTCCCTGTCATGTATTTCAAAACCGAGTGGCTGTTCCACATATACTTCCTCTTCTACTACACCATTCAGGAAAGCAGTCTTGACATCCATCTGGTGTATTTTCCATTTCATTGTTGCATCTAGGGAAAGTACTGTTCTGATGGAAGTATACCTAGCTACAGGTGCAAAGGTTTCTTCATAATCTATTCCTTCTTTCTGAGAGAAACCACGAGCTACGAATCTTGCTTTGTATTTTTCTACACTGCCATCTGCAGCATGCTTGATTTTGTAGATCCACTTGGAAGTCACAACAGACTTCTCTTTAGGTCTTGGGACAACATCCCAAACATCATTCTTCATTATTGATTGGTATTCCTCAACCATAGCATCCTTCCATTCTTTCTTTTCTGCTGCCTCTTCATAACTGGAAGGCTCTTTGTTCATAATGTCACAAAGTAAAGCAACATAACTGGTGTGTGATCTGGTTCTCTTCTTTGCTCTGTGTTCTTCTTCTGAAATGCCAAATCTTTCTGCATCATGAATGAGCTCTCTAGCCCATACAGGTTTCCTCTTGTGAGAGTTATCCTCATGGGGTGGATCTACAGGTTCTTGTGGATCTTCAAACTCACGAACAACTTCTGGAACTGCTTCAATCATGGTAGTGTCCTGAAATCTTGTTTCCTTAGGTTCTTCATAAACTTCGGTAGGTGCCTTCCTTGATTTGATGAATGTTGAGTTTTCATCAAATGTTACATCCTTGCTGACATCAATCTTCTTGAACCCTGGAAAGTATATTCTGTAAGCCTTCGAGCTTTCACTATAACCCACAAAGATGCCCTTCTTTCCTGAAGGATCTAGTTTAGTCCTCTTCTCTTTTGGGACATGAGTATATACTGGACAACCAAATATTCTGAGATGGTTGACTTCAGGTTTCTTACCAGAAAAGACCTCTTCTGGTGTCTTGTTGTTCAATATCTTGTGGGGTGTTCTGTTCTGCACATATACAGTTGTTCTAGCTGCTTCTGCCCATAGATGCATAGGAATATCTTGGTCATGCAACATTGCCCTTGCTGCTTCCATGATAGTTCTGTTCTTCCTTTCTACAACTCCATTCTGTTGAGGATTATAAGGAGTAGTCAACTCCCTCTTAATCCCTGAATCACTGCAAAGCTTCTTGAAGTCATTTGAGGTGAATTCTCCACCATTGTCGGATCTGAATGTTTTGATCTTCTTGTCAGTTTGATTCTCCATCAAGGTTTTGAATTCCTTGAATTTATCAAGCACCTCATCTTTGCCTTTCAAGAAGTATACCCAAGTCTTCCTGGAGAAGTCATCAATAAATGATACATAGTAAACATACCCACTTAGGGAACTGGATGACATAGGGCCACATACATCTGAGTGGATGATTTCCAGAATGTCTTTTGCCTTGCTTTCACTGTTTGGGAAAGCCTTCTTAATGTTCTTTCCTTTTGCACATCCTTTGCAAACACCTTCATGTTTGGTCTTGATTTCAGGAAGACCCTCTACTGCCTTGCTTGCAATTGGAAGTGCCCTATAGTGCATATGAGGAAGTCTTCTATGCCAAAGTTCACTTGGCTCCATGGATTCATGTACCATGGCATGTTTAGGTTGTCCCTTCAATTTATACAAGCCTCCCTCTTGCTCTCCAATCACTACTGCATCATCTATGTTATTTCCCTTTGGCCACATTAGGACTTGGCCACCCACAAATGCAACCCTCATACCTTTTGCATCCAATGCAGAGATGGAGAGTAAGTTCTTCTTAAGTCCAGGTACATAAAGTAATTCTTTCATCTTCAATGTTTTTCCAGAATCTAGGTTGTAGGAGGCTTCACCACTTCCTTTGATTGGATATTGATAATCATCCCCAAGTTTCACCTTATTGGGTGATTCATGTTCAGAAAGGTTCACAAAAGATTCCTTGAACCCAGTCATGTGTTTGGAGGCCCCACTATCAATCAACCAATCATTACAACCATGAGAAATAGTACCTGTGAGAGCAGAGATCAGAACATACTCTTCTTCACTTGATGAGTCATCATCACTATCACTTTCTGCCCTAGCCTTCTTCTTTGGAGGTTCATCATCTTCGGCAGCATGAGCATGAAACCTTCTTTTTTTTCCCTTCTTCTTAATGGAGTTGTTGTTATTATCCCTTTTGTTCTTGGGACAATCTGAAGCAAAGTGACCCTTCTCATTGCATGTGAAGCATCTTAGGTCTTTCTTGTTCTTTTGATAGGATCTATTGTGGCGAGAGTGATCCTTCTTGGCTTTGCTTCTTTTGGTGTGAGTTTCAAGAGCTTGATCTTCACCTCCCATCTTTTCTTCATGAGCTATAAGTCTAGCTTCTTCTTGAGAGCATTCTTCCCGAAGTCTACTGAAGGAGATCAACTTCTTCCTTGCACAAATTCCTTGAATAAAGGAATCCCATGACCTGGGTAGGCCATTTATTGTGGTCATCACCACTTCACCATTCTCCACCATTTCATCTACTGCTTCTAATTGTTCCTTGATCTGGGAGACCCTTGAAAAGTAAGATTGAATGGTTTCTCCATTCTGAAACTTCACTGCTTTCAATTGGTTCCGCAAGGTCGTCTTCCGATTTATGTTCTTTCCTTCAAATAGCTTGGTCAAAGATTCAAACATCTCTTTGGGTGTCTTAAGAGAAGACACATGAGATATGAGATGGTCTTTGATAGAATCAGCAATGATTCTCTTTGCCTTGACCAAGTTCTTCTTGTGTAATGCCTTGGCTTCTTCATCCTCTGGGATAAGGATGTCTTCTTTCACATATGAGTCCAACTCATTCTCTTCCAGGATTAACCCAATCCTATACTTCCAGGCTCGGAAGTTATCAGCCCCTTCAAGCTTATCCTCAATCTTGGTGTGGAGAGACATCTTTAAGAGTACTTCAAATGGAAATAGAAAAGATTTAGGACTTACCACTTGAAGTGCTGAAAACTGGATCTGGTCTCGGATTAGGGTTTGTCAGAGAAACCCTAAAAATTCAAAATGTGAATTTCAAAATTCTGGAAGGATAGAAAGATGCGCTTTGGAGAGCTGATCAGCCTAGTACATTCAGAATTTGAGATCAGCAAAGTCTTGCCCTTCAAAATTGCCTTTTTGTCCTCCCGGGTTCACTAGGGAGAGCCCTGAATTAGGGTTTGAGTTTCCCGGAGATCTACTCAGCCAAAAATCTCGATCCAAAGCTCTAACCTTCAATTTTTGCAAGGCGCTTCCAGCTGTGCCTTCCGTTTCCAGAAATTCCTATTTTTGTGGAAACCCTAATTTTTAGGGCCAAATCTGAAAATGCTCAAAACTGAATTCTGATTGGACAGATAGATGCGCCTTGATGAGTAGATCCAATCTACTATACTGAATTTCAAAAATCTATGGAGAGAAACCCAATAAACAAGGAATACAAGCTTTCGTCACTGCAAAATGTCTTCTTCTCAGTTAAGCTCTGATACCATGTTAAATTTTTAGTATTAAATCACAATACTATAGGATCTTTGCTGAGAGAATAACATCTACAGTATATCAATGCATGACAATCATAATATGACAAGCATCACAAGCATCACAAGAATCAAAAGCATAGAGACAAGAGACACAGAGTTTCCGTGGGGAAAACCGTAAGGTGAAAAAACCCACAACTTCCTCAGAGATAGAGAGAGCAATGGCTCAACCAAAATACAACCAAATAACACTGAGATAGTCTCCTAGCAGATGATCCTCCTCCTCCTCACTAGTGCGCCACTCTTCAAAGAGAGAGATAGTTACTTTTCCGAGAGTGAGTAAAATAGAGATCTCCTATCTCTATTTATACTCACCTTTTTGCCCAGTGACCTATTGGGGCCGACTTGTCTACTTTGATACACCCACATTATATTATATATTAATCAGGGCTGACCCCATAAGGTGGTCTAATAACCCATCGGCAAGTACACACACTTGCGACACTTGTCAATCCACATGACGACACTTCCTTATAGAGGAATAACACATCTCTTATAAGGGTACAATAAATATATATATAATATACAAATGAAATACATTCCGAAGTTACATATACATCAACACTGATCGGCTTGTTGTTTCAGTCGAATTCTTTCCATGTGAAGATTTTCCTACAAAATGAGAAGAATTTGATTGCGATTTCGAAGAACCGAGTCAATTGCCTGAATTGGGGAGCTGTTGAGGGTGTATGGACGAAGAACTGGTGGTTCCTATCCATAGACTGCTTCATATGGTGTCCTTGTATATGTTGTATTGTACCACTAGAGCGCTTCTAGGAAATCCATAGAAATAGTTGTCCAAATTTGTGTAGGGATGGGAAAGGATTCGAGCAGTCCCGAAAGGAGTGTCGTTTCACCCTTGTTGACCTGGCAAGTATCACAGTCAACCACCATCTGTTGAATTGGCATTTTCAATCCCTACCAAAAGAAGTTACATTGTTCCTGTTCATATTCTTGGAGGAACCTAGAGTGCCATGCCGGTTAAGAAGCATGGAGTTCATAGAAGAGATAGCCCTATTGAACATATTGCAACCAATTTGGAACAAGCAGAGAAATAGCTGTAAGAGAAACTGGGTCATTAAATGTGCGAGAAGGAGCATCTACCACCATATCGTCCTTACCCTTCTTGTAAGTGATCCCATAGTCATAACCCATGAGGTAGATAACCCATTTCAGGTGTGCTGGGGAGGAGACCCGTTGTTCCAGAAAATTTTCCAGACTCTGGAGATCAGTCTTGATGCAGAAATAATTCCCTAATAGGGATGGCTGGCATTTTGGTACTACATGCAAAATAGCCATCATTTCCTGTTGAGATGTAGATGCAGCTAAATGCTTATCGGAAAGGTCTCTTGAAGGCGGCAAGCCCACTGGTGCTACAAAGACACCTGCATATCTATCCAAGGAAGTAGTGGAGACCGTTGATGGGTGCATCTGAATGGAATGGAACTGAGCGATGACACCATGTGAATTCTTCTTAAGGATCTTTTCCAGGCGATGTGAACTGATGATGTGGAGAGACCCGAGTTTTAATCCTGTAAATTTATGTTGTGTCCCATTGACTGAAAACTGCATCAAAAGTTCAGCAACATCCCATAAAATGGGGCCAAGTGTGCGTAACCATTGAACGCCGAAAACCACATCACATCCGCCTAAGGACAAGGCAAACATGTCAGAGCGCAGGTCATAATCTTCCAAAAAGATACGCACATTGTGACACTTTCCCTTGCAAGGTAAGGTGCTTCCATTGGCAACCATGACTTCAAAGTTGGAGCAAGGATGGACAAAACAATCAGCCTGTTTGGCGATCCGGGGGTCAATGAAGTTATGAGTGTTACCAGAATCAATGAGTATTGTAAGAGGAAGCTTCTTGAAGTAACCCCTGACCCACATTGTTTGGGGGGTGGTGACGCCGGATAAAGCATGGAGAGATATCTCTGGTTGTTCATCCTAAGATGGGGGTTCAATAGGTGGCTCCAGAATTTCAACCTGATCATCCATTGTATCTGTAGCTTCTTCACCAATTTTAGAGGCAGGCGGAGAATCCATATCCAGGAGATAGAGCTTTTGTTGAACACATCTATGTCCCCGAGTGAATTTCTCATCACAATTATAACAAAGCCATTTTTCTCTGCGTTCTTGCATCTCTATTTCAGACAAATGCTTGATAGGAGTTGGTCGAGGAGCTGGCGAAATGGGAGGTCGTTTGTTAGATTTTCAGAATTTACTTCAATATGATCTAGGATCTTAACTGAGAGAACAACATGTACAGCATATCTACAGCATATCAATCATGGAGACAATAATGCAAGCACACAAGAGACACAAAGATTTACTTGGGGAAAACCATAAAGGTGAAAAACCCCAATAACTTCCTCAGAGATAGATAGAGCAATGATACAACCAACCAAGAGAGATAGCCATAACCTAGCAGCAGATCCTCCTCCTCCATAAGTGCACCACTCCTCCTTGAGTGCATGTGTGAGAAGTGAGTGAGTAAATAGAGTGCCTCCCGCACTCTATTTATACTTGACTTGACTTTCCTTTTTACCTAACTCATGTAGGCTCGAACTTAACCACATAACATAATGCTGAGTGGGCCGACCCCCAATAGGGTGGTCTAATAACCCTTTGACCCACATGGCTGACCCCCAATAGGGTGGTCTAATAACCCTTTGACCCACATGACTTATATAGGGCCGACCCCAAATAAGGTGGTCTAATAACCCATCAAGTATAAGTTACGACACTTACAATATAAATGACGACACTTCCTTATAGAGGAATAATACCATCTCTATAGGAATACAATATACATATATGTGAAATACATTCCGAAGTTACATATACATCAACACTCCCTCTTAACTAGGAAGGTATTTCTCAGCACAGTTCTTCTAGCACAAGTCATCTTCTCTGGATCATCGTCACTGCTGCTGCTATCTCAATCAATCTCTGAATCTAATCGTCATAGGAAGTTCTAGAGAGCCAGTCCTTTTTCATACTGGATGTAGGCCCACCACCTGCAGGTCTTCATCATCACTGGCCATACTGTGGAATCCTCAGGACTTATTACGTGCGTCACAAAACCTGGCTGCAGCATCCCAGGCTATTACGAGCACACAGCTCTACCTGTAGGATCTCCCAGGAGCACATTACATGTGACCCATCACAAAACCTGGCTGAAGCATCCCAGGCTATTACGAGCACACGGCTCTACCTGTCGGATCTCCCAGGAGCACATTACATGTGATCTCACCACAAAACCTGGCTGAAGCATCCCAGGCTGTTACGAGCACACAGCTCTACCTGTCGGATCTCCCAGGAGCACATTACATGTGGTCTACCACAAAACCTGGCTGAAGCATCTGAGGCCTTTTTCATCCTGTCCAGATCTCCCAGGAGCAAATTACATGTGGTCATGGCAAAACCTGGCTGAAGCATCTGAGGCCTTTTTCATCCTGTCCAGATCTCCCAGGAGCAAATTACATGCCATAGGACAAAACCTGGCAAGAGCATCTGCCAGATATCCCAGGGCACCGAATTACATGCCATAGGCAAAACCTCGAAAGACTATCTGCAGATCTCCCAGGGCACAAATTACATGTCCTCCCAAGAAAAACCTCGCAAGAGCATTTTCCAGATGTCCCAGGGCACCGAATTACATGCCATAGGCAAAACCTCGAAAGACCATCTGCAAATCTCCCAGGGCACAAATTACATGCTTTCCTGCACAACCTGATCCACGGCCACAAAGTATCATCTGATACTCATCATCATCACTGCAACATCCTGCTGCATGTCATTTGGAGAAGCTCATCATCCACGATCATCCTGATCATACAATGCATCCATCTGATGCACACATAGATACATGATCCACACAATGTATCCATCAATCATACATGATCTACCTGATCATACAAAGATACATGATCCACACAATGTACCCATCAACATACATGATCTACCTGATCATACAAGGATACATGATCCACACAATGTACCCATCAACATACAACATCTACCTGATCATACAAAGATACATGATCCACACAATGTATCCATCAACATCCATGATCTACCTGATCATACAAAGATACATGATCCAACCGATCATATCCAACATCCAACATGATGCATACATACATAAATGATCCAACTGATCATATCCAGCATCCAACATGATGCATACATACATAAATGATCCAACTGATCATATCCAACATCCAACATGATGCGTACATACATAAATGATCCAACTGATCATATCCAGCATCCAACATGATGCGTACATACATAAATGATCCAACTGATCATATCCAAGTAGAAACCAGAACATCATCCTGATGCCCATTATCCAGCGCTTACATCCACAGCCATGTGAAGGATCCTCCTTCCAACATGCTTGGAATGTCTTCAGCAAATGTGTCCATCACTTCTTCCTCGAAGTGTCCTCGATCTGAAGAATGCCAAGCCTCTCTCTGAAGTACTCGAACTTCACTCTGGCTAGCGGCTTCGTCAGCACATCTGTAATCTGCTCGTCTGTCGCAACATATAGGAGCTTCACAGCTCCTCTCTGCACCATATCCCTGATATAGTGATATTTGATCTCTATGTGTTTCGACCTGTCATGAAACACTGGGTTCTTAGACAGCTTCACACAACTCTGGTTATCACAGAAGATACCAGTAGCCTCCAATGGGAGATCAAATAACCCAAACAGTAGCTTCCGTAGCCATACTGTCTCACAACTAGCTGAACAAGCTGCAACATACTCTGCCTCAGCTGTACTCAGTGCTACGCAGGACTGCTTCCTGCTAAACCAAGAGATCACACCTGATCCCATACTGAAGCAACACCCAGATGTGCTCTTCCTGTCTGCAGCACTGCCAGCCCAATCTGAATCAACATAACCCTGCAGGTTAAACTTTTGATTCTCCTCATACCTGAGCCCATAATCCACTGTACCCTTCAGGTACCTCAGAACATGCTTTACAGCAACCAGGTGAACACTCCTCGGATCCGTCAGGAACTGGCTCAATGTGTTCACAGCAAAGCAAATGTCTGGTCTCATGTTCGTCAGGTACATCAAGGACCCAATCATCTAACGATACAAAGAGACATCAACCGGCTCAGATGAAGCATCACATAGAAGCTTCAGATTCGATGCCATAGGTGTGGCCATATCCTTGCAGTCCATCATCCCGAACCTCTTCAGGATCTCTACTACATACTTCCCTTGTCCAAGGAAGATTCCATATGCACTCTGCCACACCTCCATGCCAAAAACAAATAGTGCATCATCCCCAAGTTCTTCATCTCGAACTTGGAAGAAAGCTTCCGCTGCGTGTCGGAAATCAATCTATCTTTACCTGTAACAAACAGGTTATCTGCATACAAAAGTAGTATCACTGGATTGCCTTCTTCAACCTTGTAGAAAAGGTTGGAATCTGCTTTACTCTTGGTAACGCCCAAGCTGGATAGAAAGCTGTCTATCCTACCATACCAAGTTCTGTACACATATATGACTACACCATGCTGTCTTGAGATCCATCTGGTGCATCTTCTATTTCATCACTTTTATATTTCTCAATGCTGCCATCTGCAACATGCTTGATCTGATAGTTCCATTTGGAAGTCATAACAAACTTCCCTTCACATCTTGGGACTACATCCCAAACATCATTCTTCATGATTGACGGATCATGGCATTCCATTTCTTCATCCCAGATCCTGGGAACTTCAATATCTTCAATAAATAAATTTGTTGCTGAACAAATGTTGTAGTTCTTCTTTTGTAGGAGATGGCATACGATCTTTCCTACACAACAAGTTAAATTGCATGATTAGAAAACATCTCATAGTTTTCAGAACAAATTCTTACACATAAATAAATATGTCATACATTCATGCAATTATCTTAGCCAATGCTTCAATACAACATTTATCCATATCCCGTAACTTTCTAGATGCCTTCCAATCTCTACCAGAACATTGTTAAGAGTGTGCACAACTCCCAACATGTCAGCAAAGAGGTTTCATTCTAGATAAGTAGCAATGGAATGTTGTACAGTGCCATAGGCTACTTACCCATGCATATTAGTAGTATACTGTTCATTAATGTAATTATTCTAATATGCACAATACATATCCTAAGTCTAAGACCATGAGCATATACATCATTGAACAATTTTATTTAAACAAACAAATATGTAAGAAATGATAATTAAAATACTTATCTTTGTTTGTTCGTTGGGTGGACTCCCTCTGAGTCTTCGCTTCCTTGCAGGAGCTGCTGGAGTCCTAATCTGAAGTAGCTTCTTCTACACCTTTCCATTGTGGAATGTAGAGAGATGGACAACTCCCTCTGAATATCTGCATCCTTGCATAAACCACTAGAGTGTACTCCCTCTTGATCTTTGCTTCCTGGATTACCTGTTCTTGAACTCATATTCATCCTTGGTCCCTATGCATGCTTATTAGTATCATGAATGTGTTATCCTTGTGATCTCATATAAAATCATACATTCATTAGTATACTATTAAAACACAATAATCTCAAGCATGTATAGTCATGATCATTTCAAACAAAAATGATAAGCATTAGCATTCAAGGTTTATGTAGGATTCTTATGGTTAGTCAAATCATAAGAAACATAACATGTCTAAACCTGTAATTACTCAAACCTATGACTCTTCAGGTTAGTTCAATCATCAATCAAGATAAGAGATATAATATGCATAAAACCATGATTATTCAAACCTATGACTCTTCAGGAATAATCATTATCAACAACAGTATAAGATCCTAACACAAGGTAGGATTCTAACTTGATATAGGAAAAACATACCTGGATTAGCATGCTAGCTATTTATGTCTAACATACCCGTATAATGTCTTTTGTTTCTCTTCAGTGACTTGTGCTAGTAACCTGCATGTCTCATAAGTTAACCATTGTATAAACAAGTTATACATACCTCGTAAATGGATCTTGTATGAGATCCATGACAATGGATGAATCTTTGTCCTCATGTTATCATGATCATATGTTCTTGGACCAGAACATGATTTGTCTTTATTGGTGTACCTTTCATGTTAGTAGACAACATAAACCTCATACAACACCATAATGCATTAGTACAATCATAAGTGTCAACACCCTAACCAGTGAATATCTTCTATCATGCATTCATAATTTTGTTAAGGTTATACGACAAATCTAAAATCAAAATTGTACTAACCGTAATAACATGAAGACAAACATACCATAAACTTAATCATGGACAAATATCGAAACATACCTCGATGAGTCATACCTGTCGAGATCGCTTGTAATCTTCTTATGTAAGGCCTTATCCTCATCTCCCTCTGAGACAGGAACTTCTTCACTTATGCAGGTGATCAATCCATCTTCTTCTAGGATTAACCCAATCCACTTGATTTGCAAGAACTGGACCTTGAGATGGATATGGGTTTGTCAGAGAAACCCCAAAAATTCAAACTTTGAATTTCAAACTTCTGACAGGATAGAAATATGTGCCTTGATGAGCTGATCAAGTTGGTATATTCAGAATTTGAAAACTGCAAAGTTTCACTCCTCAATTTTGCTTTTGAAACTTCTGGATTCACTGGACGTGACCCTGAACTGGGGTTTGATGAAGCCCACTCTTATTCCCAATCAAAATGTTTGATCCAAAGCTTTAAGCTTCTATTTTTCTGAGGAGCTTCTAGCCGTGGTCAGAGATTTCAAAAATTCCCATTTTTACAGAAGCCCTAATTTTCCACTTTTCTGATCAAAGTCCCGAACTAGGGTCTAATCAAGCCCGGCCTTTTGCCCAACCAAAAATTCTGATCTTGGTCTCTAAATTTCTATTTTGATGAGTAGCATCCAGCTGTGGTCTCCGATTACAAAAATTCCAACTTTCTCCAAAGCCCTAAATTCCGGAAGCCATGAATGAAGGTACCAAAAAATAATTATGTTTTGACAGAAATATGTACCTGATTGTTTCTGGTGTAACTCTAAAATTTTTGATCCACAGGGTTTGAAAAAGTTTCCTAAGATAGCCTGACCTGTTATCTTTCCATCCTGACAGGTCTGACCTCAATTGGATTCTCTGAGAGAGAGTTATGCCAAATGTCGCAACGTGACCTGTTTTGGGATAAAATAGGAGAGCGAACTTGTACGGCGTGCCACGTGTCACTGTTTTAACTTCAGCCTCTGGAAAAGTTTCTTGAGATAGCTCGGCCTGTTACCTTTCCATCCTGATAGGTCTGACCTCAATTGGACTCTCTGAGAGATAGTTATGCCAAATGTCGCAACATGACCTGTTTAGGGGATAATACTGGAGAGCGCACTTGTACGGAGTTCCACGTGTCACTGGTTCAACTTCGGCCTCTGAAAAAGTTTTCTAAGATAGTACAGTCTGTGTAATACCTGTCACTTTTCATGAAATTTCATTTGGAGCTTCCTAGCCCAAGTTATGACCTTTTTCCCAAGGTCACCTGATTTTAACTCAGATCTGGAAGAGGCAGAAACCCTATATTGCACAGATCATAAATCACAAAGTACAACGAATTAGAGGTTTTCCTTTGGAAACAAGGTACCTGGAGATCTTATCTTCGTCCTATAACAATTTCAGATCCGAAAAATTCGCCAAAACGGATTTATAGAGAAAGTGCTACGATGACTGGTTTTTGCTATATCAAGCCCTAGCATCGTAAGTGCAACAAGTGTCATACATGCCATATCATGCCTTCTTTCAGGCTAGCTCTGATACCATGTTAGATTTTCAGAATTTACTTCAATCTGATCTAGGATCTTAACTGAGAGAACAACATGTACAGCATATCTACAGCATATCAATCATGGAGACAATAATGCAAGCACACAAGAGACACAAAGATTTACTTGGGGAAAACCATAAAGGTGAAAAACCCCAATAACTTCCTCAGAGATAGATAGAGAAATGATACAACCAACCAAGAGAGATAGCCATAACCTAGCAGCAGATCCTCCTCCTCCATAAGTGCACCACTCCTCCTTGAGTGCATGTGTGAGAAGTGAGTGAGTAAATAGAGTGCCTCCCGCACTCTATTTATACTTGACTTGACTTTCCTTTTTACCTAACTCATGTAGGCTCGAACTTAACCACATAACATAATGCTAAGTGGGCCGACCCCCAATAGGGTGGTCTAATAACCCTTTGACCCACATGGCCGACCCCCAATACGGTGGTCTAATAACCCTTTGACCCACATGACTTATATAGGGCCGACCCCAAATAAGGTGGTCTAATAACCCATCAAGTATAAGTTACGACACTTACAATATAAATGACGACACTTCCTTATAGAGGAATAATACCATCTCTATAGGAATACAATATACATATATGTGAAATACATTCCGAAGTTACATATACATCAACATCGTTGAGAACCCATATTTCGGAAGGGAACAAAAGTGGGTTTGGAGCACTGTTGGGTTGCAATCTTGTCTTCTGTGAACTTAGCAAACCCTAGGACTTCCATCATTGTGTTGGGACAGAACATTTTAACCTCTGACTAGATTTCATCCTTAAGACCACTAATAAAACAACTCCTGTATAATTCATCAGACAACCCTTCTGTGTGATTGGCTAGATTTTCAAATTCTGTCTGATACTCTCATAGTTCCACTTTGACAGAGTTTAGTGAGTGCTCCGGTGAAGTCATCAAAAGTACTAGGACCAAATCGTTGCAAAATGAGTTAGCAAAATTCTGTCCATTTTGGCTCGTCATGAGCCTTGATGTACCAACGGTACCATTGAAGGGCTTCCTGTTCCAAATGAAAGGATGCAAGTGGAACTTTTTGGACATCAAAAGTATTATGCAGATTGAAATATTGTTCTGCCCGATAGATCCATTAAGTCGGATCAGTACCATTGAAGCAAGGAAATTCAAATTTTGGACAACAAAAAGTGCTGGAAGAAAAGAACCCAATGGATGTAGAAGATTCTTGCTGTTGGTTATTGTTCATGGCTGAATGTTGAAGATGGAGGCTAAGAAATTTTTCATCCAGATCTTGGAGTTTGGTTTGGATGGATGCAAGTGCTTCCTCCATGGTTTTTGCTCCTGCGCGGGGAACAACCATAACCAAGAGTTTTTTTTGTTTTTTTTTTCGGGGGGGGGGGGGGGGGGGATGGATAGAAAAACACAAACAAAAGCTTATTTAGTAAAGGGAAATTTGGATTTGGGAAAAAAATCAGATGGGTAATTGGGGTTTGAATAAGTTTTGGACAATTTCGGATGGACATGGAAGCAAAAAATGAGGATTTCGGAAGCAGGGTGAAAGAATGAGAAAATTTGTCAAAGAGCTACAAAGAAATAGAAATAGGGAATGAACATGGTGAAAAAAGTTGGAGGCGAGTGGGTGAAAATTGAAGAAGTTATGGCAAACCCTAAAAATAGACAAATGTGAGATTTATGGCTTTGGGAAGTAGAATTTGAAATAGGGTCTTCAGGAATGAAATATGCAGAATGGGATTGCAGGGGTGTCCGGGAAGTTTCAAGGGAAACAGAGTTAAAAAAAGGGAGATATGGTGAAAAAATGGAAGGGATCAGAAACAGATAGATCTGCAACGGCGCGGAAGGGATTGGCAACAGATGGATTTGAAACGGTTGGATCTAAAATGGCGTGGAAGTGATCGGAAACAGATCAGCTGAAAATAGATATGGACCCCATGTATGTTCGGCTTCCTAACAGTTCAGGGTTTTCACTCGGCCACCAATGCTGTCTGACGGCTTGCATATTGGGGTAGTACCCATCACTCCATGGCTCAGGTAAAACTGATAACCGCTTTGACACAAACTATATCTCTTGGTTTACCTCACGGGTGGGAACTAGTTAATTAGGTAGGGGTCGTTGCCCGTTTCACTGGCAAGTCCTCTCAATGGGCCAGCTACTTTGGGGATCCTGTGGTACTCCTCACAATGATTTTTAGGGATTATGCCCAAGTACTTCCCACAGTTAAGCGGATAGGGATTATTCCCATATCCGAAGCTGCAACAGATGCGAAAAAAATTTGGCCGAAATTTCACCCAGTGAGCCCAAGAAAGTGATCTGATACCAGATGTGATGAACCTGCAATAAGTAATTAATGAAAACACACGAAATAACAGAAATAATAGAACTCATAATCACTTTTATATTGATCGCAGGCCACTTCGAGGGGGCAACCTCCTATTAACACCCAAAAAGTGCTCACTACCTCATCTACCCCATTACATGACTCATTTGTCCATATTTCCTGCCATATTTGCCTCCAAAACCTTAAAATACCATTAAAAGGCCTCGAAAAGGCCAAAAAACCATTAAAAAGGCCTCCAAAAGGCCAAAAACCCCCTTTTTTCCCCAAAATAATCCAAAATTCCTCCAAAATAGCAAAAACCCTCTAAAAAGGGAAAAAAATACGAAAAAGAGGAAAAAGAGGGAAAAAAGGAAGCAAAAACCCTATATAGCTAACCTAAACCATATGGTGCCCAAAACCATGGGTCAGCACTCCACCACTAAAAACCTATAAATAGGTGATGGAGGCTCCCCATTTCATATCGACAATCATCCCTATCCTTACACTGTTGAAAATTCCCTTGAAACCCTAGCTCTCCACTTGGAGCTAATTCTTGAGAACCCTTTTGGCCCCATTTCCAAAACACCTTTGGAAGAAGGAGAAGGAACAACACTGGAGCTTGGAAGCAACCCTCTTGGAATGCTACAAAGGCTCCACCAACCTCTACATCTGAGGTAATTTTTAATACAAAAAGAGAGATCTTCACCATATTTTCATGTTTTATTATTTATGTTAATGCTCATGCTAGGTTAAATTTCATACTGTTTTTTGCTTTTATTTATTGTTTATTGAACTGCTACTAAGGAGGCCCTTCTCCTTACTAGGTGCTCATTTGCACAAGCTAGGGTGAAAACCCTAGCTACAGTTTTTGGCGACTCCCCTAGTGTTCCTTTGAATTTCTGGTTATAGTTTTAAACGTTTTTAATTTTCTGCAATATTTTTCTGTTTTTCCTTTCGGCTGTCCCTTTCGGCTACCGTAAACCATGTCTTTTGTCCCCATAGTTGCGATCCAACTGCATCTTTCAGACTGTTACCTGTGATCCGACTGTGGCTCTCAAACTGTTTCCCGCGATCTACCAGCGGTTTTCAGTCTAGTGCCTGCAATCCGACCGCGGCTCTCAGCCTGTTTCGTGCGATCTGACCACGGTTGTTCACCCCTTTCCCGCGGTCTGCCTGCGGCTTTCAAGGATTTCCCTGCTATCCGCTTGCGACTTTTGACCTTTTTCCCATGGTCTGCCTACGGCTTTCAGCCATTTTCCTGCTATCCTCCTGCGACTTTCGGCCTTTTTCTCGTGGTCCACCTGCGGCTTTCAGCCATTTTCCTGCTATCCGCCTGCGACTTTCGGCCTTTTTCCCGTGGTCCGCCTACGGCTTTCAGCCATTTTCCTGCTATCCGCCTGCGACTTTCGGCCTTTTTCCCGCGGTCCACCTGTGGCTTTCAGTCATTTTCCTGCTATCCGCCTGCGACTTTCGGCCTTTTTCCCATGGTCCGCCTGCATCTTTCAGCCATTTTCCCACGATCTGCCTGCGACTGTCGACTTGTTTCTCGCAGTCCAATCACGCAGATTTGCCACAGATCCGCAGTCTATTTTCTACACTTTTTCCCTGTTTGAACCCAGTACTTTGCTACAATATTTCCTGCACCTGCACAACCACCTATCCTATCTACAGCCATACTTCCCTACAACCTTTTTTCTGCAGTATTATTTATGTTCCGTTTACAGAAATTTTTTAAATTTCAGCATTTTAATTGAAAAGAAAAAATTTTGCATTTCAAAGTTTAATTTCTGCATTGTTATTTTTAGTTAGAAAGTTGCCCACCCCATGGCACTTTTACTTGGGTTCATCATCTCACACGCACACACTCTATCACCTAATTCAAGTGAACCCTAAAATACTACTTAACACAACCAACATTCTAACCCCACTTGGGGAACACATAAGAATCTAGTAGTTAGGTAGGATCGGGGGTATAGGCATCCAAATAATACCCCTCGGTTGCTTACACTTGAGACATAGTTGTTGTCCATTAGGGAACCAAAATCCCCTAGTACTTTTTTGCACGGTCACAACCAGTTTATCAGAGGACCTCTCCCCCAGGAGGGTTGAAGTAGCCAGACTAGTTCCGGAGGCCTAAGTGGAATACCGCACTCCATTCAGTAACTGAAGGATACATTTCGTATTTCTCGGTGTATCACCGGTATGGGGATACAGTGGCGATAGAACCAAACTGCAGATTCACCTTTTCTGGATGTGTCATGAACGAGGTATCTTAGTTGCCTTTCTTCTAGGATTGACTACCCGGTGTCCCTCCCGGTAGGGGGATATCTTTAGCCACTTGGCTCTACTATACATATTGTCTAACTTGGATTTCATCACCTTGCAGAGGATATGTCTAGTTGAGTCAGAATACTATTTAGCTAGGTGTTTGCATGCTCCCTTACCTCCTTTTGGTCTAGGGAGTCCACTATTTTTATTTTCTAGGAAACCTGCTGCTTGTTGGTATTCTGACCATTTCTGTTGATACTCTGCTTATTATAGCACAGCTGTTACAGTAAGTGTTTTGAGTTGGTTGTTGGCCTGAGTGCCGTATTTTTTGCGCTCTCCTTCTACACACTTGATTGCATTAGGGTTTTTGAGTTGTTTTTCACTCAACACAACCCCCAGATACTTGACACCATCTGTCACCATTGAGTCCCCGAGACATTCTCGGCGCCTCCGGGGCAAGCCCCCACAGCACGGTTCACTTGACATCACCCGTCATAGACGTAGATCTTCATCACTTGATACCACTTTTCATAGATCTCGAGCTTTGTCACTTGACTCCACTCGTCAACAGCATAGAACTCCGTCACCTGATCTAGACGCCCCTTATTTTACCTCTGATTCTGAGGCAGAGTCCGAGAACCCCACTTACACTGCACCAACTAGCCCCATGGCTGGCATGACATCTAACCCTTTCTATGTAGGGACCATTGGTAGAGCATCCACCACCACACCAACTACCACACCCTCTTTGGGTATGCCCTCGATGGGGCCCACATCTACCATTCCGATCACTGTACCCATTCCAGTAGCTAGCATACCTATCCCAACTCCAACAGTGACTCACACTACCCTTGGCGGCGCAGGACCGTCCCATACCACTTTCATTCCTCCACCTGGGGGCAACATCCCAAACCCAGCCCCTCCACTCGGGAGCATTGGCCCCAACATGGTCACAACCACTAGTATGTCACATCCTTCTACTAGTTTTCCATTCATGGCTAGTCTCAACCTTCCTTACCTGGCCAGACTAACTAACGATCCCATCAGACACGACCCTGCGTGGCCTCACATGCCCACCAAACTCCCCTCTGACATCCCTAAGTTTGAGGGCAAGGCAGGTGAAGACCCCCAGAACCATATTATGTCCTTCCATCTATGGTGTTCCTCCAACTCCATAGTGGATGACTCTATCCACCTCCGTCTATTACAACGCACCCTCACTGGCTTTGCAGCTAAGTGGTACATTGAGTAGCCCCATGGGACCCATGCCACCTTTACTTCCCTTGCCTCGACTTTCCTACAATTCTTTCAGTTACCTATACGCTATGACGCAGGAGTTGAGATCCTACTATCTTGCAGACAGAACACGGCTACCCACATCATTGACCACATTCATGAGTGGCATCGACACCGCAGCCTCTGCAAAATCAAGTTAGACGACCGTATCTTTTTAGATTGGTTTCTAAAATCTCTCCTTCCTGTCATTGCCAAGGATGTGGCATTCGAACGACCCCAGTCCGAAGAAGAGGCCATCCTCAAAGCCCAGCAATTTGACCTTATTTACGCCTAGCCTGGTTACCTATATTCCATCATCCCTGACTCCCCCCGCGGCGATTCCTCCTGACACGATGCGCCAGAGGCATCCCATGCCGCAGATGGCATCATTGGTCGTATAGCCTCACATAACCAACCCTTTTCCATAGCACGTCCTAGCCATGGCCCCAACCTTTCGCGGGCTACATCTCAGTCCAGAGCAACCAATTCGTATGCTCCCATGGCACATCACCACCATTCCCATGGACCCTCATGTCCACCTCAGTGCTTTGGTCATGCATCCCCCGCTTACACCCCCCCCGGTCGTACCTCAGCCATATTACCACCCATAGGCTGCACCAGCTCCTGTATCCTCTCAATCCCAACCTGCTTATTACCCACCACAGGAAACCCCTGTGGCAAACCCATAACCCGTTCCGCAGACATATCAGCAACCCCCACAAGGTTCAACACCTACGCTGCCTCCACCTACTTATTATCCACCGCAACCTGCTCCCACACCTGCACAACCCCAGAACTCACTCGCTGCCCAAGGGCAAGTGTATGCCCAACAGAATCCGTAGCAGAACCAAAATAACCAGCGCCAACAGGGCCAGCAAAACCATGGCAAAGGCCGTAACCATGGGAGCAACCCCTCTCCAAACCAAGGCGGTCAACCTCCCAATCCCCCAAACAACAATAACGCGGCACTTGCCAACCAGAACCCTGACCGGTCGCCCAAACAAGACAAAAATCCTAATTTGCAAACAAACCATCCTTGTTCTATTTGCGGGGTATATGGCCAGTACACACATGCTTGCCCACATTTGGAGCGAGCTCGGCAACTCTGGACCGATGATTCCCACCGCCAAGGGCACGCAACTCCTCAGGCGCCGCCCAACCCCCCACCACCTCAGCATCAACCCTTGGTACTACAAAACCCTTTACCGACCCAAGGCGTAGTGAACACTCAGCCGTTGGATCCCCCTCAAGGAAACATGCCACTGCAACAGCAAATCACTTATGCCACTCCTGATCAACCCATGTTAGACTCAAGTACCCATCATTTGTTAATGATGTCATCCGCCGATGTCAACCTTCAAACTCGTCGGAACCAATATGGCTCCACCCCTGAAGCCCCTCCCACCGACAAAAACACTAACACTCATCCCACTGATCAGCTGTTACGTATCCCTCCGGCTCCACTAGATGGCACCTCCAAAGCACCTCGCTTCCCACTTCACCGCATCAACAATAACCCCAATGCTTGCGCTACATCTAATTACAACATTGTAGATGACTTAGCCCAGTCCCCCACAGCCATATCTGCGTTAGAGGTCTTAAAAAAATGTCCTTCATAGTGCAAGACTTTGCTCTCCACCATTGGTGCTATTGACCCAAATGATTCACAACTGATGGCCTTCAATTTGGACCAATCCGAACCACGCCTGCCTTCCACTTCAGCGTTCCAAGTTTCTGTATCCGTTCAGAATCTTGTCATCTATCGGTGCATTATCGATGAAGGTGCCTCTACATGCGTTATGTCCACATTCGTTTGGTAGAATTTGGGATCCCCTACTCTCCAGCAGTCCACCACTGCGTTCCGAGCCTACGACGGCTGTTCGGCTCAACCCCAAGGTCTCTTATCTAATGTCCCCGTCCAGTTGGCTAGTAAACAAGTGCTCATTTACATAGAGGTCATCAACGCCCAACTTGATTATAACCTCTTACTTGGCCATAGCTACATGTATGCCATACAGGCGGTTGCCTCAGCCATTTTTTGTACCATGATGTTCCCCAATGACGGACGTGTGGTCAAGGTCAATCAACTCACCTATTACGATCCCAATGCCCCCGCTGCACCCGAAAATGTTCTTCCCATGGTTGAACAACCTGTTTTTGGTGCATCTACCTTGTTGGTTTCCTCCGTGGGACCTAGAGGTTACTCAGATACGCCGATGACCTCAACATTCCAATCCATTCCACCCCCGTCACCAGCGACCGAAATATCTGACCTATGTACCCTTTCCCACAATGGATAAAAACCCAACAATCAACTGCCCTTGTTACCCAAACCACCATTGGTACCTAGTCATATTGGTGTTACACCCATCCACACAATCCCCTTCCTATTCCCTCCCTCAGGAGTAGTAAGCACCCCGGTTATGGCTACTATCAGCCTCCCCGGGTTAACCTTAGGACTACCCATGTGGTATATTTCATCTCCCGTTCCCCCACCGACACCAAATGTCATCCTACAACCAGTGCAACCCATCGCCACTACTAGTCAACCACCCCCTGGTGTCACTACTCCTTCCTCATCCACCAATCCACCCCCCATTGTCAAGAACACTGGGGGCAGAGGCCCACAACCATACACTGTTGTACCCCCACCCAAAACAGTTAAACCCCCCCCATGTTTCGTGCTCCTCCTAAATGCTCGTTGTGTGATGAGTTAGGCCATCCTACCCATCAATTCTCATAATTACCTACATTACAAGAGCACATGCAAATGCTTGACTACGACCCCAACATCCCGGTTGTCCAATTCGATCCAGCCCCTAAGCCTCGTGATAAATCACTGCGTACCAACCACCCTTGTGCAATATGCGGTATTTACGGCCATTACTCACATCACTATCCTGATCTCCCAGATTACAGAGCAGCTCTCTATGAGATGAATAATTTGGACCTTGAGACGGCGCCCCCCATAATTGAGGAGATCCACCCCCCAGTATCCCCCTCATCCGGTGAGATTAATACCATCTATATGATCTCTTCTACTACCACTCCCTCGTCAACTGATTTGAAAACTCAAAGTTTTCGCAATGATGAGGAGATTCTAGAGGCTCTCACTACCCTGGATTACCCCTGGGAAGACATGCACCATCGTTCCTACTTCCTCCCAGAAGAGTCCTCCTCCACCACAGCCACCCAATTTGTGGTTGAGTCCAAAGATTTCCTCCCCACCAAAGTCGACTGGTTTAAGGATCCCATTCCCGCTCCTGATGCCTTTGAGGAAGGTAACATGGCCAACATCTCACCCATCATCCACATCGATATCTCTGACCAACCTGGAGCTCTTGAAATCATTACATTAAGAGCCTCCTGCAGTGAGTATGAGATCAGAGAGTACAAAATTTTTTTCCAAGAGTTCTGTGATGTCTTTGCCTGGGCCTACACCGAAATGCCTGGTCTTGACCCCACTATTATAGAACACCACATTGACACATGGCTAGATGTACCCCCCATTCGCCAGAAACAGCGCCCCATTCATCCCTCAAAGCTCCCCGCTGTTAAAGCAGAGATTGAGAAACTTCGCAAAGCAGGATTCATTTATCCTATTGCATATACCACTTCGGTTTCTAACCCCATCCCTGTTAACAAGAAACAAGGCACCATCAGAGTATGTATTGACTTCCGCGATTTAAACTGAGCCTGTCCCAAAGACAATTTCCCCATTCCATTTATTGACCAATTCATCGATGCGTGTGCGGGGCATGAAGTCCTATCTTTTATGGACGGTTTTTTCGGATACAACCAGATTCAGATCCACAAGGAAGATCAGTACAAGACTGCCTTTACCACCCCATGGGGCACCTTTGCCTATCGCGTCATGCCTTTTGGCCTCAAAAATGCTGGTGCCACCTTCCAGTGGGCCATGACCTACTGTTTTCACGACTTGGTTCACAGCTTGTTAGTCTATCTCGACGACCTTACAGCTCATTCCTGGAAACGATCAAACCACCTTAACGACCTCCGGCAAATATTTCTGCGTTGTCGCAAATATCAAATCTGCTTGAACCCACTCAAGTGTGTCTTTTGCATTCCGTCAGGCCGGTTATTGGGTTTCATTGTTTCCCATAAAGGAATCCCTGTTGATCCCTTGAAATTCCAAGCCATCATAGACCTTCCCGCTCCTCGCACGTTCTGGCAGCTCCAGAGTCTGCAGGGAAAATCTAATTTTCTCCAACGCTTCGTTCCTGATTATGCCACCATCGTTCATGGTTTCTTACGCCTGCTTCGTACCCACATACCCTTTGTTTTGGATGACTAGGCACAAGCTATATTTGAATGCCTTAAGAAATCTCTCAAGCAAGCCCCTCTGATCTCCCCTCCGGATTTCTCTCAAGATTTCATCCTTTACGTCTCGGCATCCGATCATGCCATGTCCGGAGTCCTTGTTCAAGAAGATGCTGCTCACCAAGAGCATGTCATTTATTACGTCAGCCAAACCTTGTCTGGACCACCCCCTACGTTACCCATATGAGGAAAGACTAGCCCTTACTGTGGTCTTTTCCGTCCAAAAATTGTGACATTACATTTTACTCAGTCATACCACAGTTGTTGCCGACTCCAACCCGATGGTCTATCTCTTGAACCGGCGCCTCCTGCAAGGTCGCGTTGCTAAATGGGTAATTATCCTCCAATAATATGACCTCACTTTCACAACCCCTAAGAGCACTAAAGCCCTCGTGCTTACCCAGCCAATCACTGATCTCCCATCCCTTTTGTCGTCCCCACAAATCTCCGATGAGTTACCCGACAATCACTTGTTCATCATCTCGTCTGATGACCCATGGTAGGGTGATATTTTGTTATACCTTCGCATGCAGAAGTTTCGACCCAACATAAATCATGATGGACGTCGTCGTATCCATCACCAGGCCTCTCGATATCTCCTCTTGGGCGATGTCCTTTACCGGTAAGGGGTTGACACGATTCTCCGTCGTTGTCTTACACATGAGGAAGCTGAACAAGTCCTCAATGACTGTCATAGTGGTGCCTACGGCGGACATTTCTCTGGAATGGATACCGCCCAAAAGGTCATCTGCACCG
This sequence comes from Larix kaempferi, assembly GCA_027924585.1. Taxonomy (NCBI): domain Eukaryota; kingdom Viridiplantae; phylum Streptophyta; class Pinopsida; order Pinales; family Pinaceae; genus Larix; species Larix kaempferi. Next base: position 22,016,399 of record BSBM01000173.1, on the reverse strand, counting down.
GATACTTCTGGCCCACACTCTTTATCGACTGCATCACAGTAGTCAAACATTGCCATAATTGCCAACTTTTTTCCCCTAAGGCTCGGACACCATCCGCTCCGTTACACCTAGTCGTCACCGTTGGCCCCTTTTGTAAATGGGCCATTGAATTCATGGAATGTAAACCCTTATCCGCCAATGGCCATAAGTACATCATTGTTGCTATAGACTACTTCACCAAATGGGCTGAAGCCATGCCCACCTTCAACTGTAAAGCTGACACCGCTGCCCGTTTCTTTTTTAACCATGTTATCACACAATTTGGGGTCCCTAAACAGCTGGTCTCATACCATGGTTCACATTTTGAAGATTCCATTTGGCGCGAGTTATCCACCCTATTGAAGTTCGAACATCAGTATTCCTCTGCTTACTACCCCCAAGGGAACGGCCAAGTAGAGGCCATTAACAAAATTTTAAAAACCATCCTCCAATGCACTGTTGACCGGCATAAGTCCAATTGGCATCACATGCTTTTCCCTGCATTATGGGCCTACCATACATCAACTAAGACCACCACCGGTTTTACCCCGTTTCATTTAGTTCACGGTGTAGAGTCTATCCTCCCCATCGAGTGTCAGATACCTGCCTTACACATCGCCGTCGAACTTCTCCCAGACACCTCCCCACTCAAGGAACGTCTGCTATCACTGGAGCAAGTTGACGAAGACCGTCGTGCCACCCTCCAAACCATTGAGGCCACCAAGAAACGCTCCAAAGTTGGTTACGACAAACATGTCCACCCATGAACTTTCCGCGAAGGAGACCTCGTTCTCGCCTATGACCAAGCCCATGACAAGACCAGTAAAGGAAAGTTTGAATCCATGTGGCAAGGCCCTTACATCGTGCAGACCTGCCTCGAAAATGGGGCATACATTTTAACTGACTCAGAAGGTCACCCTTTGCACAACCCCCGTAATGGGTTGTATCTTAAACACCTGTATCCTTAAACAAACCCGCGGCCCCATTGGTCTATATTGTACAGTTTGCTTTCTTTTTGTCTTTCACCTTTTTTACCACAACCTTACATTCATCATTTTTGCATGATTACAGATGGACCATCTTCCACCTCATTTCATTGGCTTCACCGATGGAGCGAGCCGCTGGTCTCCAAACCTGGCCTCTACAGCATGGGTCTTATATTCCCCTTCACATGAGTTGATCCACCTCGACAGAATGTGCATAGGTGCTGCTACCAATAACCAGGCGAAGTATGATGCTGTGACCGGTCTCCTGAACGCTGCCCTTCAGATGGGCATATGTCACCTTCATGTGTTCCTTGACTCCCAGCTACTTGTCTCCCAGCTCAACAACTGCTACCAGGTGCGTGATCCCTGCCTCTTTAGAAAATTCCTACGCACAAAACAACTCAGCTGACAATTTGAATCCATAACATTCACCCATGTCCCAAGAGCTCAGAAATAGTGTCGCAGATCAAATGGCTAACAACATCCTAGATTGGCATATCAATCACACCATGTAAAACATCCATCATGCATCATCATCCCATATCATCTCATCAAACATATATAAAAACCCAAAAAGATTGCATTTCCAACAAGGGGCATCCACGTGCCTATCATCACATAAATATTTGCATCCATGTGCAATAACATAAACACATTACTATACAGGGGCATCCACGTGCCTATCCTACATACATAATGTTGCATCCATGTGCAATACGTAACATACAAATACACAAGGGGCATCCACGTGCCCATCATCCTACACTACTTGCATCCACATGCAGTACAAACACATAACAAGCCATGTGTAGTACAAACACATAACAAGCCACAAGCGCATCCACGTGTGTACATTCCATCATAATCACAAAAGATACATCGATGTGCATATATATATCAAAAAATAAACGTCAATGTTCTACACATGTCCTGAGTACCTCAGCACTCAGCTATACAAAAAATGTATATACATCGACAAGCCTCATAGAATACAAGCCGTAAGCTACAAAAAACCCAAGTGTCCATACACATCGGGGGGGAGTCCCCTGTACTCCCTACTGAGAGTCATACCCTCCATTGCTGCCTACATCGACAGCTTCCGAGTCCTCACCCCACTCCTCCTCCGGCAGCTCCTCATCCCCTGCCAGATCGTGTGCCCGACCCCTCTCCGCTAAAATGGCCACCCGGATCGCGATCATTCAAAAATTTTGTGGCGCCCCAAGACAGTCCTGAATCACCTCCTGATCCAAGTCCCCCCACCCATAATCACTCACTCCAACCAGCAAACGATCAAGCAGCACCCGTACGGACTCCAGAGTCCCCTCAGCGTCCCGTCAACGCACCTCCCCTTGGCCTGGCAGGGCTGGTATCGCTACATGACCCTGGCGGTCTATGTGTCCTGGTGGTGGTCTTGGTCCCACATCTGTAGATCATACATCAGTTAGTAACAGCATAGCAATATCTCAAACCTGTCATACACAAAATTTGACATCAACAACAATCAAGCAAATCAATACATACCATCTGGTCCCCACGCCTACCCTGGAGGCCATGGTGCCTCAGGATCTCCTGTGTAGTCCATCTCTCTGTATGGATAATCATCCAGCGTCAACGGCATCTGCAACCACTATAGGTAGAGCTCCTGGGTGAAGTACCTGCCAACCTCACCGCCACCCCGTCGTCGCATCATCTCTCCCCACTGCACCATGCGCTGCTCCCTGAGTCCTCCTGCCCTGATTGGCACTCGCGGCCGCAGTGTAGGTACCCACTCCATAAAGAAGGCACATAGAAAGGATCCATAGCAAAATCCTTTGCCAGATTCCTTCACCGAGGTCAGCTGCTGCTGAACACTGGTGAGGAACATCTAGCCCCAGGCATAGTTTATGCCACCCAGCACCCACTCCACCAGCTGCATTTGGCCCCCTGACACCCACTCAGGCGACTGGGACCCTAAAACTCGAACCACGCACGCCACAATCACCTGTACTGATAGCTCCCGTAGATCCACAATCCAGAGTGCATTCCTATGACCTATAGCCTCAGGAATGCAGTACCGCTCCAACATATCCTCCATGTCCATGTCTGCAGACACTCGTGGCTGTGTATCAGCCACCCTACCCAGACAGGGAAACCCCGTCAAGAAATATACATCTGCGAAGGTGAGATCCACCCTCTCTCCCTGCACCCTGAACGCATGTATGTCAGGCTCCCAAAATCTCACTAACCTGTTCAGCAGTAGCCCTACTGAATGCATCATGGGCACCTGTGCGAACTTCAACAGCCCGCACAAACCCAAAGTAGACCGCACATGTCAATCCCTTCGGATGACATCCCCTATGTCGTCCAGACCTCCCACTCTCGCCACAGCACTAACGGCATCCTGTCAATCACACAATGCACACTCATCAGACCCATGTCAAGGAAATAACCCTCCCCCCCCCCCCCCCCCGGGAAACCCTAAAGCTCGATCCCAATCGCGGATTTAGGGCCCCTTGCCACGATCTCAGATCGCGGCTATCAGGGCTATAGTCGCGGTCCGGGACCGTGCCTGTAGGAGCCGAACTTGCGATCCCGAACCACGAGTCCAGCCTCAGAACTCGGGGTCCAGGACCGCGTATTCCGACCCAGAACTCGCGGTCCCCGACCGCGTTCTCAGACCCGGAACCCGCAGTCCCCGACCGCGGTTCCACCCCGCAAACCCGTGGTCCACCCCACGTGGATCGTACAGAAAACCCCCTGGGACCCACTAAACCCCCCCCCCCCCCCCCCCCCCGGAACCCAATAAACAATGCAGGTATGAGTTTCTCGGCATACCTGCAACTCCCGGATCTGCAAACGGCCTGTCGGATCATCCAGAAACACCAACTCAGCTCTGGTCCACTCTAATCTCTAGTCAAACTCAACAAGTCCAAATGACACTTGTCATGTTGGACCCACTTACTATTTATAGTCCGTTGACTTTTTCTTGTTTTGGCCATTCTGAACCCATACGTAGTCCATTTTTCGAACCGTTTTCACCAATGGAATCAACACAACGAGACCACCATGATGGTCGGCTTGTTTTCTTATTTTTTTCGCATCGATTTTTGAGCATTTTTCTAGACACCACTAGTCACCTCGGTTTGCATGCCACTTTGGTTGCTCTCCATTTTTTATATACTTTATATTATCGGATTCATTTTTCCAAGCCCATGATGATGCTTGAGATCATTTCTCGCTCTCACCCCCAGATTTTTCGGGTATTTTTCCCAAAACACCCCCTGTCACCTCAGTTTGTGTGCCACCTCGGTCGTTATCCATTTTTGACACTTTTTATATCATCGGATTCAGTTTTCCGAGCTTGTGATGATGCTTGAGATCATTTCTCGCTCTCACCAAGTATAATTTCAACATTGTGTCCCGACACCTTGCTGCCTCGGTTTGCACGCCACATCGGTCACCATCGGATTCTTACGCATTTATACATCACCCATTCACTCCATTCATACTGCAATTATTTCGTTATTTTGCCACCATTCATTACCCCGCAAGGAGGCCCACCAATGTTCCCCCCTACCCTCGTTCTTGGCCATCATCAATGTTCCTTGATTGAGCACTTCCTCCTTGCCTGACCATTCCTTTTGTTCAGTATAATTTTATCCCTTTTTCGGGTCGGACAAGTCCTTTACGAAAAAGGAACTTAGGGAGTTTCTGTTAAGCTCTTTTCTGACTCCTAAAACAATGAAAAGATCATCGAGCAATCTTTCTTCCTTTCATGCTCGTTAAAGTACCTAAAAGGGTGTCTATCTGGTATAAGTTTAACCCTTTTCTGGACCTGGTAGACTAATTACGAAAAAGGAATACTCTAGTCACACTAGCTAGAAGAGTTCTTCATTGCATCCTTTTATGCTTCTTCGGACCTTGGAGACTAACACACGAAAAAGAAACCCCCTGGAGTCTTCTTATCGCTTTCAGACTCTCTAAAATTGAAAGAAACCACGAGCATGAACTGTTCTGGGCTCGTACAAATCCACATGACAGTACCATTCCATTATTTCAAAGTCTTCTTATCACTTTTAGACTCCTTAAAATTGAAAGCAATCATGAGCATGAACTGTCCTGGGCTCGTATAAATCCACACGACAGTACCATTTTGAACACACTTCTTCTAGTTCCTTAACCCATGAAGAAGTTCCCCCCATGCCTCTTGGCACTATGATCGATCATCTCGGCAGCACCCCCAATAAGGTTGCCTTTGTTCAAAGTATTTTGCAGTCTCCTGCCATCTTACACCAACTTGAGTATCACTCATCCCAGTCACCATCCTTGGTCCATTACAGCTATGAACCCTCTCCCACCAGTCAGTTTCATATGCTGCCCAATCATCCCCGCCATCATACTCTGAACAAAGGAAGTTTGAATCCACTCACTCTACTTGCCCAATTATTCCCTACCCCCACAGTATGTCAGTCCTACCATCAATACTCTCACACTTTGGTTCTCCACCTCGTGCTCCTATCAAGGAAACATCATTGCCTTGCTAGTTGCAGGTCTCCCTCTGTCGACAACAACCCATCTATTCCAGAGGATCGACCCAGAGGTCCCTGCGCCTTAGACTCATCACCATTTGTGGTGAGTGCCTACGGACCATTTTGAGAGGAGTCATCAGTGCCTCTCCAAGTGGTTGTTTCTCACATGCTCGACTTCAACACCTTGATCGCATCGTTGAGAATCACGCAGGGTATATATCCCTTCAGTTATTGGTTGAAGACCCTGGATCTCCCCCGACTCTAGCACATTGGCGAATCCCCTTGGAATGCCCAATTATATGTTCCCGTGGATTTCCGGGTTGTGTAGGCGATTGTATTCGAAATCCATGCAGTTATATGCTTCCTTGAGTACCCAGTTCAGTTCCAGTTCAGTGAACCATTGACGGTATGACTCCCCGTCACTATGATCCAGCAACTCATCAGTTCCTCTGGTACCACACTCAGCAGCACTATTGTTATTCCAGTGTATCAGTTCTTCAACTCAGACATGGTCAGCCCAGTAGTATGTCCCAGATTTGTGTCCCCTCTGGACCCTTATGATGTACACCCTGGTTCTCCATGTATCCTTCAGGCCCCCACTTTTGGGCCCCATTGTTATTTTTTATATATATCTAGATACGAGCATGGGTATGCCCGCCTTGTCCATATATTGAGATTCTTCCTCATTTGAGGCCATGTATATTTCAGGTCCCCATTTTTTGGACCCCCTTGTTATTGTTCTATATCTTGATACGAGCATGGGAATGCCCGCCTCGTCCATATGTTCAAATTATTCCTCGTTCATTATTGAGGTCATGTACTTTCATTTTTTGCAGTTTGTTCGGCACCGTTGTTCTGGGCTCTAGTTCGTTTCTTCTCCTCTCCACATCCCTGGAAAACCATAAAAGACCTATGATGTCTATCGGCCATACGATGAGCTCCTTCCCTCACACATCAAGGGGCAATCTGTTAACACCCAAAAAGTGCTCACTACCTCATCTACCCCATTACATGACTCATTTGTCCATATTTCCTACCATATTTGCCTCCAAAACCTTAAAATACCATTAAAAAGCCTCCAAAAGGCCAAAAAACCCATTTTTTCCCCAAAATAATCCAAAATAGCAAAAACCCTCGAAAAAGGGAATAAAAAATACAAAAAAGAGGAAAAAAGGGAAAAAAGGAAGCGAAAACCCTATACAGCTGACCTAAACCATATGGTGCCCAAAACCATGGGTCAGCACTCCACCACTAAAAACCTATAAATAGGTGATGGAGGCTCCCCATTTCATATCGACAATCATTCCTATCCTTACGCTGCTGAAAATTCCCTTAAAACCCTAGCTCTCCACTTGGAGTTAATTCTTGAGAACCCTTTTGGCCCCATTTCCAAAACACCTTTGGAAAAAGGAGAAGGAACAACATTGGAGCTTGGAAGCAACCCTCTTGGACTGCTGCAAAGGCTCCACCAACCTCTACATCTGAGGTAATTTTTAATACAAAAAGAGAGATCTTCACCATATTTTCACGTTTTATTATTTATGTTAATGCTCATGCTAGGTTAAATTTTATACTGTTTTACTGCTTTTATTTACTGTTTATTGAATTGCTACTAATTAGGCCCTTCTCCTTAGTAGGTACTCATTTGCATAAGCTAGGGTGAAAACCCTAGCTACACCTCCTTTGAGCAAGCTCAATACAAATAACTTCACCATACCTTCATTGGTCTCAACACAAACTTATATACTAATTCTAGGCGCCAATACCATGTGTCAATACAAACCATGGGATAATACAAAATATGGATCAACAGTTACTATGGGATGACTTACAAAGCATATGCGTCCAACAACAATAATACAAACTATGGATCAACAAATACTACAAGATGACTTACAAAGCATATGCTTCCAACAACAATATACTAACAAAGTAAATAGAAGGGTTGACATGGGTTCCTAACAGATAGCCACTGTATGCATACAGGATATGGAAAAGTGTTGTGCCAAAATATTGGTCAAGATAGTTGCATAACTATGTGAATCATATCAGTATGCATAATAGGTTATCATGTCAACATGATTTGATGATTATGAAGTATTACTAATCATGTAATTAACTTTGATTTGTAGGAAAGATCATGAAGAATGATGAACACCAAACAAGTGATGGATGTTCAACAAGAATACTTACAAATCAAACATACTATAGAAGGCTCGTGTCTAGAAGATTCTCTTAGAAAGAGGAAGAGTATCATGATGAGATGTTTGCTCCAAGTGGCTAGACAAGACCATTCTCTTGAATGGTGTAATTAAAGAAGAAGTGTGAATCGAGCAAACTACCAAGATTCTATAGAGAATCAAATGATTGAAGAAAGCTCTGTACGGGTACCTAGGATCTATAGTCATTTGATGAGCTTAATGATCACCACGGGTGATGCGGATCTCAACCTTTGCTACAAGGTTGAAGATGGTTTCTATATACAGATGACACTCTTCTCTTAGATGGATGCAAGAAGGAATTCACCATAGAGTTCAAATGATCTTGAGGCTCATATCAGTAGACCCATCTTACGGGAGATGGCATGGATAGATATGCAAAAGATCACTCAATGTAGGGTGTGAATGTTGTTCAGTCACAGAGGGAGAATTGATGTTTCTTGACAAGCTTGGGATTTATGAAAAATAAAGCTAGTCCTAAACTTTACCTTAAGTTTATGGATGATGAATTTGTCATACTATTATTGTATGTGAATGATCTCTTTCTGACAGGGAATGAGAAATAGATAATGGAAAGAAAGAAGCTAGCTACAGAATTTGAGATGAAAGATCTCGGATTGATGCATTACTTCCTAGGTCTAGAAGTATGGAAAGGCCCAGAAGGAATCTTTCTCAAATAGGGAAAGTATGATGTGGAAATATTGAAAAGATTTGATATGTTGGAATGTAAATCCATGGTCATTCCCATGGATTCCAACTTGAATTTGTTAGCTAATGACTCATCAGAGTTAGTGGATGTAACTCTGTACAGACAGATTATTGGGTCATTCATGTATCTGACGAATACTAGGCCAGATATGTGCTTTGTTGTCAACAAGTTGAGTCAAAATCTGGTTGAGCCCAGACATGTTCACCTGATAGTTGCAAAGCATGTGATGAGGTACCTAAATGGTACGATAGACTTTGGTCTATGTTATCTTGGAGATCATGACTTCAGATTGTTTGGCTACACAGATGCTAATTAGGCAGGAAGTGTATCAGACAGGAAGAGCACATCGGGCGGATGTTATTGTCTGTGTTAGGAAATTTTGACACTTAGGAGTTAGTTAAGATCAACTTTTGTAATAGATACGTTCGGTAAAGTGTGTTTCTTTAGTATGCATTTGTAAATATTTAAATCCGACGGTCATGATATGTTCTAGACATAGAGTGATCTGACAGCTCAACTTCTCTTAGATCATACCTACCCTTGATCCGTGGCTTAACACCCGATTGGTCCATGATCTCTATTTAAATAGCATCGAGGGTCATTGTCTAGTTGATCGATTATGAGAAGATCATTTGTAACTTTCTTTCTTTTGCATAATAAATTGCTCCGTAGAAGTTATTTGGCTAGGGTCGTGGAGTGTTTCCCTCTCGAGAGTTTAAACCACATCAAAACATCAGTGTGTTGATCTGTGATCTATTTGTGTGAAGTGGTTTCTCTAGGTGTTCGGTCTTTTGGGAGTACCCTGTTGAGATATTGTAACTTCAAAGAATATTATATTTGTACTTTATTATTCTGGAGATGTTTCATTCCTCCGTGAAGATCTTATTGTATATCTGGAGATGTTTATTCCTCCATCGGAATGTGGTAACTTGGGTTATTAGACTTCCCTAGTGGGGATCGGCCCTGTATGTGTTATGTGGGTCAAAGGGTTGTTAGACCACCCTAGTGGGGTCGGCCCAGTCAGTTGTAATGGGGTATTTAACCCAATGGTTAAATACGAGCCTACATGATTTGTGTAAAAGACAAGTCGGAGTAGTGTATAAATAGAGGAGGTGTATTCCTCATTTTACACACACTCACTCACTTGAGAGTAGCGCACTTGTGGAGGAGAGGTATGCTATGGTGGAGGAGGAGATCATGTCTTTGGTTTGAATCTTTGTATATTGCTGGTCATCTATATTGAGGAAGCTTTGTTGGGTTTTCTACCCCATGAGGGTTTCCCAGGATAAATCTGTGTCTCTTGTGTTTATGTTGTGCTTGTTGTTTCTTCAGTGATCTCGTATATGCTATTATTGTGAAATGGAATGCAATGCTTCTATTTTCTGTCTTATCATATTAAATCTTAACATGGTATCAGAGCTAACCTGAAGGAAGGCAATGTATGGCACTTACGACACTTGCTTCACTTGCAACAATTTGAAGGTTTGGGTTTTACATAGCAAAAACCAGTCATCATGGAACTTTCACTATAAATCCATTTTTGCGAAGGTTCGGGATCTGAAAAGTTTACAGGTTGAAGATAACATCCCCAAGTATCTTGTGTCCAAAGGACACCCTCAGATTCGTTGTACTTGGTGAGTTATGATCAGTACAAGTTAGGGTTTCTGCCTCTTCCAGATCTCAGTCAAAATAAGGTGACCTTGGAAAAAAGGTCATAACTTGGGCTAGTAAGATCTAAATGAAATTTCATAAAAAGTGACAGGCAGTACATAGACTGTACTATCTCAGGAAATATTTTCATAGGCCGAAGTTGAACCAGTGACACGTGGCACACCGTACAAGTTCGCTATCGTGTTTTATCCCATAAACAGGTCACGTTGTGACACTTGGCATAACTCTCTATCAGAAAATCCAATTGAGGTCAGACATATTGGGATGGAAAGATGACAGGTCAAGATACAATAGAAAAAAATTTTAGACCCTTTGGAGCGAAAAGTTCGGAGTTACAGCAGAAACAATCAGGTACATATTTCTATCAAAACAGAATTATTTTTGGAGCACCTTCATTCATGGCTTCCAGAATTTAGGGTTTCAGAGAAAGTTAGAATTTTTGGAATCGGAATCCACGGCTGAATGATACTCAGGAAAATCAAAATTTAGAGTCCAAGATCGAATTTTTTGGTCGGGTAGAAGACCGAGCTTGATCAAACCCCAGTTCGGGATTTTGATCGGAAAGATGGAAAATTAGGGCTTCAGCAAAAGTTGGAATTTTTTAAGTCTGTAACCATGGCTGGAAGCTCCTCAGAAAAATAAGAGTTTAGAGCCTTGGATTTAACCTTTTGATTGGGCAGAAGGGTGGGCTTCATCAAACCCTAGTTCGGGATCCTGTCTAGAAGATCCAGAAGTTTTGAAGGCAAATTTTGAGGGGTCAAATTTTGGAGATTTCAAAATTGAAGTATGCTAGTTTGATCAGCTCAGGAAGACACATCCTTCCATCCATTCAGAAGTGTGAAAGTCAAAGATTGAATTTTTAGGGTTTCTCTAGCAAACCCTAATCAAGCTCCAGATCAAGTTTCAGGGGGAGTTGAGGCTAAGGCCTTACATAAGAAGACTACAAGAAGTCTCGACAGGTATGACTTAAGGAGGTTCAGGTATGTCTTGAAATCTGATTCCTCATTAAGTTCATAATGTGTTTGTCTTCATATTATTTATTAGTACAATCTTGATTAATGTTAGAATTGTCTTATCACCCTAGTAATAGTATGAACGCATGTGAATGATCAAAGGAATTCATTGATTATGGCTATATGATTGTACAAATGCATTATGGTGTTGTATGAGGTTGATGTTGTCTGCTAACAAGATACAGGTACATCACGAAAGACAAATCAAGTTCCATGACCATGACAACATGAAGACAAATACTCCTCCATAATATTTGATCACATAGAAGTTCTACTTACGAGGTATGTATGACTTTGTTCTATTATGCTTAACCTATGAGATATGTAGGTTCCATCACAAGATCTCTAAATCATTGAAGAGAACAAAGAAGATATTGATCAGGTCTGTTAAACAGATATACTAATCCAGGTATGATTCCTATGAATCTTACCTTGTGTTAGGATCCCTTATATAAGTATATTGGCATGATTAGATATGCTTATTCATAAAGTTAGTAATCAAGGGATTATGCATATTATGTCTTTTATCTTGATTGATGATATGCATGAGTAAAAGAAGACTTCCCTAAAATCTTGAATACTAATGTTTATTATCTATGATCATGACTATACATATTCAAGATTATTTAGATGTTTTGATAACATTGAGAATATACTAATGAATGTATGTTTGTGTATGAGATCATGAGGATGACACTTGAGCATGCACAGTGGTACAGAATGAATAGAAGTTCAAAAGACATACAGAAGATCAAGCGGGAGGCAACCACACAAACATAAAAGATAAGTATTTAAGTTGTTATTTGAAATAGTAAATGATATTGTCTGTAATAGGTTGTATGCATATTTGTATTCCTATAATATATCATGCTGAGTGTAAACATTCATAGAGCATTGAAATAGTATACTACTAATATGCATATGATTAGTAAGTTGGACAAACATTCCATTGTTGCTTGTCTAGAATGAAACCTCTTTGCTAACATGCTGAGAGCTGTGCACACTCTCGATAGTATGTTCTGGTAGAGATGGAAGGCATCTAGATAGCCACTGTATGCATACAGGATATGGAAAAGTGTTGTACCAAAGTATTGGTCAAGATAGTTGCATAACTATGTAAATGATATCTGTATGCATAATAGGTTATCATGATTTCATGATTATGAAATATTACTAATCATGTACTTAATTTTGATTTGTAGGAAAGATCATGATGAATGATGATTACTGAATAAGCGATGGATGTTCAACAAAAGGATTTACAAATCAAACACACTATAGAAGTCTTGTGGCTAGAAGATTCTCTTAGAAAGAGGAAGAGAATCATGATGAGATGTTTGCTCCAAGTGGCTAGATAAGACCATTCTCTTAAATGGTGTAATTAAAGAAGAAGTGCGAATCAGGCTCTGTATGGGTACCCAGGATTGATAGTAAATTGATGAGCTTAATGATCACCATGGGTGATGTGGATCTCAATCTTTGCTACAAGGTTGAATATGGTTTCTATACACAGATGACATGGATGCAAGAAGGAACTCACCACAGAGTTCGAATGATGTTGAGGCTCATGTCAGTAGACCCATCTAACGAGAGATGGCACAGATAGATGGCTGCAGAAATGAAAATGAAAGATCTCAGATTGATGCATTACTTCCTAGGTCTGGAAGTATGGAAAGGCTCAGAAGGAATCTTTCTCAACCAAGGAAAGTATGCCGAGAAATATTAAAAGGACTTGATATGTTAGAATGGCCACTCTCATGGATTCCAACTTGAAGCTGTTAGCGAATGATTCATCAGAGTTAGTGTATATAACTCTGTACAAACATATTATTGGGTCATTGATGTATCTAACAAATACTAGGTCAGATATATGCTTTGTTGTGAACACCTTGAGTCAGTATCTAGTGGAAACTAGATGTGTTCACCTGATAAGTTGCAAAGCATGTGATGAGGTACCTAAAGGATACGATAGACTTTGATCTATCATGACTTCAAATGGATACACAGATGTTGATTGAGCAGAAAATGTATCAGACAGGAAGAACACATCGAGAAGATGTTATTGTCTGGGATCAGCCATGATCTTGTGGTTTAGCAGGAAGCAGTGTAGTGTGGCTCTCAGCACAAGCGGAATATATGGTTGCTTGCTCTGCTAAGTTGTGAAGAAGTATGGCTTCAGGATTGTTTGACTTAGAGATAGACACAACTGTGATCCTATGTGAAAAACAGAGTTATACCAAAATGGCAGAGAATCCAGTGTTCCATGATATGGTGCAGAAAGAAATTAAAGTTCAAATTTGTAACGAGTTGTCGATGTACTAACCAAACCTCTACCTCAAGTAAAGTTTTTTGAGACAAACTTAATATGGTTTAGAAGGACCCTCCTCGAAAGGGGGAGTGATGTGATCACTTATGATGAGATTTCCCACATCGACAGTGAGGTCGATGATGTGAATACCTATATTGGTGATGCCGATAGAGAGGTTGGTGAACAGTCCTTAGACAGGGTCTAAGTTGACGAGGGGATTGCATCATCCTTGAACACATGTTCTAAAAGGATCCGTAGACGTATGGTCTCCAAGAATGAAGTCCCTAGTGGACAGGTGGGGATTGTATCATCCCTGGGCTTTAGTTCTAAACAGATCCTTAGACAGATGTCTCCGAGAATATGGCCCTAGTGGACGAGGGGATTGTATCATCCCTGGACTTTGGTTCTAAACAGATCCATAGACAGATGTCTCCGAGAATGTGGTTCCTATTGGACAAGGGGATTGTATCATCCCTGGACTTCGGTTCTAAACAGATCCGTAGACAGATGTCTCCGAGAATGTGGTCCCTAGTGGACGAGGGGATTGTATCATCCCTGGACTTCAGTCCTAAATAGAATCGTAGACAGATGTCTCCGAGAATGTGGTTCCTATTGGACAAGGGGATTGTATCATCCCTGGACACATGTCCTAAAAGAGACCCATAGACATATGTCTCCGAGAAAGTGGTCCCTAGTGGACGTGATAGGACTGCATCTTCCCTGAGCATTTGGTTCAAAATGTACGTGACAGGATTGCATCATCCTTGGACTTATGTCCTAAAGTGATAAGGACTAATCATCCTGTTAATCGATTGGGATTGCATCGTCCCTAGACATGGTGAGCTGTCTTAAAGTGATAAGGACTAATCATCCTGTTAATCGATTGGGATTGCATCGTCCCTAGACATGGTGAGGTGTCTTAAAGTGATAAGGACTAATCATCCTGTTAATCGATTGGGATTGCATCGTCCCTAGACATGGTGAGGTGTCTTAAAGTGATAAGGACTAATCATCCTGTTAATCGATTGGGATTGCATCGTCCCTAGACATGGTGAGGTGTCTTAAAGTGATAAGGACTAATCATCCTGTTAATCGATTGGGATTGCATCGTCCCTAGACATGGTTAGGTGTCTTAAAGTGATAAGGACTAATCATCCTGTTAATCGATTGGGATTGCATCGTCCCTAGACATGGTGAGGTGTCTTAAAGTGATAAGGACTAATCATCCTGTAAATAGATTGGGATTGAATCGTCCATAGACATGAGAGATGTCTTAAATTGAGAGGGATTGATCATCCCGTAAGTGGATCAGGATTGTATCATCCTTGGACCTATGTCCTAAAGTGAGAGGGATTGACCATCCCGTAATTGGATTGTGTGTGTTGCAAGGTATGCTGCTATGCATACTTGATTGATGAGGATACTTGTATCGATATTGATGAGGATACTTGTATTGTTGATGTGTATACTTGTATTGATGAGGATACTTGTATTGATGATGTGTATACTTGTATTGATGAGGATAATTGTATTGATGATGTGTATACTTGTATTGGTGTGGATACTAATACTGATGATCCAGATGCTGTAGATCGTGATGATCTAGATGCTGTAGATCGTGATGATCCAGATGATGTAGATCGAGATGATCCAGATGCTGTAGATCGTGATGATCCAGATGTTGTAGATCGTGATGATCCAGATGCTGTAGATCGAGATGATCCAGATGCTATAGATCATGATGATCCAGATGCTGTAGATTGTGATGATCCAGATGCTGTAGATCGAGATGTTCCAGATGCTGTAGATCGTGATGATCTAGATGCTGTAGATCGAGATGATCCTGATGCTGATGATCGTATGATGACGATGCTGATGATCATGAGGATCCAGATGTTGATGTTGTTGTAGTTGTTCGAGTGCTGCAGAAGATAAAGACTCAGTACTGAAGATGTTGATGTTCCAGTATTGAAGATGTTCCAGTAACTACTTGAGTTACTGATGATGTTGAGAAAGCTTCCAATGATTTATAGATGTATCATGTATCATGTTGATGGCTCCTTGCTCCTACAGATGTTGCTATAATATCCTTCTTGTTAAGGGGGAGTGTTGAGATATTGTAACTTCAAAGAATATTATATTTGTACTTTATTATTCTGGAGATGTTTCATTCCTCCGTGAAGATTTTATTGTATATCCTGAGATGTTTATTCCTCCGTCGGAATGTGGTAACTTGGGTTATTAGACTTCCCTAGTGGGGGTCGGACCTGTATTTTTTATGTGGGTCAAAGGGTTGTTAGACCACCCTAGTGGGGTCGTCCCAGTCAGTTGTAATGGGATATTTAACCCAATGGTTAAATACGAGCCTACATGATTTGTGTAAAAGACAAGTCGGAGTAGTGTATAAATAGAGGAGGTGTATTCCTCATTTTACACACACTCACTCACTTGAGAGTAGCGCACTTGTGGAGGAGAGGTCTGCTATGGTGGAGGAGAAGATCATGTCTTTGGTTTGCATCTTTGTATATTGCTGGTCATCTATATTGAGGAAGCTTTGCTGGGTTTTCTACCCCATGAGGGTTTCCCAGGATAAATCTGTGTCTCTTGTGTTTATGCTGTGCTTGTTGTTTCTTCAGTGATCCTGTATATGCTATTATTGTGAAATGGAATGCAATGCTGCTATTTTCTATCTTAACATATTAAATCTTAACATACCTTGTGTACCCGAACATGGTATCAGAGCTTTTATGCAGAGCCGCTTCCGGTTATGATCTAGATCTTGAATTGGTGTTGCCGAAACTTGAAAGGGTTTCTGGTTCTAGAATTTTTGTGCATTTATGGGTTGTGGGAGGTGTTCCATTGCGTCCGGAGCGTCATTTCCATTGGGAAACAAGTTTTCGTTTGATCAAAAACGATTTTCGGTTGCTTCAGAAATGCGTATTTCATCAGATTTGGAGGTATAATGTTACAGTGACGTTTTTATTTATTTTTTAAATATCTCATATTTTATCAGTTTTTACTATTAGATCTTTTTTTTTGTTTCAGATTGTTATTTTCCTTGTCTGCGTATGCTCTTTTCCGTGCACCTTGTGCGATCTCTGCGAATCAGAAACAGAAAGGGAAAGGGCTTTTCTCGGCTGCGTATGGTCTTTGCCATGCACCTTGTGCGATCTCGGCAAATCAGAAACAGAGAGAAAACAGAGACATTCTGGGAAAGCTAACGATATCTAACCCCATACGTGTGGAAAAAGTTTTTTTGTTTCGGTTTGTGGTGTGATTTGTAGGAAAAGAGACAAGCACGGAAACCGAGAGAGAAGAGTAAAAAAAAAAAAAACCTTCCTCCTTCCCTTATTTTACGTACCATTTTACATTAGCTCACTTGGTTCAAAGTTGCTTTATTCCTTAATAGGTCTTGAGTTCAAGTCTTATTAAGTTACTTTTAAACAAAGTGCATGCAATTTCTAATTTTAAGTTACTTTATTGTAAAAGTGCATCTCACTTAAATAATAAAAATAAAAATAAAAAGTCAATCACTTAAGTTCTTTTTTTTGCTGCACTATTTAAAGTAACATCATTGTAAAAGTGAAAATCGCTTATTTTACAAAAGTGATTCACTTAAAGCAACTTTTCTTTAAAGTGATTTTCAAAGGTTCATCTTGGGAAGGGGTTTTTTTTTTTTTTAGCTGGACATTCTCTATCTGCCACGTCACTATTGGGACATCTTCAACATTTTCTTTGTTCAAGCATAACTTCATCATACAAAATCAGTTTTCAGTGTCGTTGTTTTTTAAACCGCCTATTTTTTCGAGCTCTTCACATCAAGACTATTGGTTTCTGTTTTTACGGCCATTAATTTTACAAAATGGTCGCCCCTTTTGATATTCTACTTACCAGTTCCAACTATTTCTCATGGAAATCTCGTATGGAGGATGTTCTACGAAGTAGGGAACTTTTCAGAATTACCTCAGGGAAAGAAACAGAATCCACTGATGATGATAAGAAAATAAAATGGGCAAATAGATGTGACGAAGCTCGTGGATTGATTAGGATGCCAATCTCTACTGTTTTTTATTCCACATATCTAGAATTGATGAACCTAATATTGCTCGGGACAAGTTGGAATCTGTGTTTGGTAAACACAATGAAATTCGAGGTCATCAACTCGAAAATGAGCTGATTTCTTTAAATTCAAGTGATTTTTCATGCATTCAAGATTATTTATCTAAGTACAAAACTCTTAAACTCTTATGTGAAGAATGCAAGATTAAGAGGGAAGACAGACAATACATTTATCATATTCTTTCAAAACTTAGACCTGCATATTCTGTTTTTGTATCTACATTTTACTCCATGAAAGAATCTTTGACTGCAACTAGCTATCAAGAGCCTAGTCTTGAATCCTTTTGTGATTCCTTGATTAAAGAGCAATATAAGCTCATCCATCTTGGAATAATCAACAATGCAGATACATCTGGGAAAGCCTTATTGTCCCAATAGAAAGAAAAGTCCAAGCCTCCCAAGAAACAAATTTTTCACAATAATAAGACAAACAAGGGTCTCAAACCCTCTCAGTCAGCTCCTTCTTTAAAAAATGACAAAGGACCCAAGCCAAAAGGAAAGAAGATTGAGCGTCATTTCAACTATTGCGAGAAATATAATCATGATGAATCTAAGTGTTTCAAGAAGATGGCATCCTTGGAAGCAGCAATGAAGAAGCATCACATCAGCCTAGATTCGCCTTCAGAATCTAACTCTCATGGACATGCACTTTGTACTTCTGGTTATTCTTATACCACATCTTCTTCTTCTACTTCAAATGAATGGCTCATTTATTATGGAGCATCTTATCATATGGCTAAGGATCAAGCCATCTTTTCTACTATGCATGAATGTAACACCAAACAAATATTTGTTGGTGATGATAGATCTCTAAGTGTTGTAGGATCTAGAACAGTTCCAGTAGATAATGGTCATTTTAGTGATATACTATGTGTTCCAAGAATTTCCTGCAATTTGTTATCAGTCTATCAAATCACTCATTCTGGTGAAAGTAAAACTCTGACGTTTACACCTCACCAAGTTGTAATCAAGGATTTTAAAGATCCTCAACATGTCCTAGCTATTGGAATTGTTGATGATATTACTAGGTTGTACAAATTTAACAAATTTGGGTCATCACCTTTTCCTTTAGTTTTTGTTGCTCAAAGTGATAACTTGAGCAAACTTTGGCATGAGCAATTTGGTCACTTAAAGTATCGCTCATTGCAAAAACTATGTAAAGACAATATGGTGACAGGTCTTCCGATGGTATCTTGCAAGGATGGTGTTTGTTCCGGTTGTGTACTCAGAAAACATCATCGGGACAGTTTTGACAAACGTGCCTCTTGGAACGCCTCGGTTCCCTTGTAACTTGTGAATAGTGACTTGTGTGATCCTCTTCCATATTCTTCCTTTTCTGGTTTCAAAT